>JAODJX010000109.1:8481249-8491437 GCA_026776945.1 Isichthys henryi
CCAGGATGACCCCCACCCAGGATGTCCCCCACCCGGGATGACCCTCTCCCAGGATGACCCCCTCCCAGGATTACCCCCACCCAGGATGACCCCCACCCGGGATGACCCTCTCCCAGGATGACCCCTCCCAGGATGACCCCCACCCAGGATGTCCCCCTCCCAAGATGACTGAGCCCTGGATTAGGCTCCAGACTTACTGTGGCCCAGTGGTTATAGAAGATTGATAGAAAATGGATGGGTTGATGGATTCAATATTATGTAGTTGAAATACTGGAAGAAATTTATATAAATACTGCATTCTTACAGTTTGATTGCTGTTTCAAACCAGGTAGTACCAAAGGTTATCCATGTAAACACGGTTATGAAAAGAGACTTTTTTAGTTTGAAAACCAAAGTCACAGGTAGAAAGAAACACCACCAAGTTGATTATTGTGATGTTTTATAGTTGAATGAATACACATATAAAAATATTATCTGACTATTTCGACAGTGTTTCACCTATAAAAATGCATGCCTGTATATATGTGCGGTTTATATACGTTATATTACATTTCTATAGCTGTTCATTAACGCAACATTTGTCAACTTTCCAGACCTCACAAAAGAAAGAAAAGCATTGACATCTGCAAAGATAAAAGGAATTTCACAGACGGCGATTAACTGTTAAATGTCAGATTGATGTTTTCTGCTAGAGATTATTGACCTACTAGACTGTTAAACGAGTGGGCAGACTTCCTATACTTAGCAGTGATGAATTGGCTAGACAATAGGAAATATGGGAGGCCGATGCGTCCGAGATCCTCGTCTAAGGCTTCCTCAGCGGTTGAATCAGCATGACTGTTCGTATCTGACTTGGCAGCGGCGGACAAATAAGCAAAACAGTGCTGTCTGCTTTGGGAGTTTTTCAGTTTTTTTTTTTGTTTGTTTGTTTGTTTGTTTTGTTTACGACGAGTTTTGAACTCCATGAGAAAGTGGGTTTGATCACACCACCATGCCGGCGGCAGACGGGCACTCACAGTCACTGGAGATGGAGACATACAGCACGCCAGCTGCTGCCCCATCTCAAAAGTCTCGATCTCCCGATTAAATCCATAACATATGCATACATCCTAACAGCAAACTAACACGCAAACCGCAATGACACATCAGGCTGGACGATTTGAGAAAGCACACCGAAGGACCAGCCAAATTTTGGAAACATATCCTATCCCATCTGTACTTTTTTGTTGTCCACTACAATGGGAAAATACACAGTCCGTGCAATTGACTTAGATCGGTCTTAAAATGTCTTTACACACCTGGATGTGCTAATCGGGAAACGTAAGAGCGTCTTACCTCCAGACTTGTCCTAACTGCAGGATATGAATGAGGGACTGAAAGAGCCACATGCACGCCCTGCAGCACCTCTGGGTACCGCTCCTGGTGCCCGTCGCAGGCAGGGACCCGGCAGCGCAGCCAGCGCCTCGTTGTTCGCTGCCCTTGGTGCTGAAATTGCAATCTGCTCCGGACGTCGCTGCCACCGCCGCCGCTCCGTTACCGCCGCCCGGGATGTCTGAGTAATCGTAGACGAACCACCTGAAACTTAACACCTGCACCACCACGGAGGGAACCACCACGAAGACCAGCGTCAGCCCGAACCAGCAGTAGTCCCGCCTCAGGTAGTAGTCCGCAGCCAGCCACAGGTCGGTGGCCCCGTCTGAGAAGAAGACCAGGAGGGCGCACAGGACCCAGCAGCAGTCCTGCAGGGAGTAGCGCTTCCCGGCATGGCGGGCGGGAGGCTGCCGCTGGTGGCCGACAGCCGGACACCGGGGAAGGGTCTCATTCTGCATAGACACGACTGCTCCATCCGATTTAGCGGCCATGTTTGTTGTAGAAAAGAGAGTGAGAGAGAGAGAGAGAGAGAGAGAGAGAGAGAGTAGGAGGGGAGGGGTGCGGTGTGTGTGTGCGCGCGCGCGAGCCAGTGTGTGTGTCTGAGAGAGAGAGAGAGAGAAAGAGAGAGAGAGAGAGACTAGGAGGGGAGGGGTGCAGTGTGTGTGTGCGCGAACCAGTGTGTGTGTCTGAGAGAGAGACAGAGAGAGAGACAGAGAGCAAAAGACAGGATTTAGTGGCGAAACTGAGGCAGTATTTTTAAAGGCTAAGCTTTCTCATCTGTCCCCATTGATGTGAAGACAACACCAATCCGCCAGGCAGACACTCCGCACTTCTAAAACATCATTGCACTATGCATGTGGGTTTTAGAAGTCTTTCCTGGATTGGGAGCCCGGCATAGATGCTAGCAAACATGTCATCAATTAATTAACATTTTTATTAGATTTTCCTCATTTTTAAGACCTTTTCATCATATTTTAGTATGAAGTTTAGTAGCGTTGATCTGCAGGACTCGCTACATCTTATTCTATCGCAGGCGTCGGGATCAGCTGACGCTTAAATGGATGCCTAAATACCCTGCAAGAGTGTGTATGTTGCGAGGGCTCCGGTTATACTATATCGATTAATGGCAGCTGCGACTCCTCTCGGCCACGATGTCCTTTATGGCTCGCAGTCTCTCTGTGACACTCCTCTTCATGTGTATCCCGCCGGAGTTATCCAATTGTCACGGTGCTCTTTGGCGAGAGCATTGCGGGCTTAATGTCTGGTAGAGAGAGCGCGTTTCGCTTCTTTTGCTTGGAATTAGAATAAATTTGCCAGCATCCGTCAGCTTAAGAGTTTTACCATTTTCGGCCTTTTGTAAAGGGCACTTTTTTGGCTGTATGCCTTGTAATTGTGCCAAAACGATGCTTCCATTCTAGGAGACTAATCCAATGCATTACTTTCTTTAATCCTTTTATTATTATTATTATTATTATTATTATTATTATTATTTAAACCAGATCTTGTCACTAATTTTGGACACAGTGGACACACATTATTCCATTTATTACAAAATTTAATTTGAAGTAAAATTTGCAGCCTTGAGTGTATGCGATACACAGCTTTTTCCAGGGGTGTAGTTAGAGATGAATGGATGGGGGGGGGCTGAGTCTTTCCCTGGGGGGTGGTCGAGGGGGGGTAAAGAGCCCTGAAAAGAAGCATAATGATACCCCTGGATTTTTCCATCCTATATGGTAGTGAGCAGCATGATGAAGACGGGAGCCCTGCCATACAAAGGAAAGAGCACAACTGTTACACTTTACAGTAAGATGAAGCAGGTGGACTGATCTGGAAGAGGAGTAACACTGTAAGGTACCATCAGAGGCACATTAACATGACCAGGCGTGGACTGGCCATCGGGAATGATGAGAATTTTCCCTGTTGGCCGGTCTTGTGAGAGCCAGTCTTTCTTCCCCAACCCAGTCATTATTTATAGCTACATATCACATGATTGTATATCGGTATATTACGTGGTACTGTACTGTATATCGGTGGCAAAATAAATAACTCGGTAAACCCCTCCCCCCACCACCAACCCGTTCAGCGGGCAAATTCCCACTGGCGGTAAAAGTTCCCAAATATTTGGAGGGGGGGGGGGTGGCAATAGTAAAAGTAGGGGTGTATAAAATTTTATTAATCAATGTTATTTCAGCCTCCTTTTTATAATAGAGGCCCCTGGGGTTAAGCCTGTGCTTTAAAGCATCCATGATTAATGTACAACATACAGAACCAATACATTCAACATTAAGTAGGTAATGAGGAGCTGTACACACAGAGACTTGCATGTGGTTCTATGGTTCCTATGAGACAACACTCATGCAAGGATTTTAAATGCTAACCACCTGCACCTCAGTTATATGCAAAGAAACACTTTGCCAGACCCGAATGCAAACCCACAACCCCTCAGAGCCACAGTAGCTGAAAATCTCTTGTGACCCCATTTATCACATCATTTATTAATAACAGGAGCAGAATTCAGACAAAGGAAACAAAATCTTAAAGAAAATACAAAAGACACCTGATGTCGTTTGTTTGGTGCTGCGACGCGGCCTGGATCCCGAAATCGACAACGAAAGAGCTGAGGATTTGAAAGTGGTTTATGGTGAGGCGAGCTGCACCGTCTGGGCTGGCAGTCCCTCCCCGGGCCGGTGGGTATCGGCAGTGAGGCGGAGGAGGAGCGGTCGGCCGAGGCCGTCTGCCTGTGCGTCTGCTTCGCTCGCACACCCGCTGTAATCACAGCTTGTGCCGTAACTCCCGCCCCGACTCCCCATGGTGTTGAGCTAAAGTGAAACGGCCTGAGGGTGAAACAAAAAACCATATATCTAAAGAGAAAAGCCAGAACACAATGTGCTGTAGCTGCCAAAGACGTGCATGGGCATATGAGCCTTGCTTTCAACACACAAGGCATCCAAGCCGATAAAAACACATGCATTAGCATTCCCTGTGCTGCTTAACTTATTATAGTTACTGTGAACTATTTCAGAGAGCCATCTACTTGTGTTTAAACCACTTGCCAGTTATGCTCTCAAGGTTACACTGGCTTAGTTTGCAAGTGAAAATGACACCTACTTGTACATCATAAAATGAAACATGAACCCTCCCTACAGACAGACACACTTTCCCCAGTATCTGTTTTCTGTTCAAGCCAACCAATCAGCATGCAGTCAAAGTGAGGCGTAGCGTTACGTAAAAATGGTTGTACCGTTCATTATAAGTGGCTACACCTGCTTGAGCAATCACCTTTTCTGTTACATCCAGAGAAACACTTACTGATTAAGTGACATTCAAAAACCTTCATATTTTTAATATCTTTTACTGCGATTTCTTTCCACATCTTCCAGAATTTCAGTGCATGTCTTGGATGCATTTTTCATTGTGAGCAAATGTCCCATGACAATGCGTGTTAAAATAACTGGAACTAACTCTTTAAAGAAGTTAGTTTTCATTGTTATTTTTAAACAGCCTTTTTAGAAGGCAATTCCTTTATCTGAGTACAACGCATTACCATCCAGCTGCCATCTCGTTATCATGGATGGCTGTCTGATGCAGCATGAACATCTGTTCCTCGGGCAGAATTTAAATGGCACTATATCATGCGATATCAACCCTGTGATTTATGGCTCAGTGGAATTCCACATACAATAAAAAGAATATCATTCTGCTTTCTATGGCAATGTTACTGTAATTTGTCATTTTAACATTGTTTTATACCTTTATGAAGCCTGCACGAATTGGCACGATTATAAATCTTGTTGTTTTCCAGCATGCTTGAATAATGCCTATGGCTGAATTACAGTAATTATATTTAATTGCATAGACATAATATGAAAATTGTTTCATGTGACAATAAAAACCTGGAAGACATAATGGTCATATATGAATTCTTAAATAAGATATCTGAGAATACATATGCGGCGTACAGCAAGTCAGTGAAGCTCTGATGGGTTTTGGAAAACAGTAAGAAATACAACGTGTAAAATATGCTACATAATGAAATGTAGAAGTGAAAAATGATGGAAGGAGAAAATGGTTGTAGGACAATTTTAAGTGATGAATGTAGGAGTGGTTGTGTCAGGTTTTGAATATTCGAAGACGTCCACAGTGCTGAATCCGCACTTCAGACGCATTTAAGTGATATCTTAATGAACAATATCTCAGGGCTCTAGCTGCCAAACAGCAACTCTAAAGTCAGACTAAACATTACATTTAATTGATATTCTTTCATTAATTTATTTTAGTTTTTTTTTATAATCTCTTAGTTTAATTACTATCTGTATGTAAGATTTGTACGGATTTGTGCTGCTTCAACAGAACTGCCATCCATTTCCATGGTGCAGTAGAGTCCTCTGGAAAGAAAACTGCTTCCCCAGCTAAACTCAATGCCTTAATTTCTTAATTAATTAAACAAAATACTAAGCACATTTTTAGGGTTGAGTGCAATAAGTAGAAACAGCATGCAGTTAAATGTGGTCATGTGGCTGAGTGACTGCATTTAAAAGAACTCACTTTTGCTGTGTGCCGCTGTGATAAGACTGCAGGAAACACTGCTTAAGTTCCTAAGACAGTAGAGACAAACTAGGAGAGATGCCATGCCAGTCACCAGTGTTTTCTCACAGCACAATACCATGTTCCACTAATCTCAAGCCAGATAACAATATATGACTGTGAAATCCACGGTTACTCAAAACAGTAAACACATCACACAGGGATGTTCTCAGAGTAAGAAACATG
Source organism: Isichthys henryi (assembly GCA_026776945.1). NCBI lineage: Eukaryota > Metazoa > Chordata > Actinopteri > Osteoglossiformes > Mormyridae > Isichthys > Isichthys henryi. Next base: position 8,487,391 of record JAODJX010000109.1, read on the forward strand.
GAGATTCATTGAGCATGAACCTCATGGTGCAAATAGATAAACAAAGCAGAGATGATACAAATGCATGGTTTACTTGCTAACTTAAATGAGCACCAAGGAAACCTGCAAGAGCAAGATCTTTGCTCCTAGTCTCTCTTACACACAGAACAAACCACATGAATAGAGGGACTATCCCAGCCTCACCCCTGTCCCGAAATGTCCACATCCTCCTGTGCTTCACAGTGACATCACTGCTTCACTGTTTTTACATTAATATATTAAATATGTAATTTCTAACACTGTTAAGCAGAACTTTGAAGGCTAACCCAGTAGTCATACTCTAGATCACAAGTCTGTAGACATAACGGGAAGGAGATTACACTGCTTTTCAGAATTTGGATTATCTGTTTTCGGTGCAATGTTCATTTTTCTAAATATTTGGTATTTCTCAGTTCTAGGAAACTGGAAGTTCCATGAGCCACTAAGGGCAAAGAATGTGCTTTTAAGTGATACATCTATCAGCTGATGGCTATTTTTTATACCACACCTACTATCACCTCCTAATTTCATAGGTAGCCCGCAGCTCACGGGCACCCAAAACATCCCCGGAAGGCATTTATGGATCGACTGGTTGATAAAACATGGTCAATGGGCTCTTCCAACCTTGTAACTGGGCTTCTCAGATTGACACAGCCCAGACTACCTGGATAATACCGGTGGGATGATCCCAGAATCATATGAAGTGGGATGTGCTCTTCCCGAACTAGACAGCCGAAAGTGTGAAGAAGGACAGTGCTGCCAGTCTGCAATGAAAGTACACATAGACATGGAGGAACCCTAAAGCATGCATTATTTATGCGGAAAGACTGATATATAAGTGATTAATACCGTATTACCCCAGACACACAAGGGTAGAATTTCCACTGTTTCAGAAGATGGTGGGGATCTTTATTTTGTGAATAAAGCAAATATGACAGGTGGGGATGGCCAAGTGATGGCTTCCAAAGTGAGGGGATTGATAGTAATTATTCTCACAGCACTGCTTGACTGTTCTGGGGTTGTACAGGTTAGGACAATGGTTTGACAGTTGTGCAGGAGTGTGGGCTGCAAAAATCAACTCAACTGGCATTTCTGGAGAAGCAAAATCTGTTGCAATACTATATGACTTCACCCCAAAAGCTGTAGATAATATAAATATTTAAATAAATGTTAGGATTCACAGCAAATGCAAGAATTAGTGGTACAGAAATGTCTACAGTTCGGATGTTTTTCTGTTATTCTGAACTGCAATGACACTGATGCCAACAGCGCAAAACTATTAGAAATAAGGAAAATCGGCATGCAAAATAATGAAGGAAAAAGAAAAGGTGGAGAATCATTTGTGTATCTATGGTAATAACAGTGTGCCTGTAAAGACAGCTGTTACCGGTAGGGAATAATATATCTATTGAGCTTATCTGAAGTCAGACAAGTATATTTAGATATTTTTTTGATATTCGATATTTTGAATATTGGGGAAAAAAAGCCTAAAATATGGAGGGGGGGATTTCAGTGGTTTAGCTGCATGTGGCAGTTACATCATTTTCAAATATGGCAAATGGCAGATTTTATGAACGACATCCATTATGTCTGATGAGTGGCCTTGTGATCTGGTGTTAATGACATCTGGAGCCGTAATGGCTGTAATGGCCTCTGTGATGAGCCAGTTACAGTGGGGTCCAGTTACAGTGCCCTAGCACACCTGAGGTAATGTCGCCACTGTATACTGGCTTGGGATTAGTGTGCCAAGACACCCAGGGTCAATGCAGTATAAATATACTTAAATGCACTTTAAAAATGTTTCTTGACTGAACAGCTTTATAAAAAAAAAAAAAAAAATCTTCTAAGACAGGGCTGTTCAAATCTGGCTCTGGATTCCAAATCCAGGCCATGTTTTCCGTTCCCCCAGGCAGTTAGTTTAATAGTTAATGACACCTGGTTCACAGGCAAAAGAAGGCTGGAAAATCAGCAGTGCTCGGACCTCGAGGACCTACGACTTGAAGAATCCCGTTTTTAAGAGTTTTATTCTGTCCGTTTAGCTGAAGATATTAGTAGGTATACAGAGTGTCGGTCAAAGTAATTGTCATGTAAAGCTCTAGGCACAGTGGAAGGAGCATGCAGAGTGCTGAATGCTTGCTAAGGTGGTGTCCCCTCAGAAGATAGTTCCCTAGTCTACAAGCAAATGGGTTGTCTGGCACTGGGTTTACATTTTTGCTGACAACTGACAACAACCATACTGTAATTAAACTAGAAATAGTAATACAACAAGCTGTCACATGCCACTGATTGCTTATGAACCAATACACCGATATATCTGATGAGTATTATGCCGTAGACTGCTGTCATAAACACATACTGTACATCACCCCAATGGGCACTAACACTACTTAATAGCTAATCATTAAGGTATAATTTCTATAATTTACAGTAAAGTCTCCCAATACAATTCAATAGCACACAAAACAATACAGCAATTTAAGTAAAATAATGTGTGGTGGTATACAACAATCTTAAATGAAATGATTTCCATACAGTGAATGACTCAATATTCCCTTAGATTAACATTTTCTTTTTTATTGTGTCCCATATTTGAAACAGTTCAAATTGTGTTGTGTTACTTGTTAATGTAATGTAAAAATAATGTTGTTTTTTTTTGTTTAACATTCACAAGCACCGGATACCATCACTCCATACCAGACATTCCCCCATTTGTCCCTTAATTCAAATGTTTAGTTTATGTATTTTACCATTTGATAAATTCAGATTTTTAACTAAGAAAATCATGCATATGATTACAAGTTAAATTAAACAATGTCCTGCAGCACATGCATAATTATTAAACAAATGTGTATTTTATATGTTTCAATCCGGCCAATCGTTTCAGTCCAGATTCATCCAGTTATGAATGGACGGTTTAAATGTAGATCATGCTCAATATTTCGTCTGAGTATTTTCTGTCTGGAGTAAAACAGGAAACCATATATGTTTCTTTGTGCAGAATTATTAAGCATATTATTATTACTATAAAAATTGGGCAAAAAATGGATCTTACAGAGTGGAAAAAAATAGCAACGTGCCAGTCAGATGAATGCAAAGCAACCTTTTAAACTACGACAAATGTGATCACCGTACAAACGGAAGCTTTGTGGCTAACAGGCAAAGATGACAGAAGAAGCACGTAGAAAGTAGATACAAATAAACTGCCAAAGAAATGTGTTAAATTAAAGGGGGACTTCCAGAAACCTTTTAGCATTAAATGCCACCATTTGTTAAAACTGCAATCTGGGCAGAATCTACTAGGTGAAAGTACAGTACTAGGTGTAGTGTGCTACGGGACACTGCTAAGGTCACAAAGGCTGAAACACAACCTCCACTCAATAAAGCTAAAACATCAAGAATAGGCACAGACGCGTCTCAAGACTGATTTCACAAAGGCTCCGTGTACAGATGAGATGAAAGTGACTCTTGATGGAGTAAATGGATGGGCCTGTGGATGGAGATCCTCTTCAAACACCAACAAGGTGATGAAGGAGTGATGTTGTGGGCTGAAAGTATCAGATGGTGTAAAAACTACAGGATCAAATGCCAATTTCTAGATGACAAACCTCCTCAAACATTGGTACAAGAAACAGAGGAGTCAGCAGCTTTCAAATAGGTTTTGATATTCATGCAGGACCATGCTTGTTACCATGCTTGTTACCATGCATCAAAGTATTTCACAGATTGGCCAAGAAGGGCTTGAAAGGTGATTGAATTATGACCTCTCTGCCTTACTTAACCCCCTCTAAGAACTACTGGGCCGGATAGTTAGTCATTTCTTATACCTAGATCTACATACAAAAACTGTTTTATTTGTATTTCTGTTGAAGAGAGAAAAGTCCATTGAGTGTCTGATTGGCTAGTAATTGTGCATGCTGGTAATCAAGTGTTTTTTTATATATTTGTTTGTGACAGGGGGCAGCATGGTGGTGCAGTGGTTAGCACTGTTGCCTCACACCTCTGGGACCCGGGTTCGAATCCCCGCCTGGG
>JAODJX010000109.1:8491537-8507169 GCA_026776945.1 Isichthys henryi
GGATAGGCTCCGGACCCCCCACGACCCAGTAAGGATAAGCGGTTTGGAAAATGGATGGATGGATGGATGGATGGATGTTTGTGACAGACTTATGTAACATTTTCTCCCTAAATGAATTTACTGGAAGCAAAAGAAAACTTCAGAATTCACTTTTATAAGTCTACTTTAGCTAAAAATAATCTCCAGGTAAAGTCCTGGCCTATTAATTCTGCACAGCCCAGAGATAGTGGATGAATATGTCATATTAATATATAGGAAAAGTATATAACATTTACATTTATTATTTACTCCTATTTTGGTGTCTTGATAATGTTATTCAGGGTATCACATGACCCCGCAAACATTTATCAGGTGCTGAATATCGCTGCCCTTCCTGTGGATGTGGAAAATGCGATGCTTCCACCTAGTGGTCAATTTTTAAACTTGCACTATACTGACCGCCTTAGTTATCATATGATCGCCGTTAATGGTTTTACCTCAAGCCCAACATTAGGCTGCAGAAGCGTAAGAAACTGAAATGATTCAAAAATCAATGAAAACTATTCTTATGTGTCTGAAATCTATTTAGGTGATGGAATTCATGCACCACCACCCCACCCCTTTAACTTTTCTTTTACTTTTCCTGGCTTTATCTGACTTTCACCATGAGATACATGTACTGCAAGTTCCCCTGTATGATACTTTTTTGTAAGTAGACCTGCATGCAAAAAAACCAAGTGTAAAATTATGAACCTGTTGCAGTCATCTGCTCCAAAACAGGAGCTAAAGACCCCAAACTGCCCCCTCTTGCCCTCTCTTTATTCTCTCACATCTCTCTCCATTCTCCCACTTCTACCTCCCCACTGCTTGTTCAGTAGTGTGAGGCGGAAGCGCTATGATTAGCTACCGACAGGAATGGGTCCATCTGCCAAGGTCAGCCCCAGACGATTGGTCTTATCAGTTCAGCAGCAGCTGTCTGGGCTCAGTGCCTGCTGTAAACAGACAGTCTCGGGCGATAAGCCACAACAAAAAGACCCATGGAGTAGAGCGATGACCAATCGCCGCCGCAGTGGGCGCTTGCCGGACTGCGACTGAGCTGACCGGCGTCCACTCCCAAAGTCATCGCCTCATTGCGCACCAGCGCCCCCTTCTGTCCTGAATGTGGCATTTACCCTAGCATTGACAGTTAGCCTGGAAAGGCACGATGCAAGTGGCTTAAACACGCAAAAAATAATTTCCTTTCTTTTCTGTTTTAAAAAGATGACTCATGTGCAGCTTTTATTTAGGCGAGAGGTTGAGTCAAAAAGAGAATTAAGTAGAATGGTCAAATTATGTAATTGGAGGACACTGTGATCTTAATTAGACAGGTGCTGTCTTCGTTTTAAGTTGAAAGTAACATTTAACACTGACTACTTTATAGATAACTTACAGAATAAACAAGGGCCCCCAACTAAATGGGGGGGAGCTGAGACATATAGAGAAGTTTCCTTAGCAATAAGAACAACTGACATAGGATCCACACCAACAGGGTATCAGTAATCTGAGATAGACTGTATCTTGAAGTGTATGTTTCTCTGTAACTGTGATTAAATATGTTCTTAATATGTTCTGAAAAGTGGTCCCCACAACGTCAAAATAACAGGTTTTTATTACATTATGGGGGACATTTGGTCCCCACATTGTAATAAATACATAATCCACACAAACAGACACACAAAAGCTGGTCAGGGTGCATTAATAAACAAACGAAACCCTCAGTTTGGTCATGGAGTATAATGGACCAGGAATTAGAGGGACAAGATAACCAGAGAATCAAGTATGAAAAATATTATGGTGTGGGGTTTTAATCTGATCACCACCTGTGAACAGTCACACACCTCGTGCATCATCTTACATGTTGGTTAAGCTGTGCTCCCAGTGACTCCAATTCTGAGCTCAACACAGGTTCGCATGTAGCCCAGTTTCAAAATATCCTGTCAGTGTCCTTGCATGGCCCTCCACCCTGCCCCCCCCTGCCCCCCAGTAGGGGGGGGGGGTCCCTTCTGTGGCTCTTCCGTCAGCATCTCACTGTTCATTGTTTCCTGTTTTCCCTACGGCTCTCGGCACGATCACAGGGCCACCACACATCTATAGCTACTTTTGCCATAAAAACTGTGGAAGAGTACAAAGCTTGCTTGCGCACAAGACGGTGTTTGTCGTAATGTCAGTGTGCGTGGATGTGGGTGGGGAGGGCAGTGCAGGAATTTGTGGCCATGCGTCTCAGCCTTGGGATGACTTCCATGACTCCATGCAAGGCGGCAGACAGCGGCCCTGCTACAAGGCCGGTGAGACCCACCTTCGGAACCGCAAATAAAGAAACGCAGAAGAATAACTTAACATCCTCTTTTAATAAAATGAAAAACCCAAGCCGTTCGTCTTTAAAAGCTACAACCTTCAAAGGGGCTGGCAACCAATGACACTTTGCCATTGCCATTGTGATTATGGCACAAGATAATAACACGAAAAATTATCCAGCTCCAACTTCAACCTATCGAGTGACCTGAGTATCCTCTAAGTTTGCTTCTGTTTCCCTCTCTCTACTGTGAGTTTTCTGTGCAGCAGGAAGCAGAGAAGCAACTGGAATAACAGGGAAGAGGAAGTGGGGCCTGACACTGGCTAATGAAATAAGTCACATGAACCACAGGTGATTCTTAGGTTATTAGGAGAGGCTGAGTTCAGCTGAAAATGGGACAATACTCTTGGCAAGTAGGAATGGACCTGACCTTTTGGCATCCTGCTTAAATAGGTCAAATGAATCTTCCAAAAACTGAAATTTATCAGAAATGTTATTTAACTGGTGTTGTAGATCGGAGCACTAGACTTTGGGAAGGTATCATTTGAGAGATGACAACTACAAAGCCTGTCACTTACATAAAAATAACTTGTTTTGACTCTTCTCTTGTTTTGACTCTTCTCTTGTTTTGACTCATCTTTAATGAGTTATAACAAGAAATTTTATGCTACGTGATCCTGCACAGCATCCAGCTATATTCATGAAAACATTAACTTTATAAGTCATGTCCTTTTGGATTCCACCAAAAGGGACAGTGAGAGGCAGAGAAACTTAATTTGTAAGGTGTGGAACATCCCTTGAGACTCTATCTGGGAGTCCATTGCATCCCAGAACAGAGTGGTAATTTTCTTATGCGGTCTCTGTTCGAGGGGGAAATTGTGTAAGAGATTTAATGAGGAGACGACCAAATTTATTACGCTGCTCAGCGTTAAGCTATAATCAATTTACTGTATCTATCATGGGAGAGTTGGCAGGTTGGAAATAGGATCCACTATTAAAATTAATATCTGCTACATATACATATATGCAAAGACAAAGAATGAAATAACTGGAACCACTAAAGGAATCCAGTTAGACAGCAGACACACACAACCCAGCCCCAACTCAAAAAGCACCAAAGGCTCATTCAGAAAGCAGCTGGGTGTGAGGGTGTTTCTTTAAATCAGAGGCTGTAATTCTTCCTGATGAGCATCTGTGTCGCGTGTGGGTGGACGGTGGATGAACTTACAACCACTGCAAAGGCAGGTCGCCTTCTTAAAGCACTCTTTTTCCTCAGTGAAATTAAAGTCGAGCAAAGTCATATACCTCATGACAACTAAAGAAACAAGCAAACAAATAATCAAGGCTCTTGCAGGTACGACTTGCGATTTAAACTGGACATACTGGAAAAGCTTTGCTAGCATAGCAGGCTTTGTGTCAGAGATCTGAATTCCATCTCATTAAGAAGTATAAAATATAGTCAGGAAGAGGTTAGGATGGTGGGAATGCAGAGGGATGAATGCTGGTTATGACGAAGACTCCTACCCTCAGGTCCTGCGGGACACATCTTTATAAGGAACTATTCCTCTCTCTCTCCGTCTCTCTCTCTTTCTCCGGCTGGCACCAGGCCACTCACCAAGCTCCCGCGGTCACATCGCTTCTTCTCACAGTAAAACCCACTTAATGCAAACAAAAAAGAATCTCGTTTTCAGTTTTCAAAGCGCTGTCACATCACAGCAGAGAACGTCACCCATATTAGTGAAAGACGCAGATATGAGGCATTCATCTATTAACCATATTTACTTATATACAATTATATAGGCGAAAGCATTTAAATTCATTCCAGCATAAAATGAAAACAGTTTGTCGCACAAACTGCATGGTTTTGTGTTTGGACCAGGAATCAGTGAAGGGGGGTCGGCCCTGGAAAAGAGACTGTTTCTCTTGACGCGAGTCACCGTAAAGATGAAATTTGGGGTTGTCAAGTGTGCGGTGGAAATATTGCCCTCCGTCCATTTGGCCGAGACCACGTCTGCAGCTGAGGGCCAAGGCAGGATTGGGCTCTCGGTGGAGTGCGTGGGTGACTGTGGAGTGGACAGGGCCCTCTGGGCGCAGCGTGGAATGATACGCTCGCACTGAGGGGGTAAACCTGAGCCAGTTGTTTTTGTTATTGTTATTCTCAGTAGGTTGAGAACGGAGGAAAAGTCAAAGTGGAAAGAAAGGCAACCTTACCGGCCCTATGCTGCCTATTGTGTCCAATGCTGTAAAATTTAGACACTTGACAGGCCTCGTAGATTTGTTGTCAGACCTGGGAGGGTAAAGCTGTGGAAGTTAGTTATTTTTGCAGTTTCTATCTTGAAGCAGCAGTAACAGCATAATCAACGCAAGTGAAGCAGTGGGGCTGCATGTCTCAAAGTCTGTAGCAGGATTACGGACAAATTTTTATTTAACATATTTTAAGGGTCACTAACTTCTGTAGAACTTTAAAAAGTAAAATTAGTAAAACTAATGTTCTTTATAAAACATCATTTCAAATTAAGAATGCAATGTAAGTATTGGAGAAAGATGAGCCTTGGTAGCTATAGAGCTACAGTCAGGCACCTCCTTGGACTTAGAAGCGCAAATAGAGAATTTATCGAGGTAGACTCTGAAGCAACTCAGCTGATAGTTTCTGAAGTTCCTAATATTATTTCAAGCTCTGCTTAGATTATTGGCCATTGAAGAGTAGACTATTCACTTTGTTTGGAATATGAATATTACCTGTTTCATAGAATTTTGTGCTGTTTCATGAAAAAGGCATAGCCTTAATTATCGCGAGTCACTCCATTTAGAGAATTGTGGGATCGGTCCATTTCTTGTGTTTTATCTGTTTGAGTTTTGCTGGGGCAGTTTGCCTTTAATTGGTAGGTATTTCGCTATTCTTGCGAAAGACGACCTGATTATTTATTATCGATACGCGCGTATAGCGCACTTTCTTTTCTCAGTGGAGAAAACGAGACTTCAGAAAATTAGGTTACATATCACTACTAACCTCTTGACTAGTCAGCCCCAGAGGGTTTTAACTAGTTAACTAGTGAGCAGTTTGGCTTTCACTAGTTTGACTAGAAAACATTTTGAGCCTCACTAATTAACTAGTAAGGTCAAAAAAGGCCTTAAGTATTTAACTAGTGCACACTTTGGTTTTCACTAGTTCAACTAGTAAACACTTTAAGCCTCACTAGTTGCACATAAAATTGTCAGTTACTAGTTGCTGAAAAAGAGTGACTAATAAGAGCTTTTGTTCAACTTGAATGACAAAATGGGCAACTAGCGTGACAAAATGTCCAAATAGTGCTGAGAAGGAATTAGTGGAGTTTGCCTTCATAATGCCTTTATAATGCGTTCGTAGAACATTCACGTACCTTCATAATGCCGTTATAATAGTGTATCACCGGAGGGGTGCATGTGCCATCATGCCCCACGTGCAAGTGGAAATAGCCCTTGTGTTGTTGTTGTTAATGGTTGCATTTCCATATTTTCGGTGTGTTTTTGCCCGTGTCTTGTGTGCACCCTTGTACGATCCTCACGTGTTCTTAGCCTGTGAAACTCCCCCCTCCCTGTGTGCACCTTACAGTTCGGCATCTGACAATCTTGTATTTCTACCTTGTGTATTTGGTTCGGTGCTTGTTGGGTGCCTGTCATAGCCCTGTTAAAGATTGCTATTAAAGACCGCGTTTGCCTGGATAAGTAAGTCTTCTTGTCCTTCTCTGTTCTTGCTAGGCTTCAGTCTGTATGGCGCTACACTATAGTCATAGAACATTCAGTACACCTTCATAATGCCGTTGCTGTAAAATGCATTCATAGAACATTCAGTACACCTTCATAATGCTGTTGCTGTAAAATGCATTCATAGAACATTCAGTGCACCTTCATAATGCTGTTACTGTAAAATGCATTCATAGAACATTCAGTGCACTTTCATGACGCCATTATAATGCATTCATAGAAAATTCATGAGACATGTAAATATACATTAACATCCTAGCATACCTCAGCAGTTTTAATATGCATTAATAGCAAACATTATATGACAATAAACATTATAATCTTATAATGCAATGTTTGTTAATAATGTATATTAAAGCTATTACAGTATGTTGGGGTGTTAAGGTACACAAACTTACTGCTTATGATTGTTCTTTGAATGTATTATAAAGGTATAGTTAGAGTAAAGTGTTACCTAATAAATTAATGGGTTGGATATCTATTGTGCTATGGATGGGATATCTGTTGTACTGCCCACTGCATTAGCTGTACACTGTGTGAGTTTATGACACTGCTTACAAATGCTGGCTATGATTCTCTTACTGCCTATGCACTATTGAAGGATATTATTTACTCTCAGAAGCGATAGGCCTGCTCTCACAGGATGACCACTGAGCCTCACGTCCTGCTTTGCAAGGGAAAAGAGGGGGTATGGAAGGGGCCACATATCCCGGTGTTTTAATTCAATGACATCATGTCGTCCGCTTGGCATATGTAGCTCGGGAACTTAATGTGAAGAATATGAAATAGCCAACTGAATAATGAGGACAGATTGGCAACAATAGAGCAGGTAGTTAACAGAATAAAAATTAAGTAACATTAGGTGACATTTTGTTTGTGATTATGTGCAATATGTCATGCTTTTTGATCCCCTATATTATTGTTAAATTATAATGATGAGATTGCTGCTGTAGATTACTTGTAAAACTAATCTACCATTACATTCTTGAAGAAAGGATGCCCCCCAATGTATACGTAGCCCCCCGTTAGCTGCGAGGAGAGAGTCTACGATTTCCAGATGGAAGAGAAAATTGAACAACCTGCCTTTCTGTCAGGCAATGTTATCTTTTCCACCAAAGGAAAACTCCAGCGATGGACAGAGGTGAGACTTTCGGACAGAAAAAGCCTGTCTTCATATCAACATCCTTCCTGCATAAAAAAATCCAATGACCTCCTGGGGTTTAACAGGATTTTCCTATGTTTTGACATTCCTGCTAATTTTATCGCTAATTAATTGGCTGCATGAAAGTTTATGACTCACACCTGACCCACACTTCCCCACAGTCGCCTAGTTAACGCTCTGTTCAGCAGACTATGAGTTGTAAAATTCTTCTCATAACTTTATGCTGTACATGCATGAGGCCCGATCTGTTCTATAAATATTTAGAAGGAAATCCTCAAAATGGAGTCAACTGCCTTTTTGCGTATTTAAATGTGTGAATTCTACTTAAACTAAGGTCAATAATTGAAGGTTAACCATGTTCAGAATGCTGTTGACATCCCATCATGGGTGTCGCCACCATTAAATCTGAGGGGGACGAGTCTCCCTCACATTTCATGATTATTCGTTTGGACCCCCCAACATTTAACATAAAATATTAGTTTTATGCCAGTGTGTCGTCCCCTCCCCCCACATTCAAAATGCCTCTGACGCCCTGCATCTCATCTACATCCTGGCCCGACTTCCCCTTTAAATATTACGCACCACTGTACCATTTTTTTGTAACTTATTCATGCCAGTAATTAGAACAATGCTTTTTTTTTTTTCTCCTTTCAACGGATTTGAAATTCTTAAAGAAAATATTCTTTATATAAAAAGAAGAACAGTGGAAGAAGTTAGAGATTTTTTCCCTTCGCTATAAAATGTTTTCTTTTTGTCAGTGGTTTGGGAAAAATCGTTCTATGGGCCAAACTCATTTTGTGGTTGATCAAAATCCAAAAAAGTGGAATCAGACAGTAGAGTGGATTACAGCTTAAACATCATGCATATTCCAGAAGACAAAAAAGTCGGACTTTTTCAGACTTCTCATGATTTCAGTGGCTCTCCTGAAAATACAAGGGTGACAAAGCCCTTATAGCAACCTACCACAATACTACTCTGAAGTGTATAACTACAGAAATTCACAGAAGACACATTGTAGTAAACAGTTTTATTTAGTAAAATTACTAAAGGCAGATCTTCATATAAAGACATCTTAAAAAAAGACTATTTACAGACAATGGTCAGAGTTCTAATAAACAAATTGTTATTAAAGTTCTTTTATGGCAAGAGATACAATTATGATCCATTCATTATTGTACATGACCTGGAATTTTAATTTAAATTGATGCTTTGATTGCTGAGTTACTTTAAACTGCACTGTTATTTCTTTATACATAAAAATTCTTCAACAACATCCCTAAACAAGAACATAAATTTTACAATCCATTTGGAAAAAGTACAAACAATTTTTTTAATGATAAATAAAATTTACATTTCCAAAAATGTTCTATTTTTTGGAGAGAATATTCCAGGTTATTCTTCACGAGGGCAAATGATATGAGAATGAATTTAATTTGTAGAATGTACAAGCATATCGAATTTTGGATGCTCACACTTGAAAGCTCAGTGTTTTCATTAAATTAGAAAGTATTTTTTGCCCTTAAACTTTAATACTTCAGAACTACATTTGGAAACGAAAAAAAAAGATGAAACCAGAATGAAAAAGATTATGAAGAAGTGTACAAAGGAGGAATTATCCTCACGCTTATTGAAAATATATGAATGAGTCATATCTGCAAATTAGAATGGAGGAATGCATAGGACAGGAAATCTCATTGGTCACGCCTGAGCTCTGCTGGCCTCAGCCAGTGATGCAGGTGCTGTAGTAGACAGCACTGCTGGCGTCCGACAGGGCGGATATCAGGGGGCTGCTCTGCTCACAGGATATGTGTCTGCTTGCCAGCTTAGACACGACGGCGCCGTAGCCCTGCGTTGCCGTTGCCGTACCCTCTGGACGAGTCCGGCTCGTGCTCAGGTACTGCTCAAACTCATTGCAGTCCACTTCCGTCCAGAACTCCGAGGAGGGCCCAAGCTGTTCCACAGAGTCAAGGCCAGGGACAAGAGGCGCAGAGTGAGTGGTGGAGGATTCGGGTGGAGGGGACAGCTGGCCCAGGTGGGACGTGAAGCCGGCCTGCTGGCCCCCTGTGTAGAGTTGGGTGTAGTACACGTTGCTGGCTGACAGAGGAGCTTTGTCGGCTTCCAGTAGGCCACTGGGGCCCTGGGAGTACTGACCGTTTGTGGCCCCAAGCACATGACACTTGTCTGGCCGGCGTTCCAGGGCCACCTTCTGGCCCTGCTGAGGATGCCTGTGGCCCTGACTGTGCCCGAGCCCATGTCCCTGATGGTGATGGTGGTAGTTAATCCACGGTGACAGGCTCAGGTCCTCCTGCATGTGCGGAGGAAAGAAGACCGAGTCCCCTCCTTCCTCCAGCACATCTAAGGGTGACATCTCAGGCGTGGGCAGGCCATAGTTCTCGAAGTCTGGCCCGCTGGGATGCCGGTCTTGAAAGTGGCTGAGGGACGGCAGCAAGCGGTGGTGGTGAGCTTGTTGCCCGGGCCGACCGTATCCCTCGGTGACCGCTCTGCCACGCCCGGTGCCGCTGCAGGGCTGGGATAGGCTGTGCAACAGCAGTCCAGGTTCCATACGCTTCATTTTCTTGACCTGCTTTTTCCTCCGGGGCCGATATTTGTAGTTGGGGTGGTCCTGAAGGTGCTGGAGCCGCAAGCGCTCTGCTTCCTCCACGAACGGACGCTTCTCTGGCGTGCTCAGGGACTTCCATGACTGGCCTGTGAACCCCAGAAACGGGCTGATTAAAACTGAATCTAAGCAAGGCTACATAGCATCAAGCCTTGCCTTTGGCAGCTCCACAAGAATAAAAACATGCACTGTAGAGTAGGGATCATCCACAAGAAAAGGTGTAGAGATAAAAGTACTGGCATCCCAGAGCAGGTCTGGCTAGGTTTGCACACAAACCCATGCAGTAACTGAGTTAATTTACTGTAAAATTCAGCTTAGAATGAAGATGTCTGATAGCCAGCAAAGGTAAGCAAGGTGATGTCACATTACTGACAAAGCAAAACAAAGCAAAACAAGAGTGTAGTTATGTAATTCTTCAAAGGGCACAAGAAGGCAAAGTGATAAGAAGCAGGTCACATCTTACCCAGCATCTTGCTGAGCACGGCATTGTGCAAGTCAGGGTTCTGCAGTGCGAGTCGCTTCCTCTCATCTTTAGCCCAAACCATGAAGGCGTTCATGGGCCTGCGGATGCGGGTCTCCGCTCCTGTCTTCCCTTCGGAGGTCCCCGGAATCTTAGCTCCCAATTTGGCAGAGTCGGGGCTGGCAGTCCGTTCCTCTGCTCCCAGTCCTGCTCCAACCACTGGTCCCAAGTGTCCGACAAGGGTTCGGTCGAAACCCAGACCACGGTCAGAACCGGGGCTGGGAGCAGCGACCCATGAACGCTCGCCCCTGGGCTGAGAACTCTCCTCTCTGCAGTAACTAGACTCAGATATATTCATTCCAGCAAGACAGCCTTGTTTTTGTCCAACGCTTTTAGCAGTTGCTGTTGAGTTTGTCTTTCTTTTGTGGGAGGCAAACAACTAAAAAGAAACTGAAGGCAGAGACACAAACAAATGCACTTGATGCAGGCACCTTTGAAGAAAGTTGAAGGACCCAGAAATCCAAAGCAGCAGCTTTGTTTTGAAAGGGTTCCTGTCAGAAGATGTGTGTTCCAGGGCTTTTTAAATTCCCGAGTCCGAAAATTGTGGTGAGACTTGATAAACCCGTGGTGTAAATATATGAAGCTTGCACCAATCAGGCGCCAGTGAGGAGGGAGTGGTTGCCTTTGGGAAAGCTGGGGGAGGAGCCCCCCCCCCCTCCCGCCATCACCCCCTGGTCCGACGGAGAGGTGTAATCTGAGAGGGGCATTGTTTCTCTACACCACACCAGCAGCGCAGCCGGGAGCGAAGCAGCGCCCTGGCAGAGACTTGCTCTGCGCTCGCTGACTTTGTGCCTCTTGCGAAGCAGCAGCGAAGCTGTCAGCCCCAGCTGAGGAATAGACTGTGGCAGATGTAAACCGTGGCCGCAGTTGTACTCATTAGCAGCACAGTTTAATGGGAAACGCAAACTCACAGGGGAAAAACGCAGTGGTGTGGCTGCTGGGGAACTAGGAAAGGCAAATACGTTTTTTTTTTAATTTATTTATGAGGAGACAGAAACTTCTGATGCATTCAGTGCCTGTGAATGAACGTTTGAGCTTCGATCCCTTGAATGTAAATACTGAAACAATTCCTTTTATTTTCAAATGTGGAACAGAGCATTTTATTCTGCATTCAAACAGAGGCACAAAAATATGTGACATTCAAAACACTTCTTAGACGCTGACAAGTTTACCTGGATTTTATATAATACAGATACTGAGGAGCGAGATCGTCGGGTTTTAGCGAACATAAACGATGGCTCGCGAATCTGACCACTGCTCTAATCCCATTCTGGAAAATGGCACGGGACTGGACAACGTGTGCTGCAAAGAGCCTTTCCAGGAAAGAATGGGATCTCTTCAGCCCTTCCTTGTGACAAAAAACAAAGGACAGACATAAAAACAATATCTAGGCCTGCTCTTCATTACTAGCAGAGCCCAGAGTGCGTTACTGCAACTATTTAAAGAGCTCAGCGGCAATAGAAACCTCTGCTAGTTGAGTCACTGGCCACGTTGTCCGTGCTTAATATTTGTCAAAAAAAAAGGATGCTTCAAAACAGAAATGGAAGAAATCGGCTCATGTGGATTCTTGACACAAGTGTTGAACCTTCGCGTGATATTTTCTCAATGTAGGGGTCACAGCCTTCTGTATGTGGATGCATTTCTGACGGCCTGTGCACAGCACCAGCAGACCTACCAAAGGCTTCCGAGGTGGCATTCGTTCAAAACTGAGGACATTTGGCCCTAGAAAATGCACCCAAATGAATACTGGTTCCTTTTCAACACCTACGTAGTTACATTACCACGTTAAACCGTATAATAAATCCCTTATGAGACTCTAACCTTTGGCTAATGGGTCCAATCACTACATTACCTGCAGAGAGAGGCAGCATGTGTACCCAGTGCTGAGCACTAAACCTGGACATTACTGAATGTTTGGAAATCTTGTATTACGTGTTGGGTATTAAATTTGACTCCATGTGAGTCAGCATGGGGGAGCAAAACAGAGGTTTCGAACAGCAATGTGTTTTGAAGTCAAAATAAGCTAAAACAGCAGGCTGAAATGATGCCATTTCAAGTAATGGGTGTATTTCAGCCAATTAAATCTTAATTATACTCCACATTTGCATGATTGGAACAGGATCACAGAAAAGAGGAACCAATGGTTCTAAAGCGATCTAGACCATTTAGCCAAATATCCATATACAAAAGCGTGATTTTGAAGATTTCTTAAAATTATGTTTTTTTGGAAGAATTGTACATTTAAAAAAAAATTATATCACCAAGGCTGTGATGGGCTGGCCCCCCATCCTGGGTTGTTCCCTGCCTCGTGCCCATGGAGGCACATGTAAGGATAAGCGGTTTGGAAAATGGATGGATGGATGGATATATCACCCAGGAGAGTGTTAATGGCCGTGTCCAGTAAAGGTTTAAGAAGTTTTCTCTGTGGCGAAACATGGAAAGTTAGACTTGGGGGGGGAAGTTATCAGTAAATCAGTCTTTCATTGATTTTGGCTGTTAATGCAAGCAGCCTGTGTGTGTGTGTGTGTGTAAGGAATGTAGCAAAGGCGCTCAAACATTCTGTCATTTTACTGAAACGGGAATTGAGCAACGTGCAGGGAGACCTCGGGAGACGGAGGAAGTGGTGACGTGGTCACACAGGAAGTGGGAAGTGCAGCCGTGGGCTTCGCCTGTCTGCTTGTTCACTTGAGCGCCTGATGTTCTCACAGATTTTCTCTAAAGATCCCCCCCCCCTCCAAACACACACACACACACACACACACACGCGCGCGCATACATGCACACGGAAGGCAGGAAGACAGGGATGTTCCTGCTGACCACAGTGGCTGGGTCTGATAAGATCGGACAGGGAAAGCTGGATGGAGAACTGTGGTGGGGAGGTGGGGGGCGGGCAGGTCAGAGGGGGGCTTCTTCCAACCTAAGTCACACCCACACGCCCACCCAAGGCCTCCATGCCAGGCCTGGCGTGGGAGGGAGCTGGCCTGCATCCCAGTGAGCGAAGCAGCACCCCCTCTCCACCGCTGTCTCCATCGCGCGCCCTCTCGCTCCATCTCTATCCACCCCCATCTCTCTCTCTCTCTCTGCCAGATCTGGGGCACCACACCTACACCACAGCGGAAATTTGGCCACGGCTCCAGACTCAGCGGCTGTGAAGAACTTTGCTTCCCTCCTTTTTTTTTGTGAAGTGGAGAACTCACACTGAGACATGCTGACTGCGGGAGAGTGTGTGTGTGTGTGTGTGTGTGTGAGAGAGAGAGAGAGAGAGAGAGAGAGAGAGACAGCTGGAGACAGACAGACGCACGCGGGAGCGCACGAGCCTCTGTGCTGGGACTGGGAGAGGTCATGTTCACACACAATGCTATTTTCGACCCCATCAAGGAGGGGTGTGTGGTGATGGATGAGACGCTGTGCCTGGGAGTCCCACCACCCCGACCACACTCCTCTCTCCCCCCTGTTCACAGGAATACACTCGCAGAGTAAACACTCACTTCAGCACCGTGGTTTTTACCCACAAGCCATGCAGCCTACTTAGCTATTATGTTTTGTTAGGTCTACGCAGCCTGACTCGCTGTTCGATAATTCACTCTGAAAAATAAGGCAAAGAGCAGGAGAGAGTCAAGGTGAATAAAATTCACTATCCATTAAATCAATGTTTCCCAACCTTATAAAGCATTCATAAAGTATTACAAACATGGTTATAACTATTTATAAAAAGACATAACACATTCTAGGCATGTTTATTATGTATTATGATGCTTTATGAAGGTCTCACCTTTAATGCACTATAAATACCTTCTTAATTCATGAATAATTCATGGTTAGTACTGATCATTATCATGCATTATGAAGGTATTTCTAATGCTTTAAGATGACTGCTTTAAGTAAATAGTTACCGAACGCTGCATTAAATAGTGGGAAAATAGCTCCTTTGTTGCAACGTTAATACCGGAAATCGTATCATTATCTGTATTTTCACACTGCGAAACAGTGGGTTTCATGAATGACAGTTTGTACCTCCAACAAGCTGATCAGGATTTATTTATTGCTCTTCTCCTTTCAGAGACAGTATTAACATCTATTTATATGTAAGTAAAAATCCCACAGAACAAGGTTCATTTTATTGCATCAGCAGACACATTTGAACAATTAAATTCAGTCATTTAATGCAGTCATTCCTCAGTCGCCCATCTTTAGGGCTCGTCGTGGGGTTTGAACTAACAACAGGCGATGCGATGGCCACCTGGCGATCGTTCAGCAGTGTGCATCAGTGCAGTGTGCTCTCTGTAGTACTGTGCTGTCACAAGTTCAGCCTTTAGGTGTGGTGCGGGTCAGTTTCCCATCACAGGATTTTTTGCTGTTCATAGGTCATCCGATTCCTGTTTCTTTTTCCTTTTTGAAAAAGGTCGCGCAGTCCTGCATTAGCTTTGAACGAGAGGAAAGACTGTTATTTATTTTTTGTGCTTTGGGCAAAAGTATTTTGAAGATTAACCTAAACGTTGTTCTAAAATGAGCAAAGGAGTAATATGTACATATATTAGATAGATAGATAGATAGATAGATAGACAGACAGACAGACAGATAGCTGTTTGTAAGCTTATACATTTTTATCAAATACTTTTCAAAACGAAACTGAGACTTTACCCCTTAAAATCTATAATTGTTTAATTTGTAGTTAACAGTGAATCGCAGATGTGATTTGGCAGTGAGAACGTTAATCGATCTGGTGATTCCCAAGCCTGTCCCACAAGCCAATGCAATGAGTGTTTGATACACATCTACTTCAGCCCAAATTGCGCCGATCAGACCTCAGGTCGCCCAGGAGCAGCGGCTGCTCTACGTGCCGTGACCTTCTCTGATGCCTGTGCTGCTTTTACCAACAGATGGTGAGCCTTAGTATGCAGACGGGGAGGTGATGGCCTGTTTTTTTTTGTTGTTTGTTGTTGTTTTGAAGGACATTTCAGTCACAGAAAAGGTGAAAACCAGCCGCAAGACAAAGGATTAAGATATTTAAGCCTAATGGAATTACGTAGCTGAGAAGATAGCTTCATCTTACAATCAGATAATCCTTCTTTACCTGTTGTGGTGTCAATGCCGTAATAGTCAACCCCTGTGTTAAAGAGTATAGCTTATACTGTAGAGCAAAACTTAAATTCACTAGTGGCCATCTTAGAAAGGGAGAGTCTCCAGCATCCCATTCCCCACAAAACTGGGGAAACTATTTTGTGGTTTGCACAGCTATTTGGAAAATGTTAAATACATGGAGGTGGGGGGGGGGGGG
>JAODJX010000109.1:8507179-8519506 GCA_026776945.1 Isichthys henryi
CCACCCTCCCACTCTTTCGCCCTCCCCCCCCCCAACTCCCCCACCCCCCCCCCCGGGGGGGGGGGGGGGCGCGCCCCTATACTACAATCTGTGTGAAAGGGCCTAACTGTAGTGCAGAATAGGAAAACACACTGTTGTTTCCTACAGTCTCCACAACAACAATTAGATTTAAATATAGAGTACTTGGTGTTTAGCATCTCACAGGGACCTAGCTGTAATGTTGCAGCCTGACCTCAAGGTTTACTTTCGATGCTCCGGAGCCTAAATGCGCCTCACACGGGGGCATGGTGGGTGTTGAGGGGGGCCACAGAGGTGCTGATCATGCACGACGGCATAGAGAGCGTGACACAAACACACTGGCCCACACAAGAACAAACAGGCCTGGATGTGCGGAACATGGCGGGGTTCCGTTCTTCTTGGGGTGGGCCATCGGCCGCCCTTGGTCGAGCAGACAAGCAGACGGGCACTGGCCTCCCCCGGGAGGGCCGCAGTCTGGGACCTGGGGGGTTTCTGGGAATTGTGCTGCTGTTAGGGGTGGGAGGCATTCATTGTTCCAGCAAGACGAGAAGTGCCGCTTTTCACTTTTTTTCAGTCTCTAATCAATGGGATCAGAACGGCCGCCTGTCGACTGGTGAGCTCACTGCGCCCGAGACATTTTTAAGATGAATTATTAAGCCTTTCGCTGACAGTAAAGATGCCTTATCTTTACGTGTATAGTGAATCTGGACAGGAGACGCACAAGAACCACTGGGAAGTTTAATGAATTTCCTCCTCGATATGAGATTTGCTTTCCTAAGCAGGGCATCACGTGTGGGTTTGTCTAGAAGCACTGGACCATCATTAAGCTTCCAAACTGTCAACCCCATACGCGAATTGAGAATTAAAGTTTGAAAGATGTTCCACCATCTTATATTACTCTCACATGAGGTGCTATCAAATAAGTAACTCAGAAACACGGGAGAGAGAAACTTTCCGAAAGTTAAATCAAGACGCAGCAGAATCAAACGGACATTAATGTCACCCCAGAGTCTCCTCCAGTGCTGTGAGACGCAGGAAACACGTAGGCTTTGTGTTCGGCACTGTTCTCCTATTCTTCTATGAATCCCCCCTGGATTCTACCTCTCTTTTTGTTTGGTAACCCCCCCCCCCCCCATCTATCTGATGTGGAGCAGGCGGTTTAGGAAGTGTTAAATGGGAAGAATGCTGTGTGAGAGTTCAGCTGCCCCTGCCTTCCCACAGCGGCCCCTGTGCTCAGACACCTTCCACAGTCTTGCTGTTGCTGGCCAAAGGGAAATGCTCTAATGCCCTAGCAGACCAGGTCAAGGATATGTTAGTGGGGGGGGGGGGGGGGTGCTGTGCTGCAGGAACCTGCGTGTGTATGCATGTTGTATTTGAGTGTAGAAAGGGGGTCAGTCTGGTACAGTACCATGGCTATAATATTACAGTACAATGCTACAGTATTATACTTCTACAAAAAGGCACGGTCAACCAAAGGTCCTGTGCCTCCAAGTGTCAGACCGCCACGCTAAGTGTAATATTGGTTTCAGGGACAGGATGATGATGTCATGTCACTGCTTTGGGCTGATAAATAAAAAAAAAAGGAAAATAATTATTTCAGGCGCCCGTGCATGGATTCCCATTGTTTTAGTCTCTGCATGACAGATTTTGCGCATTTGTCCTGAGTAGCGCAGCGCAGTCAGCTCTGACACAGCACACTGGACACAGACCTCTCTAAAACACTTTCAATGACACCAAAATTTCAAAAGAAACCAAACCTGGTAGATATGCCTTAGAGCCTCTCTCTAATGTAAGATTTTTAAAATCACTGCAGTTGATTAGTAGATACTTTAATCCAGAATGACTCAGCTGCACTTAAACCATTTAAATATCCAGATTTTTTTTTTTTACTGTGGAAGAAATTCTGCATGTTCTCAAGGGTACAAAAGACTTCCCTCGTAGGACCTGAAAGGTTAAATAAGGGCAGCAACCACTGTGCTGATCTGAAAAACTAGAATGATAAGAAACTAAATGTTTAACAGGTAAATAACTTGGACCTTGGCAGTAAAAAACTGAATATAAACAACAAATATTCTCTGTTTGCTTGGACTGTATTTACATCTCCAGAAAAGTGTTTTATGTGGATGGATACATGTGTTTAAAATTTAGAACATGTACTTTTGTCAGACAGAGAAGACCCTTGACAGAGGCAAGATAATGCTTCATTGTTTTGAAATAATCTTGGATGTTATTCAATCTTCTTTTATTCATTACTGGTCCAGTCTATATCTGTCAGGCTGATTTTCTGAACACATTTCCATGATTTCCCTCTGAATAGGCCTTTCAAGGCAGACAAAAGCATATATCTAATAAATACAGCAAAATATGTCAGCCCTGTTCATTGCTGTTCAGTATGACTGACCGCACCGTTGTTTTGCATGAAAAGCATAGATATCATTAAACGTTTGTTCCCGTGAAAGCACTGCTGACATGTACACTGACTCTGTCGTTTGCAGATCGCAAATGTGGTCATTTCTGGCCGTGAATATGTACAGAAGGCTTTGGAGCTGGTAAAATTATAGCACAAGTTCAACAGCGATGCTATAAATCCATAAAACATATTTATGTGCATGTACATTAACGGGCGGATGAATCCATAGGACTTTTTCAGCTGTTTCCTACTAGATGAATTGAAATATTTCCTGCACACAAGTGGGAAAATGGAAAAGCATGTATTTTGACATGGGCAAATGTTTTCAAGCTCAAATGTCAGACCTGACTCTTGATGTCAGCAATGACTGTGAAAATGTCTGTTCATCCTTGTTCAGGGAGTCACACATAACATATACTGTGAAAATGCAGATAAAGTACCAACATATGTAGTTAACCTGCCAATGAGGAACACGTGTTGGTGGTTTATGTACATCTGTAAGGGGGACAATACGCTGGCAGTGACATAAGCAGTTAGATCATTTTCCCCAAGAATGCAAAACGATTTTTTTATTTTATTTAATTATTTCTGCCCCCAAATTGAGCAGTAACACAGTGTACTCTGCAGGGCATAGAAATGTGCATTGTTGTAACTATATAACTATAGTTGTATATTTCTGTATTGGGGGTGCTATGAAGTAATTCTTTGAAAGGTCTATTTATAATATTCATGATTCTTATCTCACAGTTACATTTAATATCAACCCACTGAAATGAGATCAGCCTCACGGGTAAGTAAATTATCATAAAGTTAAAAAATTAGCTAGATTGGTTAAATATCAGTGAATTCGGAATGTTCCTTTGCTTTTAATATATATAATAAAAATTAGGATTATTTTTACATGCAATAGGAATAAATTTAAGATTGCGTTTAATAATTGCATATATTTTTTAGTTAAATGACTTAGCTCATTTTTAATGTTTGTGGCACTGCTTCTCATGTTGAAAATGTGATCATCCAACTGAAACTGAGCTGATTTTATACAGGAAAGGAAGTTTCTTCTTCTTCTTCTTCTTCTTCTGCTTATTATTATTATTATTATTGGCCTGTGCTTAGTGTCAGGATCACGGGTAATGCGACGGACAGGCAAGCAGGCAGGAAGCAGGCAAGGAGGCGAAGTCGGGGTAAACGGGGATTTAATGGAAGGTAACGGGGACCAGGAAACATCTGACATAGACTAACATCAATGACGGACAAAGAACTAAGGCAAGACATGGACTCAAATAGACGAGACAGGGCAAAAATAAGTGGACACAGCTGGGCGAGATCAGGGGCACACGTGGGTAATCAGGGGGCGTGGCACACAGGAGGGTAATCGGGGGCGTGGCACACAGGAGGGTAATCAGGGGGCGTGGCACACAGGAGGGTAATCAGGGGCCGTGGCACACAGGAGGGTAATCAGGGGGCGTGGCACACACGAGGGTAATCAGGGGGCGTGGCACACAGGAGGGTAATCAGGGGGCGTGGCACACACGAGGGTAATCAGGGGGCGTGGCACACACAAGGAGCGGACGAGCCGGGCATGACACTTAGTCAGTTCTTATTTCTAGCCTACTACACCCAAGGCATATTAGAGCATCATTCATTAATGACCATATTTCAGGGTAGCTGTTTATGAGCTTAATATTCTTTGTTTTACCAGAGATATCCGTAATCATTCCTACATACACCATTTCTGACATAAAATGCATGTACATCAAAATAATGCAAAAATGTTATAGATATGTTAAGATTTTAAGAAGAGTGTTACAGAATAATAATGTCACAATACACTTCACCTGCTCGTATTTTGGAAGCTCTACACAGGCTTTCCTAATTTGTGGCTAACGGTACATTATAACCATTATCAATAGTTACAGTGGGACGGAATAATAATAATAATAATAATAATAATATTAATAATAACTGCTAAGTGTTGACCCTAAACTTTCCTCCTCCACACTCGCCGAAGACATCAGCAGCAATAATTCACAGTGACAAGGCCAAGGCTGTAGGTGAATATTCGGGAAAACCCAAACCTTAACAGGTCCCCATGCCCCTGGCCCGTGAAAATGTCACAATGACCTCACAAACAAAGCAGGGCTGATTCTCCCTCATTAGCCGACTGAAATGCGAAACTCTGCATTTCTCTAGGAGGCAGGCTGGCTCCCGTTGAGGTGGAGTTTCCTTGCACAGGACCCTCACTTAAGCACAGCCTGTGTTCAGGGAGTCACTTGAGGGCAGCTGGATAGTGCATCAGCCATAGGTCACACTCAGCCGTACCAACTAGTCACACTACTGAGTGGAGAACCGCACTGCATCAGTTAGCGGCACAACATTACAGAGCCAAACTCTTCCCCAGCCACAGCTACAACTGTACTAATCCCACAACCAGTTACTGTGTTAAGAGTCTCCCTACAACACCCCATTTTTACTGCTGTTTCTCTTATTACTTTCTATGTTTCTGACTCAGTCATGTCGAAAAGCGGCTTTTTTAAAAAACACAGATGGTGGTACAAATGATGGATATAGGACATACAGTCAGGGGCGCTGTTAAAGATTTCGGGCGCCATGACAGCATATCATACTGGCCCCTCAGTATAGGACAATCCAGTTATTCTCCAAATTTTTTAGGGCCAATCGTCCTAACCCCCACCCACCCCTGCCCTGTACAGCACCCCTGGATACAGTATACTCAAGAACATATTCATAGTGCGCTGGTAATGGTTGATGTGGCTTGATTATTGCTGGCCTTTTGGATCTTTTGTGGAGAACCATTGTGAAACCATTGACATTTTAATAAATAATAATAATAATAAGATGTGGGAAATCCAAACTTTTATATTTTAATCATTAATATTTGTTGACTGCTATTCAGAAGCTCAGCATTTATCCTGGAACATTTCATGAACGTTTAAATCTGCCAGGTGAACAGTTTAACAGTGTTCTGCTTCGCTGGATGGGGTAACAGCGACGTCTATTGGAGGCATCGGGAATTTTAAAAACATTCCCGTAGTAGTAATAGTAGTAGTAACAGTAGTAGTTATTGAAAAGATCAGGGACTAAGTTTACCTGGGACTTGACGTTCTTTTTGTTTTTGAAGCAGGATAATTAGTACATAATCGGGGCTATAACTCCGAGTGATCGGACCTAACGGCGCCCATGGAATGGGCTCTACGCTCTGTTTGACCAATTAATTAATTCTCAAAAATTAACTAATTAAATTTAGTGGCATAGGCAG
Source organism: Isichthys henryi (assembly GCA_026776945.1). Taxonomy (NCBI): domain Eukaryota; kingdom Metazoa; phylum Chordata; class Actinopteri; order Osteoglossiformes; family Mormyridae; genus Isichthys; species Isichthys henryi. Next base: position 8,512,888 of record JAODJX010000109.1, read on the forward strand.
TATAGGTAATTGGTAGGGGCGTCCATTCAAGGGGGGCGCCCAGGAAAAGGAGAAAAAAATTAACAAAAGAAAAGAAAACTATATTACTATATTTATTTACTAATACGACAAAAAAAAAACGTATTAAATAAGCTAATCTTATTCAATAAACGGTATTTTTTGGTTTGTCTGTCTTTAAGTTACTCGTATAGTGCATGATACGATTAATAATATCTAATTCAAAAAGACATTGTCATGTCAAAAAGACCAGAGTGCTCCGGTCGCCAGGGAAGGAAAAGAAGGAGAGAAGGAAAAATGGGGAAAAGGCAGAAGTAATAATAATTAATGAGAGTAATTGGCAACGATGCTAAAATACTCGGGGCTATATGTCCGAGTGATCAAGGTGTGTCTGTGGTCCGTGGAGCAGAGTGTTACTAGCTACCTTACTACTAACACTTACATTTGTTAATTTAATAAATAGCTCGAATTAACATCAGCTACTCCCTATGTGAATTCATTAGGGAAAGCTGGAAATACTTTTCAGGAGTTTAAGAATGGGGAATAACCTACAAGATTTTCAGAAATGCACCTTTTCGATTGTGTTGCTGCACCTGCACGATCCACCCACTTTGTCTGTCTCAAGACAGCGATTTTAATCATCAAATAAATTCTTTTCCGTTTCCATCCACCTTTTAACTAATAGTTGTAAGCCTTTGCGTCTTCATTATTGCTTAGTTTTACAAATTTACGTATAGAAAACAACATTATTAAGTGAGAGAAGTGCTCATCAAATGTGCTGTTATTGGCTGGGTTTTAATACCACCGCTGCCAGGGCTAGCTGGTCAATCCAATAGGCGGCATAGGCGACCGGCCAGGGCACCAGCTTACGACTGACCAGCCAATTTCGCTTTGCCTAAGAATCAATACTCGCTTTATTCGCCAAGTGTGCTGGGCACAAGGAATTTGCTTCCGGCTTCTTGAGATTCCCTAGTACACAAACAATAAATGACACTGTACAAACAATAAATTACACTACAGTATACAAGAAATAAAATTTGAAATATACACACATGCATAACCCACTGTACAAAGTAGAAGGTGCGAGATTGACCGATAGACTCACAAAGCATAAAACGGTAGCGCGAAACATATTTACGTTTGGTATTTTCCTGATAAAGAAAATGAACATGAACATTTCACTGCGTATTTATAAACTTAGCAAATTTCCCCTCAATCACTTCTTTCTAGTCAACGAATAATGATTGATATCCATTCAGGCATCACATCTTTCTCAATATTCAAAACAAAGCATCGTGCTGAAAGTAAGTTATTACTCTTTTATGCATAAACAGACAAGTGAATATACGTTGTGTAATTCCAACTCATCAAAAAATACAGATAGCATGTATATTAATGACCATAAAAAACAAAAAGGGAAGCTAAGGAATGTATAGAGAGGTTGTACTTGCTCTAGGAACGCGTGTGATAAGTAGGTAAGAACTGGTTTATACAGTGAATTGAATGGTCCAATAGCCTTTTCCAGAAATTATCCTTAGGAGCAGGTGGTGCTCTGGGTAGGAGAGGTTAACGTTCTAGCTTTCTTCTATAGATAGGAGAGATGAAGTTGCAAAATAGCTGGTGATGAATGAGGTTCAGAGACTTTCACTGATGACTCATTAGAATTGGACCAGAATGGAAGGCTTGATTTTTTTTCATGCATTTTTATTTACTCATATATTTTAGAAATTACTTACACTGCAATGATTGCTTTATAGTTGTATTTTCATCCATTCTGAGCGTATACTGTAGGATATTTCTGTCCCCAGAAACTCAAGCACACTCATTGGTGTCAAAATGGAGAGTTGTGTGAGGGTGTTTGTGGTTCAGTATCAATTATAATTCTACTGTGCTTATGGTATTGATCTCTGGATTATTTCTGAATCGTTTGCATTGGGTAGCAGTAAAAGGTAGGGGCCTTGGTGGATCGATCATTGGCTACCAAAACTGCATTTAGGGACATGGAATGTAATCTCTGTGGTGTGAAAGGAGTCTGAGCTAGTGCGGGAGTTAGAAAGACACCAGCTTCACCTCAACGCACAGCTCAGGCTCTGGAACTAAACTCCTGGAGAGGTGCTGGGCTCTATTCCACTCTGGAGTTGCCCTGGCTGAGAGGCACCGGACAGGTGTGGGTTCACTCATGGCCCCCCGGTTTGGTGCCACTTCATTGGAGTTCAACACGGTGAATTAGAGGGTCACCTCCCCTCAGTACTTAGTCAGGGGATGGGCTCTCTGTGCATTAGCATTGAATACAGCAGAACTTCTCTTGCATCCGAAGAAAGGCTGGGGACATTAAGCCTGAACGGGCAATGTTCTGTTCTTCCATTACCGAGGTGGCTATGCAGAGCTGTGACCATAATGCTGTTGTTGCCTGTTGTGGTGACAATCCATAAACCTAATGGTGGACATTAGCAGCAAAGGAAGTCATCATGATGAAGAAGGAAACCTTCCAAGCTTGGTTGTCTGGTGGGACTCCTGAAGAAGTTTTGGCTTTGGCAGTTGCAGAAGCAAACACTGTGGGAGGAATTTGGTGAGGCAATGGAAAATGACTGTTGGTCTGCCTAACAGAGATTCTGGGAATCCATCAGGTGATTCAGGAGGGAGAAACAGGGCGGTATCCATAATGTTTACAGCAGAGGTGGAGAGCTGTTGACCTGTTGAAGGTTCTTGATGGTATTGGGCTTGGCTGACATGCCTCTTCCACATCCATCATGTGGAAGTTGCGGACAGTTGTGGGTGGATTACGACTTGGGCCCCAAGCATTAGGGTGCCCAAGTGATGCCCCACACCTTGCGAATGCAGTTCGGGACTGCTTTAGATTTAGTCATCCCGTATCTATGACAGTGCTAGCTATTTAATAAGGTCCAATCCTCCACTAACTGTGCAGTGCTAGTTGTTAGAGACCCAGGGCTTCATGCACTGGTTACTGCTAACTATGGGTTTGGGGAGCCCAAGCCCCTACAATTACCTAGGGCAGGCCAAAAGCCCTGTTCCCCATTTGTAAAGATAGTCTGAGGCCATTTTAGATTAAATCTTCCAAGTGCATATCATTATGAGCTCAGCTGTTATGGTATGTTATTTTCTTGTGGTTTTGCTCTGCTCTGGACAGCCTGAGGGGCTCAAACAGGGGTCCGCGATTCTTTAATCTGTTTGTTGGGACAGTGTCTTTTGGATTGGCACTGTCACAATTGACTGGGGTGGTGCTCCCAATCTTTAAGATAAGGAACTAGAGGATGGCTTCCAGCTTCAGGGGGATCACACTCTTCAGCCTCCTTGGGAAGGTCAATGCCTGGGTCCTGGAGAAGAGATTCCATCTGTTGGTCAAGTCTCAGATCCAGAATGCGGATTCTGTTCTGGTCGCGGTACACTGGACCAGCTCTTTACACTCACAAGGATACTAGATAGTTCACGAGAGTTTACCCAACCAGCCTACATATGTTTTTTGGACTTTTGACATATGACCATGTTCATTTGGGGGTTTGAGCTATGGTTCTTCAAGAATACGGTGTGCAAGGTCCATTGTTACGGACCGTTAGGTCCCTATATAACCAGATTGAGAGTTTAGTTTGCATTCCAGGCAGTAAGCCAGACTTGTTCACTGTCAGTACATTTACATGCACACTAAGAAAATCGAATTATTGTGTTAGTGCAATTAAAAGCAGATTTTTAAAGTACATGAAAACATGTTAGTCTGACTGAAATCGCACTAAATCGAATTTCTCAAAATCAGACTAAGATACCCAGATAATGAGATTGGGAGTCAATTTACTCCTGCATGTATACGTTAAATCGGACTCTAACTGGCCTAGGCGCTCAGCTCATGCTTCACAGATTCCCTCCTGGTCTTTGACCCGGAAGTCACAGAAGAAGCCAGTACACAAAAGAAGCTTAAAGCATAGCAGAGGACGTGCAGCAAGTATGAGATGTACAGCGCTGTAAAGCTGTCCAATTCACCACTCAATTAAAGGGCACTTTTCCACCATACCTGATACCGTACTTTTGGTACTTCAAGAAGGTACCAAAAGTATGGAATTTCAAGGTGTTGGTTTTCCACTGGCGTAAAAACTAGTTCCAGTGCAGAATGACATCACAATGCGAGGTGGGGTATTTTGTACTGAATTAAAAAAATTGCTGTGGTATGTTAAAGGGCTGGACAATGTGCGATATAAATACCAACATCGCATCTTATGCACATTCAATTCTTACGTTGCTAGTCAGCTATATTAAGATCAGGCTTTTTCTTTCCTTCAGTTTGGTATGGATTTTATAGTACAGGGAGTTTGGGTCTTGCTAAGATGTTTTTACTCTGTCATAGGAAAAAAAAACTAGTAAGTTTTTTTCAATTTTATTGATTATTCCTCTTCAAGATTATCTAGTAAATGTTTAAAAATCAGTTTAAAGTTTACGTCCGCTGCTTTTGCATGAGTGCTGTATGCGTTCACCGAGACAATCATAATCATTTTCATCCTTGCTGTTTAAATCACTTCTAGATGGATTCGTGAGTCATTTATTTTGAATTTCTATTTTGTTTCATAAATATCCCAGTCTTTATTACAACAAAATCCCATTGCAATATTTGAAAAATTTCCAATACTGCACTGTCATAGTATATTATACAAAATATTTCATTTCTTGTTGCGCTATCCTGCTCTTGATGTATCTGTTCTTCCGATCAGATTGTAATTAAAGCTTGTGTCATGTCATTTGTCCATGCACCTATTACTAATTTTCTTATTTTTTTTACATCTGTGACATAATAGGTCAACCGGTAAAAGCCCAATACTAACAAGCTGAAAGGAGCCATATCGCTACCTGTTGCAGTGAAGTCAAACATACTTCAGTCAATAAATTGATTCCCCTCCCGTGCATGTACCCCGGGACAAGTACAGTAGTCCGATTAAATGGCTTAGTCAAGCTATTACCGTAGCTCAACTTAGCTATGTATGTAAACATAGAGAGTGAATGTTGGGCTGCCCTTTGTCACTAATTCTGTTCATAACTTTTATAGACAGAACTTTTAGGTGTAGTGAAAGGTGGAGGGGGGTTGGTGTAGTGACCTCAGGATCAGATCTTTGCTTTTTTCAAATGATGTGACCCTGTTGGCTTTATCAAGCTGCGAATTTCTGCATGCAGTGAAATTGTTTGCAGCCAAATGTGAATGGAATGAGGATCAGCACCTCCAAGTCTGAGGTCATGGTCCTCAAATGGAAAAGGTTGGATTGTCACCTAGGGATGAGTTGCTTCCTGGAGCAGAGGAGTTTATGCATCTTGGGGTCTTGTTCCTGGGTGAAGGAAGAATGGTGCAGGTGACCGACAGTCAGATCGGATTTGAATTCATCAGTCATGTGGATGTTGTACTAGTCTGTTGTGGTGAAGAGTGAGCCGAGTCGGAAAGCAAAGCTATTGATTTACCGGCCGATCTACGTTCCTACCCTTACTTATGGTCATGGGCTTTGGGTAGTGACTAAAAGAATGAGATCATAATATCAAAAGAATCCATCTAGGATGCATCTTGCACACCTTGCTGGGGAGGTGTATTAGGTACATCCAATCATGAGGAGATCCTGGGGCAGATTCAGGACACATTGAAGAGACTACGGATGTTTCTCAGCGTGCATACTTGACCATGCTTGTATTCTCACGCACCCATTTTACGTCATCTTCCATTGCGGAAGACTAGTTCTAATACTAAGAACAGAAGTGCAGAGGATGGTAAAAATCCCCAGATGTCGTTCTTGCCCTGCTTCCACTATCAAAGATGCATTGGTTGCATCCCTTCCAAATAGGACCAATCCCATGATTCATTGTGCTCCAAGTTCATCCTTGGGAGGCATGCTAGCAACAACAGTCTTGCCGAAACCACAAGTATGATTTGTTTAAAATGTTTAAAGCTATTTTTAACAATAGAACATGTGCAAATTAAGAGTAACAATAAAAACAAACAGGAATTTCTTCTGTTCTGCAGAAAGTTACTCATATCTCCTTGGGTGGCTAGATGAACATCGCTTCAGTTCCCAAACCTCTCCTTAGGGGCACCCCAACCATTACTTTGTATCTGTTAATGAAGTAAGCCGGTGGTGACATTTAACTAAAGCAGTATTTTAAAGTCAGAGAGGTATTGATCAGCCATGTAAGGTCTGCTAGTGGTCAAGTCAAAAAATACATGGGTGTACTGGACAGTTGCAGCAAATACTACGGTTACTTTAGGGAGAGGTTTTGTAATGGGCAAGCCGGCAGGCCTTTACAGGCATAATATCAAAGTTTTACACAAACATGAAGATCATTTAATCATCATTGTATTTGACTGTTTAAGAATTTTGCACAGCACTGCATATATTTATTTTCATTATATTGGAGAACCAGATCTCTCTATTGTTGCATATACTATAAATTTATAATTCTGTACACTTATGAGAAATTGTTTTTCAAATTGTTATTCGGCCGTTTGATTATATATATACACACACACACACACACACACACACACACACACACACCCATACACACACATGTAGGGTATACCTATCCTTATGGGGCCCGCTCATTCACTTCTATGGGAAAAATGCTAACGCTAACTACGACA
>JAODJX010000109.1:8528802-8549859 GCA_026776945.1 Isichthys henryi
CCCCCCCCCCCAGCAGAGTTTATGTCTCTCTGGGGGTGATTTCCTTCCCACAGTCTGAAAATGCATGTGAATCCCCAGAGTTTTCTGACTCTCATAAGGTAGATGAGATTAATCCACTCACGGATCCACTGCCCCTCGTCTGAAAGCTCTTTGATGTGAAGTTTAGTTGAATGAATATTTGAAGTTGTATAATTTCTTACTCATTTGCCATGCGACTGAATTGGCTAGTGTCAGCCACATTATTATGTGATGTACGTAGTGAACTTTTGATACGTATCAGAACATTAAAGAAGATAATTCTGTGGAAGTTACATGTCTGTAGGTGAAATGATTTGTTGCACTTGTGGTGTTTTTTTCACTGGTAACCATTCGGTAAAATGACCAACATGAAACTAAATTACTCCTCACGGTCTGATTTTTCTTTATTGGCTCGTGTGTATACATTTATATCCATAGTGTGTTAAACTATATAGGTGCTCTAAGAATAATACCTAATCCTGTATATACGGTACCAGTCAAAAGTTTGGACACGCCAAGCCGCCTACAAAGGAGAGTGATAGCGTCGCATCACATGACCTGACCACCTGACCTAAACACCGTAGAAATGGTTTTGGAGGAGCTTTACTAGAGAGTGAAGGGAAAGCAGCCAATGAGTGTTCAGCATACATGTGGGGCCTCCTGTAGGACAGGAAAGCTTTCCAGGAGGCCACCTCATTAGAACTGGTGTAGAGGAGACGGTAGGGTCAGCCGGTCCCTGGGCAATTGGGGTTAAGAGCCCAGTGGAGGGATCCCTCTGCAGAGCCAGGGATTTGAACTGACAACCTTCTGAGTCCCAATCCAAAAAACTGCCCCCTCCCAACAAATACATTTTTTTACCGAATGTTAGTGTGAATATTTTCTGTAAATGCCTCTGTTATGCTTGGTTTTTGTTTGCCACTGAGCGACCAAAGCTGAAGTCACAACAGGGCTGGAATTACCTAAACAGCATTAGTGTGCTGTTGAATTTCTTAAACAGCCAATAATATCTGCTTTAAAAAAAAAAAAGGAAAAAGAGGCTCCAGCAGGAAGACGGATCATTGTCATCACTAAGCATCCCTCCACAAAGATGGGTGCACCTGAGATGTACCTCTCTGGGGCTCAGATATGGTAAATAATGACAAATAGGATTTATTTATGGTCTGGTAACACATCCGTATTTCCAATATGTGCAGACAGTAGATGGATAACTGGCTGTTCTTTAATTTCAAATGTGAAACTTTGAAAGGCTTTCTTTTATTTAGCCAGCATTTCAAAGAATGATGGAAAACCTGTTCGAATAGATGAAAGGCTCTTGGTGAACCTACTGCTTTCTCTACTACTGTTGGGTGCCGATGTCACCTTAGCAAAGATTCACTGACAATATGCATTTCCAGGGTAAATAGTTTGACTCTGAAGAATTCCTTATTGTAAGTCATTGATGACACCTGTCTCCAAGCTGTTTATCTAATACAGACCGATTTCTGACCAACTGTCTGCAAATAATAAGGGGCGGGAGGTTCCTGCAGAAATTATGACGTACATTCACATTTTATGCTATAGGGAGCTTCACTGAGTACAATTTTTTTTTCTTTTTTTTTTTCTTTTCTTACATGCGGATAACTGTGTATTTCCCAGTCCTAGCGGATCACAGGAACTATTTTCTCAGCATCAGTGATTCATTGGAAATTAATATACTGTATGTACTCTAGTTAGTATCTCTTGTTGATGGCAAACTGTAACATTTCTCCAAAATGCTCAAGGTCTTCAGTCATGGTGCTTGGTAATACTGTATGTTTTGGACACGAGATATATTTTTGCGATGGGGTGGTAATTCTGGTTTAAGACTACCCAGAAAATAAGATGTATTTAAAGTGTCATGCTTGCTATCACAGGTGGTTACTCCAATGGCACCAAACACTATCCCACTTTTACTGAATGTTGAGTAATTTTTCTGCTCATAAATGGTACAGCTGGGTAATTTTTGTCTTTGTAAAGCCCAGTTTGATTAAAGCTGATGTGTGAAAGAACATTAACAAAATGGGATGCATGAATTCAAAGTTCTGATACTCTGAGGCCTCATATGAATTAAACTGAGGGTGAAAAAAATAAACAATTACCTGATACCAACTCCTATTCTCAACAGATACCTCATTGAATGTAATACAAACCAGTAGCACTTTAGAAGTCGAGTACCTTTCGTGAAACCTTCTTAATGACTTCATTAGCTCTGAATCCCTTTTCTGAAGCACTGCTAGAGTCTAAGGCCACTCAAGAACTTTTCCTCCTCGTGTCTCTGCAGGTTCAAACAACCATCCATTCATCACATGGGTTTAATTAAATGGTACCGTCTATTTTCGAGCTGTTTATCCTGACCAAGTAGGGCCAGGCGTTTATCTCAGGTAGCATGGGGCACAAGGCAGAGATGCACCCTGGGTAGGATGCCATGCTTTATTAACACACACATACCACTACAGGCACCATAGAGATGCTAATTAGCCCAGCAAGGAGTAACCATGCAAGCTCCACACATACAGAACAGAGGTGTGATGTGATCCTGTAACTGAGAATGAATGAGACAACAGTGCTACATGTTAGTCTCTGAATGATGAAATCCACCATATATATTGCTGCATTACATGTTTCCACAGTGTGAGTGTGACAATTACGTGTCTGAACGTACAAACACCTCACTTTAGAATTACCCTCGAAGTAAAGAAGGTCACACTGTTTAACATAAAATGTTGGAAAATTGTGATTAAAAATGGCTTTTATTTAAAATGAAGACCAAAATGCCATTAACTAGCCCCCCACACTAGGTGTTCCCTGCCTTATACCCTGTGTCTGGTGGGATTGACTCCAGGCTCATTGTGACAATGCTTTGAATAAGCGGTACGGAAAATGGATGGATGGATGGACAGGTCTTCGTACCAATTTATACTTGGAATATGAATCTATTGTAACTGCTATCTCTATCCTCCCCCAATGGGAGTGGGGTTAATATCACTATCCGTACTTAATAGGAGTGTGGTTAATACTGTATCACTACCTGCCCTCTCCTGTCAGTGGGGCTTAATCACTATCTGATCCTCACAAGGCAACCGTTTCGGTTCACTAATAGGAATGTCAAAAGTAAGATAGCATTGAAGGCTAAGAATAACATTAAAAGTGTCTCCCAGAAGAGCTCAGAAAGCTGAAATCAGCATCTGCAGAACAGTAAGGGTCTTATAGTTGAAAATGATATAGCTAGAGTTTAATGATTGTTTTGCATGGATATTTACTGTAGAGGACAAGTAGCATTTTAAACTGGATTTGAGGAAGCACTTCTTTACACAGCGTGTAGTTAGAGTATGGAATAGTCTTCCTGATAGTGTAGCGCAAGCTAAAACCCTGGGTTCCTTTAAATCACAGCTAGATAAGATTTTAACTACTCTGAGCTATTGGATTAATTCTCCCCAAATGAGCTTGATGGGCTGAATGCCCTCCTCTTGTTTGTAATTTTTCTTATGTTCTTATGTTTACAAACTAAGCTATGTCTTAATGGTACATAACAGGCAAATGTGATACACATTTTAGCTCAGATTTCACAGTGTTACACTGAAATATGCAACAGAAGATCACGCTTCCCCTCTGATCTTTTTGCATCATCTGAAATGGTCAGCCAATGGACACTTGTCTTTTACAACCTGGGGTATATTTATATGTACTTCATAGAAAAGTACAACCAGAGAAAAGGACTGGCTTTTCCACCCCTGAACAAATATGCTTACAGAAAAGAAAAGAGAAATTTTATGGCATCATCTGAAGCATGGCATGAAATTAGGTTCATAATTTCAATCCTGTCAATTCGGCCACCTGGCATTATAAAATCAATTCCGGTGGTATATTTGAAAATTAGGGTTTGAGCTGCCTTGTGTGGCACTTTGTGGGTGATAGACAGAGATATAAATCGAGGAAAACCTGCTTCAAGATCTATGGCAATTTTGTAGTACATTTACTCCTTCTCAGACACAAGAAACATCTCCACACCGAATACTTGAATGATAACACAAACTCCTTTATTATTATCAGTATGTGTGTATGTGTGTGTGTGTGTGTATAAATATATATGAGAACATTTGAAGGACAGGATCAGGTAGGACCAGCAGGAGTTGACATTGAGGAGACTCTACTTGAGGCCCATTATTGTGAGACAGGGCAAATAGCACCAATGATGTTGGTTTCCAGCTCATCACAAAAAGATAAAGGAAAAATTAAAACAAACAAATATATTTCTAAGTTAGGCCCTGGCAATCGATTCTTAATTGACGTGACTCCTGAAAAAAAAAAGAGAGACACAGGCTGAACATGAATAAATAACAATGTAATGGCCCATAGCCACTGCTTTTCGTAGCACTGTGCTGTTGTGGCTGTAACAGGTAGTGGAGAAGCATAGAGCACAAAGGAAATACAAATGATGGGATGGATTAGTTTACAGAAACACTGTCGCTCACTTGTACTGCACTTTGTCTAAAAGAAACTGAGTGGAAAACAGTCGTACAGTGAACCTTTGTAAAGGAGCCTCTGATGAAGGTGGTACATTTACTGTATCTGTACTCTCATTTTTAATATTGCCAATATTACCAAGAACAGTGAAAGACAAAAGAAATAAAGTATGAAAGTATGTATCATATATTACAGACACGTGTGCATGGGAGTACAGGTGTACACACTTCCTCACACAGACACACACACACACACGCTCCCTTCACCTGGCATAGAATGCTCTGTCTGACACTTCCAGCTCAGGGCACAGGTATGTGTAAACATGAGCAGGCCTCCACATTGTGAGTTTTCCTCTCTGCCTGCCTGGTGTTTGAATGGAGGGGAGCTCACATAGGGGTAGCATTACGGTAAACACAGCCACGTGATAAGTGTGACAATGGCCGTCAGTGTGAAGTGCACGTTCACTTATTCGCATGGCGGCAGAGTGTGCAGAGCCGGGACCCAGGTTTTCATCTGATGCGACAATACGGCGACACGGAAATGACCGAAGATCCCCGTTGCCTCGCCGAGGCTCCTACCACTCCCTCATGGTCAAATCACAATGTGCTGGAACCTTCCCTTGTCACTCTGACATTGGCAGGCACACAGGTATTTTTCAAAGTGAAAAATCAGAATAAAAATGGGGGATAAGATCCTACGTATAGTGGAGAAACCACCAGCACAGTGATTTATGACGCAGGCTCCAGAGAGCTCTATCCATGGCTCTCCCTTGTCCCTCCCACGTATGACGGGCTTCTTGTGTGTGACCTCCTGCGCAGCGCAGGTGTGCCTGCAGGCGTGCAGCAGGAGGTGCTGTTGAGCAGCACACAGCTGTACAGATGGTTGCAGTTTGGGAGCTGGCTGCTGTGCTGGCAAGGTGTCAGGTGGATGCAGGTCTGCTCCCGCTTGCGCCGGGACCCCAACCCCCACCTGGCCACAGAAGTCGGCAGACTGAAACATTGCACATCCGCTTAACCAGGCCAGACCACTTCATCGCACTGGATAACCAAAGCTTTACTAAATATATGTTTATATATATTTATACATATATTTTAATATAAACAAACATATATCTAAAAATAACATCAATAACATCATGCACAATTATTAAATCTTCTCAGCAGAAAAACAATTATACATCCAAGCACTTGTCACTCTATAAAATAACAGCATTAAAAACTGCAATACTCCTTCCTAGTAAAATGCATTTAAATAAACATCTTATTATGATTGTGTTAAATGTAACATCATATTAACTATAGATCTGTTTATATAAAATATATGAAAAAATATGTACCTGGGATCGTGTCCAGGATAACTATGGGTGTAAGAATATATATCTGTAAATAAATTCTATATGTCTATAGCTTTATGCAATATACTAACTATATATGTTTTACTGCTGCTAGAAAGGAAGGTTGCAATTTAAAATCCTGAACTGTAAACAGTAAGCAGACGTTCCTCTGCTGCAGTCTGATCTGCGACTACCTATGGCACTGAGTGTGGGGCAAATGAACACTATAGATGTACTTCATATGAAACCAGGCAGTGAAAATGAGTCGCTATGCTAATGTATCGACCGCTGTTCCCAATGGCGGCCCATTTGATTTCAGACATAACCCTTTACATCTTCATTTGCTAGTGAATGGCTAAGGAGAATATTAAAGATCAGTTTTTAATTAAACCAACCTAAAATGCAAAAACCTAGGAAGCCTTATTGCCTTTCCGGTGTGCTGATCTGGAAACGAAACACAGTAGCAGCAATAATTCAAAATGTGAAGTTAATGAAAGAGTTACTTTGTTGGAGCTGACAATTCATTTAGTCATTTTTATGTTCGATATACAGTTGGATGTTCAGTGACAATAAGTGCATTTTGTGTGTCATGTTAATTGTTAATTGAACAGTAAGAATGGGAAGTACAAATGGTCGTGAAAGGTCAGAGTATCATGCTTTCTTAAGCTCGTTTTAATGCCCATTCGAACGGAGTCGTGACCCCTTTGTTTTGTTGCCGCACTTGGATACCACATGCCGTCTGTCCAGGAAGGGGGCACTACTTTGGAGAGGTGACGTGAACACAATGCATCAACTAGCTGTGTATCTAACACAGCTTTCCCATGTCACATGTGGCCCAGCGTCCCTCAACACGGATGCTGGGTGCCTCATACACTGAAGAATATAAGGGACTCTATTCTGATGGCTACCATGGCTGTTCCCTTATAGAAAACTGACATAGATAAAGAAATTCAATAAGTAATATAATACAGATTTATTTATCTTCATAAACATTTATATAAGAATGTTTTTTTTCCAGGATGTCAAAATCATTGTAATACAATATATCTTAAATATACACATTATTGCCACTTTCAAAAATGCAAAAAATGCAGCAAACATTGTTAAAAATCGTACATTTTTATACATTTTACAACATATATGTTCTTACATATATGAAACCATGTATAAAAATGGCAATAATAGATATATTTGTAATGTAAGAACCATATTTTTTACATATCTAATATATCTAATGAACATAGCTAATTTTTCATAAGGGCTGAGACCCAGGGGCTCACAGTGTCAGCACTAAACTACGACAGATAGCTTCTGTGTCACTGGGAACTACCACTTTCATCATCATGTCCATTTGAACAAAACAGAATTGGAAAGAGATTTAGTCAATAAAGGAATTTCTTTTTTCTTTGTTTTGTTTGTGCCAATTTTATAATTTTTTTGTCAGTAAGCAGCGACTGCACGAAACCGTAGTTTGCTAATGCACAAAAATTAATTCCGATTTTTTCTAACCAACCTCTAAAAGAATAAAATGGCTACTATTTACTGGAAACATGTAACACGTGGATTAAAAGTCAGGATGGTGGCTCAGAGGGAACATGAAATGTCACGCTTCAACAATAGCAGAATGATGGTCAATGCAGAAACACATTATGCTCAGTGTAAACACACAAAAAAAACTAAGATTAAAAACAGCAGAATCCTAAAGTGTGCTGAAACTATTTGGCGATCCAGCAATGCTTGTTTTGCAGTTTCAGCTCCACAGTAAACTGATAAACATGCCCTGACAATTTCTGTCTGGAGGTAATCGACGATTGATTATTGAATTTGCTATTGATGAGCTTCTTCCTGCTGGGGAGGCCATTACCAGGCACAAAACTGACATTGTGATGGACAGGGCTGACTAGACCAATGGATAATTCTGAGGGGAGGGCTTCAACATACCAGTGCACTCCGCCAGGCTAGCCTGAACAGGACTTTAGCGGACGGCATTTGAATAAACCAGTCAGGTGGATTTCTTAGAAGCCAAAGTGTGTCTAGCCTCTCTTGGGAAAGGCAGAGAGCGGAGAGCACACCACACTCACTGTTGCAAACCGTATATTCAAACATAGACCCACAAATAAAATTATGCGTACCACTATGGAATAATAAGCCAGCAGGCCCGAATTTTAACAGAAAGTGCTATATGAAGAATTGCTGTTATTACTAGCAATATATTATACTGCAGTAGTATTGGATGGTTGTATTTTTAAAAATGAGCCTTTTGACCACAACCCATAGGCATGGCTGTGATCCCTATTAAGAGTGCGAAGGGTGTATCCCCTTGTGTTTGTCGAACCTTAAACACACAGGGAGTCACATGGAGGGGGGGGATTTCTCCTAACATTGAGGCACCCAGTGTGGTGGGTAAAAAAGTATGTAAAATCATATATTACAGTGACAAGCAGCTTGAACACAAGAAGCAGGGGTCACGTAATCTCTACCAGTGAACTCTGAGGAACTGTGGTTATATTTAACAAAACGGTTGCCGGTATAGTATATGTGTGTCTGACACACAGCTTTAGTACCACTCTTATTAGTACCAATAAAAAAAAATACAGGAAATGAATTTGTGCATTAAAGAAAATAAATAACATCAATAATACTTCTCAGAAACATACTTACTTGACATTCTAGAGGAAACAGTGATATTCTTTTCTTCTTTCATTATTCAGACTTTTCCTTAGACTGCTTGATTACAATCATTGGGTTTGCAAACCTACAAACCATTCCTGGCCACTTTTTTGTGCACCTTGAAGTTCTTGACCACAGACCTCCCAGCCCCCCACTACAGCTGAATCCGCCCAATTAATCCCAGCAGAAAGACAGTGGAAAGGTCAGATTAAACAGATCACAACAGAATCCCAGTCCAGTGGTCATGCTCTGAACCACTCCAACATATACTCCAGTGCCTTATTGCAGAGCATCAGGGGACCAACACGAAAATATCAATATATATTCAAAAAATACTACTAATAAAATAATAATAAAATAAAATGTACAAAAATGTATAAATCAGTAGTAGATGTAGTAACTGTAACTGCAGTGGAATGAGAAAACAAAAATGTCTTCTGTTAATGACCCTGTGTCTTCCAGTTAAAGTCTGTGTAGGTTTGGTAAATCCCACCAATAACAGGGCATTCTCTAAAGTTTGGGGGGATGGCAAAAATTCAATAATAACAATAGTAATACTACTAATAATAAGATGAATCCCCTACTGGAGGAATTTCTTTTAGTGGTTGTGCAAAAGGGAATCGAGACAGTGAGAGAAGGGGAGGTGAGAGTGGTGGACCTATGACTCAGAAGGTGGGCGAGATGCCTCCTGCAGCAGGGATTTGTATATAGGGGAGCTGAGGAACCTGGGGTAGGAGTCTCTGTGCATGAGAGTGTAGATCTGAAGCTGAGCGTCCTCAAACGTGAAGGGGGTGGGCTCCTGCATCTTCTTGTTGATGACCTCCCTCACCCTGGAGTCAAGACTCACCTGGCATGAGAGGGAATGAGAAAGAGTTGGAGGTTAAGATTCCAAATTATATAAATGGGAAATATAAACGGCAAAAGGGTGACAGATTAAACATGAATCATCTGTAAGCATCCATCCATCCATTTTCCAAACGGCTTATCCTACTGGGTCGCGGGGGGTCCGGAGCCTATCCCGGAAACAATGGGCACGAGGCAGGGAACAACCCAGGATAGGGGGGCCAGCCCATTGCAGGGCACATTCACATACCAGTCACTCACACATGCACGGGCATGCTACGGACAATTCAGCAAGTCCAATTAACCTCAGCATGTTTTTGGACTGTGGGGGGAAACCGGAGTACCCGGAGGAAACCCCACGACAATATGGGGAGAACATGCAAACTCCACACACATGTAACTCAGGTGGAGACCCGAACCCGGGTCCCAGAGGTGTGAGGCAACAGTGTTAACCACTGCACCACAATGCCGCCCCCCTTTTGTCCACCTGTGTATATATATTCCATTCTTAATACATAGGCTTTAATATGGAGTTGGCCCACCCTTTGCAGCTATAACAGCTCCAACTCTTCTAGGAAGACTGTCCACAAGGTTTGGGAGTGTGTTTATGGGAATTGTTGACCATTATTCCAGGAAAGCATTTGTGAGGTCAGGCACTGATGTTGGACGAGAAGACCTGGCTTGCAGTCTCTGCTCTAATTCATCCCAAAGGTGTTGTATTGGGTTGAACTCAGGGTTCTGTGCAGGCCAGTCAAGTTCCTCCACACCAGACTCGCTCATGCATGTTCTTATGGACCTTGCTTTGTGCACTGGCGCGCAGTCATGTTGGAACAGGAAGGGACCGTCCCCAAACTGTTCCCACAAAGCTGGGAGCATGGAATTGTCCAAAATGGCTTTAAATGCCATTTTCACTGGAACTAAGGGACCAAGCCTAACCCCCGAAAGACAAGCCCACACCATAATCCCCCCTCCACCAAACTTTACACTTGGCACATTGCAGTCAGGCAAGTACCGTTCTCCGGGCAAGTGCCAATCTATATATATATATATCAAACTACCACTGTGTAGCACTAGTGCTTAGCACCTTAAGAGTTGAAACAAAAGCCGAACTGTACAATTATGGTTTTATCCAATATACAACAAATAAAGAAATTAAAAAGGTAACTTCTTACATACTGCAAAATAAAATAAACATACAAAGTGTAATCTGAGTCATGAGCTTTCCTATAATGCCCAACATACAACATCCTAGTCATCTCCATTTAGTTCATCTCAGATCTCAGAATCCATACTCAGCACATTGTTCACCCCCCCCCCCCCAAAAAGAGATGAGTGGAAAAAAAAAACCGTGTTGTTACAAAGTGACTCTTCATTAGATAAAGGAGGCAGAACCAACAGCCAAACAGCACCGCTTATGAAAATGATGGATGCTGTTTAGACATGTGAGGAATACTGAACTTGATGAACCCTCCATCTCCTGGCAAGTTAAAGCAGTGTGCTATTTATAGCCGTTTTGGTTGTGGGACGTGCTGAAATTTATAGTTTCCTGTACCCAGCCTTTGCTACGGAGCTGCTCTAAGGGCTTTTAGTTGAAAGCGGGATAAACAGAGACTCAGAGAGTCTCCAAGCTGTGAACTTTCCAGCTGAGAGCTGGAGGAGTAAGGAAACCTGACAGACAGCCCCTGGGGCGCAGTCTAAATAAAGGACTTATGTCAGACCCCTATGAAAAGGAAAAAAAAAAACATAAAAATAAGTAACTTGCTCTTGTCAAGAGAGATCGCTGATTTACATTGACAGGCTCCAAGAAACATCGGTGAGCACAGAGCTTTCAAGTCTAGAACTTTAAATAGAACTTTTATTTTTAATCTTCAACTGCATTTTTCACAGTAACAAAAGCTCAGTTGGGGGGTTGGGGGGAGTCTGATCTTCAGAAGACTGACTAATTGTAGGTCTGACTTTAGCAGGGCTGTAATTTGTCTTCATTTATCAGACGCCAGGCTATTGTTTCTGGTCCGCTATCAAGGAATCCCCTGCCCTCGACAGAGCCTGACAGCGTGAATCCCCAGCGGACTAACCCAGGGAAAGTATGCCTTCCTCTTCAGCAGATACTGTACACACAATGGCACGCCAGATTTAAGAAGCACACGACGTGACTGCACTGTGTGCAGTGTTAGAGGTGGTCGTGATTTTGCCAGTACAGCTGCTGGTAATGAACGTGGGAGAGACCAGGAAACGGTCGGTCACACAGGGCAACAAATATATAATCTGCAGAATGTGCGGACTTTTGTTTTTGACGAACTAATATTGTGAAGTGGGCCTTTTAGGGAAATGTAGCTCCGGAGTTTGTAATGTCAGCTCGGAGCACAGTGCATTTATCCAAAGGGACGTGCATTACTCCTTTTTAAGATGTTTGGTGTAAAATAATGCAGTATGTGTAAGTACTGCGGCCAACTTAAAATTTTCCAGGTACGTGGGAGTCGAAGAGGCAGTGATGTGACAAGGCAGGGACAGTGAAGGCACAATCGTGGGTTTACTGTAATGTCATAAACACAACTGCAGTCACTTTTTCCTCCCAGGATGAAACTGGCCAGAGCCTTTTCCAGAAGCAGATACTTTGCTATTCAGGAACAGCAGCTGATTCTCCATTACTCCAAGCTGAATAAAAGGCAAGAATTATAGCTGCTGGGAGCAATTTGAGAACTACATTCATCCTGAGCATAAGGACTTAACTGAGAAAACCGCAAACCACCATAAATGCAGAGCCTAACGGCTAGAATAAAACCCGGGGTATTGCCGGAATTACTTATTCAAATGCCTGGAGAAACGAAAAGAATCATAATTCATTTGCATTTGTTATTGCTGGAAATCTTGCCTTCTTGACTAGTGTGCCATTCCAGAAGGTACCATAAGGTTCTGGTCTTTGGGTGTCGTTTTCAATAAACATATTATTGCACAACTCCGGTTTCCCCCCACGGTCCAAAAACATGCTGAGGCTAATTGGAGTTGCTAAATTGCCCGTAGGCGTGCATGTGAGAGTGAATGGTGTGTGAGTGTGCCCTGCGATGGGCTGGCCCCCCATCCTGGGTTGTTCCCTGCCTCGTGCCCATTGCTTCCGGGATAGGCTCCGGACCCCCCCCCGACCCAGTAGTAGGATAAGCGGTTTGGAAAATGGATGGATGGATATTATTGCACATTGAACCATGAAAAGCCATGAAGAACCATTAACAACCATATCAGTGTGGACTGAGATAAACTGGGCATTACTGACTGATTTTTTGTTCATCTACAATGGCTATGTCAAAATTTCTATTTTTGTGAATACTTAAGCGAGCAGAAGATTAACTGATCCAAACTCCAAAAGGAATAAAATTAAAGAAGAAACATTCTTTTCAACATTTTAAGGACAGCTGTCTAGCAAAAATAAAACAATAAAATCATAATCATAATAATAATTAAATAAAATTATTGATGTCACAAAGCAGAAGAAGGCTACAAGATGATACCAAAACATTCCCAGGCAGCTCTTTCCTCAGTTCGTAATGTGATTAAGAAATGGCAGTTTCAGAAATGGTCAACATCAAGTTGAAGTCTGGGCTCATAGGATTGCTAGAAATGCACATCAATATCCCTGTTTGACTGAAAAAGACCTTCGGGAAGGTGGTGGTGCACTGTTCTAACTGCGCAGCGATGCCTCCACAGATTATTACCTTTATGGAAGAGTCATCAGAAGAAAACATTTCCTTTGTCCTCACTACAAAATTCAGCATCAGAAGTTTGCAAATTAACATCTAAACACGCCTGATGCATTCTGGAGACCAGTTGACCAATGAAGAACTTTTTGGCAAAGCAAGGGTATATTTGGAGAAAACAGGGCGCAGAATTTCATTTAAAGAGCAACTTTTTGTTAGGCATGGGGTTGTGTTGCTGTCAGTGGCATGAGGAACATTGCACTGGCAGAGGAAAGAATGGATTAAATTAAATACCTGCAAATTCTGGAAGCAAATATCAGACCATCTGAAAAAAGCTGAAGATGAAAAGAGGACGGCTTGTACAAGATAATGGCCCTAAGCGCACCTCAAAATCAACAATATACTATCTTAAGAGGCACAAACTGAAGGTACCCTGACCTAAACATCATTAGGTAGGTTTCCAAACAAGTTATTTTATGTGCAAAAGCACCTTAACATTAAAAAGTGGTCAATGGAAACTTTTTCCATTTAGTTTTAGTGGATACAGTCAAGCTGTTGACATTTGGCAAAAAACTACCGTGGGAAATTTTTTACAAGAAAGAATGGCATTTACGCAAACGTTCTGACAGGTGACGGGAGTTTCCTCGTGTGTCTTTCCTACAGCGAACACAAACTTGCACACTGTGCAAATGGAGCAGTGGACTGTTGTTTTGCTGACACCGAATGTTTGTCTCGCTCTATACTCAACGCAGGTTACCAGTTTGTACATAGCAATTGTGATGCGCTTCTGGGTTGGAACTGGTGGTTGATGGCTGCCTATTACTGGCTCAATAAAAGGTCCTATGTGCCGTCATTTCAAATATAAAACTGAATTTGTCGAAACTGACTATGATCGACAAGCCAGAGGTTTGGTGTGGTGGATTATAAACATGTACAGTTTTGACTAATTTATCTAACGAAATTATTTAAAAATGCCCAATGCTCATTAATTCCCTGTACCGGCAGTCTCCAGGTTACGAACGAGTTCCGTTACCCAAGTCTGTCTTTAGCCCTCTGGAGATGGCTATCCCACCCGTGGTATAAAACAGAAATTTTGCCAAACCGTTTAACAAACTCTGCAAGTTTTTGTCATAGAAACATTTAAAAACTGTCCCCAGAAACTTGCTGTTGAAATATACATAGGTAGAAACTAAATGTATTTTTAGAGTTTTGTAAAGAGAATAAAGTCGAGTGTCTGAGTCCTGAAGTAGCGCTGATCGCCCACCCATTTGCAAATAGCGCTATTCATATGATAACGATATGATAATCACAGGGATGTTATTGGGTCAAGAAAACACGTGAAAATGCCCACAAAAAAGAGCACATGTATGGATTTTGTTTACACTGACTGGGGACCTGCAACCCTTTATTTTGTGATTTGAAAGAGGAAATGCGGTGAAAATTCATGGATAACTACGAATTCGGGTAAGCAGTAACTTTGTAAATTACAAAATTTCACTTGTTTTCTAACTTTGATTGCTACTGTAAAAACGTGTCTTTATAAATAGATGCAAACTGTTGGTAACTAGGTTGTTCTTTCAACTTTTTCATTATTATGAGATTTTTTTGCAAGTATAAGACTACAAAGCAATCATTTCGTTACCATACGTTTCTCATGTGGTAAATAGCTTAAAATAGTATTGATTGTATCTGCTGGAAAAAATATTTTACTTAAAATATTAAGTTTTGCAGTAAAAACATTTGTATAATTTGCATAAATGATGCAACGGTGGTAGATTTCCCAAAAAGTGCTCTCAAAGCACTTATGTAAGGCTAAGGGCGTCTGCCAAATACTGTAAATGTAAATGTAAATGCATAGTTGGTGATTAAGTTAGCTACTTACAGCGTTAGATCCACACAGCTGAATCTAAGTTGCTGAAGGGGGCTTTTGGGAAATGTGCCCCAGTTCAGCAATAAAATGTAAATATATTTTGCGGAGTATTCTATTGTGGCGTTTAGCAAAACGAAGCATGGCATCGGCAAAAACAAAAATAAATAAAAGATGGTTTCCGAACAAAATGGCCGCCTTATTGTAGCCATAAAGATACTGCACACAAATAACCACACTTTTACTGCATGTAATGGAGACATACGAGGTCTGACGCTGGATTGTAAGGTACACACATGATAGCTACTTACAGAGAACACAGAAACATGCGAATAACAGGCACAGATCGGGGCACATACAGGTAAACACACTTACAGGTAAACATAAACTGAAGACACAGCCCAAGTATTTAGAGCACCAAAAACGAACAGGGCTATGTGCATGCTGGGATATGGCAATAGGATCCGCGATGCAGAGCCATGTCACCCGCGCTACAATATTATTATTAACTCCTTGGAAGTGCAAAGCATATGATGTGTACCTTTGCCTTCAACCCAATAGAAAGTTTTGAAGTGTGTGTGTGTTTGTGTGTATGCACACATAAAAATACAACTGCTACAGTCATGGTGTACTTTCTTCAACCATGACCAAGATTCTGCTTGTTTTGAGTTTCATTTTTGAATTTCGGCCCTCGACCACAAAAGAAGAACAACTGGAACAAAAACAATCCAGCCTGATCCTGCTTTGTATGGTAGAGATAAAATGGCTTAAATTTCTTTTCAACAACTATATACGGGTTAATTTAAAAATATGAGGCTTTAACTTTTATTATGTTATCTACTTTTGTTGATCTATGACATGTAATGATATAAAATTCTAGATCCTATTTCCAGAGCTAATGTAAGTTTTATGGATTTTCCTGGACCTGTATGTCAAACAAAAACATGCAGATGAAAGACATTTTTACCTCTTTGGGTGAGAGTATTGAGATGTAATTCTCATAGATCATCCGTGCCTTGTCCTCAATGGTGGCTTTGTGTATCTCCTTCTTGAGGTCCTCGCAGGCCATCCAGAACAGCATGTTCTCCTCACTGTACTCAGTCCTTAAGAATTCCCTAAAGATGTTTCGACCAGCCGGATTCTTCATCATCTTGTCGAAGGAGTGCGCCCACAGCCGCATCTCATCCACCGTTGGTTTGGCGCTGTAGATGCAGGAAGGCCACGGATCAAAGATGCACTATGATCGGTCAACGGCATCTAGCGCCTTGAACGTGGGAAAATTCAGCCTCAATCCCCAGGACAAACAACCAGCAAACCAAACAGATCCCAAACATTTCCACCCCTATGACAACGTTAAAGCCCCCAGAAAGCATTGACCTATACCCAACCACACAGACATATTCTGTCAGGTACCTCACTCACCACACACACTCAACTTTTCTGAATCTTTGGTATCAGGAACATGTCACACCCACATGACAAAAACATGGACTGTAATCACCATTCAACTGCATACCTGTGATTCTGGTTGACTACAAGTAAAAGAATATGGGGGCTGAAGGAGACCTTCCTGACCCGTTATGAGAGAGCGGGGGAACCTGCGTTAGCATCTGGCATGTGTGTGTGCACTAGTATATGTGTGTGCGTGTGTGTGTGCGCTCACCAAGGTTCACAGTTTGGTATGGTCTCCAGCTTGGTCTCCAGCTTGGTCTCCAGGGACTTCTGTCTGGTCTGATTGTCGTCTTCATTCCTAACAGTAAGACTGAAAGGTGGTGAAATGGCATTGAGAAATAACTGCACAGCCTACACCTCAAGTCTGGTCAGAACACACACACACACTCAAACTCAAAGATGCTCGCATGTGCACATGACTGTAGACAGACGCATGCAAACATGCAGCAAGACACATGCATGTGCATGGACTTTTCCTGGAACTGGGGCACCAAAAAAAATCTCCAGAGCACGAAAAAGCCCGACTTTTACAAAACAGTACAATTATCAATGTAAAGCATTCAGACATGTAATACCAAAACACCAAAGGGCTACATAACCAAGATATTTTTCTTCTTATTCTTTGATCTCCTTCACATTTACTCATCATGACACCTCTTGGTTCCTCCCTTCCTGTTTGCTTCTGAATCAGTTTTAACGGAAGGCAGAGTGACAGTTTCTGTTATACTGAAGCAGGACATGTGTGTAGAGCAACTGAGAACATTATCTGAAGCAACTGAAGTCAGTGGGCAAATGGCAGGCTTTAGGACCATGGGGAGCATGGGGCACTGGGGCCTCTCCGGTCTCGTGCCTGGCCCGGGTCAGTAGGCGCTAGACTCTCTGCAGGGTCATGTGACTGGCGGTTTAGACACTCGAACTGTCAAACGGCCCATGCTTTTCTCCCCCAGTGGCTTTCCGGAAACACAAAACCACGTAAAACGGATCCTGTTTTCTGGCGCCTCCTCCCTGCAAGACGTTTGCCCCCACCCCGGCTCCAGCAGGGTTTCTGCATACCCCTTAATGCCAAACGAGACCCCCCGTAACCTCAGAGTGTACCTGCCGGCTCCTTTTACCACCAACCACAGACAGTGCTGTTAAACAGTAAATGTGAAAGATGAAAATGACATTCAGGAGAAGCAATACTTGTTACACCTTAACAACGATCAATCAGGATGCTCTTACACTCATGGAACGTTTTCCTGAGTATTACAACCTGATTACGGCAGTTAGTGAGACCAAACCTTTCACACCACTGCAAAACCTAAAGATGACTCTAACTGGATATCTTTAGATGGGGGGGGGGGGGTATAAAACAAAAGCTTAAACTGCATGTAATCTCTCAATCTGCATGAATTAAATGCCCTGTATGCTGGAAATATTCTAATGTTTTACTTTAATTGAGACAGAAAATGTTTTCTTCCCTTGTGGAATGTGCTGTCTGTAACTGGGCAGGTAACTGTGAGCGTGTCAGCGTAATACATTGTTTTGCGAGTGTGTGACATACGAGGAGCCATTCCTGACGAGATTTGTGTGCGCAGGACCACTGGGGTGTCAGCACAGTGCCTAGCATGCAAAGCTTCTGGTGAAAACAGAGGGCAGATCACAGGCGGGGGGCAGGAATGACGCCATGCCACTGGGACCAGCTGCCATGTTAGGTCCTTTCTACAAGTGTAGTTTATTTCACCTTCCCATGAAAGAGGAACAATAAAACTAGAAAAATTTCAGGAAAAATAAAACTGACATCCAGCCACTCAACATTGCCAGGGCTTTTGTGGAGGGTCCTGGTGTTCAGGTTCCTGGGTATTGAGTTGGAGGATGACCTGACCTGGAGTGCGAACACCAAGCAGCTGCTGAAGAAGGTGCAGCAGAGAATGTATTTACTGAGAATCTTCAGAAAGAAGAGTCTTCCCAAAAATCTGCTCCTTGCCTTTCACCACTGTTCCATCGAGAGCGTACTTCCATACGGACTCTGCGTGTGGTACGGCAGCTGCACTTTCTCAGACATGAAAGCTCTCTACAGGGTCATCAGGGCAGCGGAGAAAACAATTGGCTGCCCTCTCCCCACCCCAGAACAAACCTCCCGATGCCGGAGAAACAGCTAAGGACATTTCACAGGATTCATCACATCCCGGTCACTGTCTCTTTCAGCTTTTGCCATCAGGCAGGAGATACAGAGTCATGAAAACCAGGACATATCGCCTGAAAGACAGTTTTTATCCCAAAGCAATCATGGCTTTAAATGTGAAACATAATGGCTAATTTCTTATATTTCATCAATGCAGTCTGTATATTCAGTGCAATCTGTATAGTAAATGCAGTATTCAGTGCAATTTGTAATTCACTGCAATATTCAGTGCAATTAGTGTTTTATTACTCTTTTTATGCCTCACATTGAGTCGAATTGCATTTTCAATTTTGTTGTCCAAGTGACAATGACAATAAAGGTTATCTTTATCTTTAACATGAATTATGAATTAAACATGAATTAACTATAGTCAGTGAGATGGTCTCACTGTCTGCATCTGCTTCCAGGTTAAGATCCTCGGGGACGTACCGTGGAACAGAGACCCTGTGCGTGTGAAAGACCCTGTGTTTTGCAGAACACTTCATTCTGGCCATATGAAGGGATGCAGTAACATGGCCAATCAAGAAGGGGTGCATAAAGAGCACGATCAATGAGGAAAACAATACACAGACATCCGGCCAAGGGTCCAGCACATGCATTTCACATATGCTCTAAATAAAAGAGTAACGACAATGTAACCATGCAGAGTCACGTTCACCGCATTGTGCAGCCCTGGCAGTGGTGCTGGGATGCGGGGCGCAGAAAGAGGGGCGCAGAAGGAGGGGCGCGTCAGCGGCAGACATACCATGAGCAGCTACAGCAGCAGCACCAGCAGAAACAGCAGGCATTGGGCCGCTGCGAGGGGCCCCTCCGGGCCCTGCTGGGAGACGTCTCGCTCCGCACCATGGGGCTCTCTCGCTCTGCCGGGACAGGACCTGTGTACTGAAACATGGGCGTGGGTCAGCCGCATGCTGCCCTACCCTGGACCCTGTCATGTCACCTATAGCAGGAACACAATATTCCAGCAATGTCACAAACACCATACTTACCGAGATGGAGACATTACTGACAGGGCCGGTCAGTCCTATAGGCCAGTGGGTTTCAAACTGTTTGTTTGAAGACCACCAAAAAGCCATGGTCCAGTCTCCTGATCCTTTTCTTTTCCGACCCACATATCTCACACCAAAGGCATTGTTTCAATCATTCTTATCCAGAAAGGGCCATTGTGTTTGCTGGTTTTCGCTGCAACACTCTAATTAGATTACTAATTAGAGGACTGATTGGCTGAAGAGTCCTCACACCTGGGTGTGAACAGTTGACCTAAAGGTTACCCCACAAACCTGCATACACACCGGCCCTTTGTGGATAAGACTGCCCACCTCTGTTCTATTTTATGAGTATTCAACAATAAAATCGGCTGACCCAAGTGGGGGAGGCTGTCCCCCATGATTAAATTCACCAAGAGGGTGGGAGGGGGACAATTCTGGGGAGAGTTTAATAGTTTTTTTTTAGAATATTCAGAAGAACATCACGTGACTCACAGTTTGAAAACCACTGCTATAGGCGTCAAAGGTAGCTTCCTAGGGTGCTCACTTCAGAGGGCTGCTGACTTAGCCAGGCACATGCCACACAGTCTAAGACAAAGTAAACTGGCTTGGTTGCAATGAGGACCTCCAACTTCTTAGCCAGCCAATTTCACTTTGTCTGAGATGGTGCATGCCGTGAGTGAAATTGCATGGCTAAACCAGCACCCCTAGAAGTACTTTCGCCCTCTGCATTGCTGGCACAGGACGGCTATGTGACGTGCAGGGGAGAGGAAAGGTGTCAAGGACACTGTTAGGCTAGCATGACGTGACCAGAAAATTTTTAATAGGGCAGTCACATGATTCATTTTAATCACACACCTTACCAATTAACTGCATACAAAATCAAGTTGCAACACGACCAAAAACAATATTATAGTTTATACTGTATATTCTGTATATTTGTTCAAACTATTCTCCCTTTGGGTGAAATCAAAATTAATGCAATTGAAGTTAAAGTGATCAAATAAATAATAATATGTTATGACTTGGTGCAGTCCAAGGCCCCACAGGGTGCAGTTGGCCCTTGCTTACAGTCCCCATGAAACACCAGGTAACACAGGAATCATTAATGCAGCTGTATGGTTAAGTGAGTTCTCTTGTTCTGGAATATTACAAGCAAACCTGGTGCAGTGGAGATAAAATAGGATGAGCAGTAACAACGTGGATGAATATAATCAGCACAAGCATAAACAAGGTATTGTGAAGGCCTGACGCTCCAGAGAGAAGATGGAAAGTCCATATGGCTGGCAGGAGTTCACATTGACATTACTGTTGTTCATCATCATCATCATCATCATCATCATCATCATCAATCATCATCATCATCATCATCATAATAATAATAATAATAATAATAATAATAATAATAATAATAATAATAATAATCGGGGTGGCATGGTGGTGCAGTGGTTAGCACTGTCGCCTCACACCTCTGGTACCCGGGTTCGAATCCCCGCCTGGGTCACGTGTGTGCGGAGTTTGCATGTTCTCCCCATGTCGTCGTGGGGTTTCCT
>JAODJX010000109.1:8549883-8570924 GCA_026776945.1 Isichthys henryi
AGTGAGTGTATGGTGTGTGAGTGTGCCCTGTGATGGGCTGGCCCCCCATCCAGGGTTGTTCCCTGCCTCGTGCCCATAGTTTCTGGGATAGGCTCTGGACCCCCCGCGACCCAGTAAGGATAAGCGGTTTGGAAAATGGATGGATGATAATAATATGATCATTTCAGTGAGGGGGTATAAAAAGATACTAACTGTCTCCAGAGAGGCCTGAGAATTCCCATGCTCTATGACTCAGGGGATGACTGTCTTCATTCATTTCAATTCTTAATTACTCTGTCATAATTTATGCAGTAGATCACCTCAGCTGCTCTTTCAGGTGTAACTGAAAACTTATGACTAGGTCTTCAATTTCACTTTTAGGTTTTTTCTCACTTGTAGACTGGAATTAACATGAATCATGGGCTCTCAGCTTAGCAGGCAACACAATGTGTGTTAAGATCAGAGCCACTGGTTAAATGAATAAACTCGGGACTCATTTACACTGAGGTTTGTCATAAAGTATAGTACAGACCTTTGTCAAAAGTGCGATTCATACCTGGCTGTGCACAGAAATAGAAAATTAAACGACAATAGCAACAATTTGAATTAGAACCGGTCAATGTGACAGGTCATGTGACCATCATCTCCATGCCATGGGGAGTGAGCTCCTTCTCTGAGACATACTTGGTAGTGTGATCTGTTAATACATCATTGAAGAAAAGTAAATAGGTAAACGACTGAATAAACCCAACACTACTGCCACCCGCCACCCGTCTGACTTCAGCAGCTATTTGTAATCAACCCTTAATTCCTCTCTGATTAAATCCCCCCTACCTGCCATGAACGGCGAAAGGACTGCACTTTATGTCAAGCATCTGTACTGTAAGTAACAACAAAAAGGTACAAACTAAACAGAACAGAAGCAACACAATGGACGGCTACAGAAGAGCGCAAAGCGGGGACATGCCAGAGGCGCTACGTTACAAACCTACGGATGGGATTTCAGAAAATTCCTATCAGACAGTGCATCAGAGGGCAGATCTCAATGAAAGTCCCCAGATCCTATCCCTTGAATCTCATCATTCGGGAGGCGTGATGTGGGTGTTTCAGTAAAACATTGAGCTCTAGCTACAAACCTGCCCCCATCATCTCACTCAGCCTCCGTCATGCTGACTCTGCCCGCATCGCCACCTGCCACACAGCAGTTCAGCTAGCATGGAGCCGGGTGCCTTCGCCTCTGTTTGGGCTACAGACTCTGTAGGGGGCTCTGGAAAGTGAAGAATCAGTTCAGTACCTGGAACACCCAGGACAAATCAGCACAGGGTGTCCCAGATGGCCATGAAATTACGCTGCCCTCCAACCGGCTGCGGCCTCAAGCCTCGCCTTGACCCCACAGCATAGGCTACCTAGCCTGAACATGCCCCAAACTACTGGAGAGGAGTTTGCAGCCAATGGTGGACTGCCGAGAGGGGTAGAGTGTTACAGTCCAGCTCAGATGAAAATGAAAGACAAAAAACCACGACAAGTCTCTGGCCAGCATCTATGTTTACTAATGATCTAAATCGGGCAGGCGCCCTGCTCCGTGGAAACAAGCTTTTGGGAAACCTGGTACTTTGGTGGGAGGGGGGCATAATCCACGAGTAGGAGAGTCTGCATTACAGAGCAGTGATGCTACGGGGGTGGGGGGTACGTCATTCCAGAGGGCTTTTTCCATGCCCCCTGCCAATGAAAACATTTGGCGCAACACAGATAAGGCCGAGACAACTCGGGGAAATGAGAAGACGGCCGTGACTGGCGATGTGACCGTCGCAATTCAGATTTACTCATTGACAGTTTTCACTAACTCAACAATCCTGTGCTCACTGTAATTTTGTTAGATAGTACTGACAGAGCGCCTGTCCGAGATTTTAATGACATTCCCTTCACTGATAACTGCTAGGACACATGATATTTCACTCCGAACAATGTAACCTATATGTTACAGGCAATAGTAACATTTTACTGCATTTTTTTCTGCATTTTTGCTATGGGTTAGTTTTTGAACTCATATGAACATAGTATGTGTTGTGTTTTGGTTTCCCCACCATAACACTTAATAATACACTTAATATTTTAATTTAAAAGCCAAGTCTATTATGTATGTGTGGGTATAAAGGTATGTGTATATATATATATATATATATATGTATGTATGTATGTATTTTTGAGGAAGTATGTCATGTGCCAGGCCTTCCAAAGAAAATCAATAAAGACTTGAATGCAAAAAAACCATGTGAACGGAAATGACAGAGAAAAGGAAATGAAATGACAAAGTGTAGGGCATTGTGCTTTCACACTTAAATGAGCACAAACGATGAGATAAATCAAGAATTGCACAGCAGAGCAGCCGGTTTCCTGTCAGAAGAACACTTCCTATCTCAGAAAACCACACACACGATATCTCCAAACTCTGTTCCTGAAGATGTTCAAAACATCACCAGACTGACCCTTTTTCAGGACTCTGGTCCTGAAAAAGAACAACGGTATAAAAACATAATCCAAGGTGTGCTGCACTACGACTACTGATAGACCGTCCATTTAATTACAATAAAATATCTCGGTATTAAAATGGCCCTTAGTGTCACACAGCGAATCCTCATCTGATTGGTGGGCTTGGGCACATGTGAATGTCTGGACCCAGGGACGCCCCGAAAGGAGCCCGATGCTCAATGGCCCAGCGTAATCTTGCATTGAATAAATGTCATTTTGTAAAAAAAAGAACTGGTTACTGGTTTCAGGTCACAAAAGGACAAGGCTCTTTTCCGGAAAGAGATGACCGGATATGGAGTAGCCGTGAATATTCCAGCGTTAGCACACCTCATGCCGTTCTTTGACCTTGTCATTTGAGAAACACACATTGAAAGTTTTCGACACCCTCAGTCAGTTAGCGACATAGCATCGGTCATAAGGTTTTACTGATGGTGCAAAATGTGAGCCTTATAAGGCCTTGAGGAAATGCTGGGGAAGGACTGTTCTCTTTCCTGATAGCTTAATTGAAGTGTAAAACATTGTCAACAACAGCAACATTCACAACGGTCATCACATTCACGACGAGGAGGATTCATGGTGTTAGTTTGGTTACAATGACTGACCTGAGAAATCTGTATGAGCAGATGTGGTGACAAGGTGTGAGTTTCCTGATTGAACCGCTTTTAAGCCGGAGAGGAAACACAACATCCTGCCAGATGTAAGCATGAGCTCAATTTGTTACTCCACCCTACCACTTTGTCAGTTTCTATAAATAATAACATTTCAAGACGTACAAGGTACAAGTGATGGTGACAGCACCTTGCCTGACTAGGTAGCACCTATAGGCTATTGGCCAAAGAAACCCATTTCATCCCTTCTGAGACCTCTTGTGTTTTGCAGAAACATAGACGCACCCACCCATCTTATCTCTCATTAGTTCATCTTCTCAAGAGGCACAATTGCAAACTGAAGTAATATCCTGTTATGTTTGCATGTGTCTCTCTCTCACTTTCTCTCAAACTGATCGGTTTCATGGCGTGCAGCTGTCGAGAGTTTTTAATCACAACAATTTTCAGAATAAATTCTATTTTTCAGGCTTTAAAAAGCACAACCTTTCAGAGTTAAATACCAGATCTTCAGAGGGGATGGAGGCATTTTAGACCTAAAAAATGCAGTCTTCCCCCACCCCCCAAATTTTTTTTCATTTCAATGTTATTTTTTTACCACAGGGTCATATCAAATATGTGTAGGAAGTAGATCCCAATTTCCTTCAAAGCAACTGGAAGGAACTCCGATAAATACACTTAACTTTTTTATCCATCATCCATCATCCATCCATCCATCCATCCATCCATCCAGCAGTCTTTTAACCGTTGATCCTGGTCTGAGTCGTGAGGAGGCCTGCAGCCTATCCCAGCATGGCAGGGGTACACTCTGGATGGGGTACCAGTCCTATTATAATTATTATTATGTTTTAAGCCTCGTGTACTTTTACCACTAGACTATTACCTTCTGACCTTTTTGATGCATTCCCACAAAAAAATTATTCTCTCCAGCCAAGGATTTACTGCTAGTACCATGTGAGGATCATCAGTGATTACTGTGTATATAAAAGTGCTTGGATGGATTTCAGAGCAGACATATACTGGCAGCTAATAAAAACTGCACAAAGGAGACTCTGCTGAGTGCAGATCCATCAGTCTGGCTGGTATGAATGTTACAGAATCTTCCCTTCAGTCTCCCATAAACACACTCTGCGGACCACATGGGGTCACAGAGGTCCGTCAGCAAGCACCTTCTTAAAAACAAGGAGCTGGGAATTTTTTTCACAAAAGAATGAAAACCGAAAGCACCTCCGGGCCCGATGCAAAGCGCAGTTATATCTCGCTCCCTCCGTCGCACAGCCACCGTGATCCTCTTTCGAAAGCGAGGCAAAGAGGGACTTGCACGCAGATGGAAACCACTTTCACATCTCTCTACCACACAATTTCGGGGAAGGAATGTTAGGTTTCCTCATCAATACTGACCAACTCGCCTGGCAATTTCAGACTCTACCAAAGCCCTAATATTCCTGCAAAACCTCTTTCTATACCACTAACACTCCACTGCAGTGTATTAGTATTATTATTTAAACAATTGTGGCAGTTGCATCAGATAAGTCCATACAGGGTATGTGCAAACGTGACACCATATTCAGTCCATTTGGCTGAAAGCACTTCCTCTTTGACACTGAGTGCTTGGTGTAACTGAATGCTGGTGTCCAGGCACAGAGCACCACTACTCTTCTGTACTACTGATTTGAATAACATTCATCAAAAATGTAAGCACATATGTCTGAAAAATATCATACACCTTTACAATAAAACAGAACTGCAACTGAGTTCCTGTAATTGTTTTTTCATTATAATTTTTTTATTTTATTTTGTAGAAGATGTATCCAAATTGCCCATCTAGCTATCCAAACACCCCCTGTGCTATTGGGTTCAATTTCTGTCAGTGGATCTGCGTTACCAGTAAGAATTCTGATCCCAGAATCTTCACCTTTAATTGTTCTCTTTTAACTGCTGGAGTATGGCCTGACTGTGGTGGGTTCCTTAGGCCTGAGCCCTTCCATAAAGCTCTGCTAAGCCGTGATCAGAATGAACGTATTTAAGAGCAGGCGAGGATTCTCCGAATGCCACTTAAGGGGCCGTACACTGGCATGTGTCCAATAAGCCAGCTGCTAAGATGAGAGTGGGCCGCTGTCGACTGGCGTACGTGGGTGACGGGTGCTAATCAGCGTGACGAAAGCGGGGAAACATGGAAGTGAAACTAGGGCAGTGAATTGCAAAAAGGAGCCGACACTGCAGTACTGATTTACCAAATTAGCTAATAGCTATAAACATGTGTGAGTTACTCAGTAACCAAAGTATTTAGCTTATATTCAGTTGATTACGCTTCATAAAGTTAGCAGCATGTTACATGACTACAGATACGATAATAGGGTATTCACGTGATGTTAACACAATATTTCAGGTTATGGTCTTTTTTAATAATCTGGGTATTACAGTGTTATCACAGCTTGTCAAACATACAGCATGAGTACAATTAGCATGGGCCTTGAAACACTGAAATGTGCTTTGTAGCACTGCAGTGTCTGACTCAAATATCTCTTAGCAATATGTTAGCTGTGTTACTTAAGCATTACCGGTATTAATCTGATGACGACACTTTCCAAGTTTTCCTAGTTGTTCATACTGTGTTTTCCATCCCAGTGTGACCAGTATCCCAAGGAATCAAACATAAGGAGGTGTGTTTTCCAAAAGCATAGCTACTGTACTAAGTATGTCAGCAACATACATAGTTGTAACTATGCAACTGAATGAGCCCAACTACGCAAATTGCTATGGGGAGTGTTTGGGAGACGCACCCCGGTACGATATATGCTGTGCATCCTGTGTACTGTACAGTATCACAGTGCACTCCTGAAACTCCCTGCTGTCGTCACAATTATATCGTTTATATTGGTTTATATTATTCATTTCCCACTTTTTATATGCAGTTTGACTCTTGTTCGCCTCGACTGTTCTTGTGGAAAAAGGTCTGAGGGGCACGAATAGCTATTTAAGTTATATTTTTATAATAAACACATATTTTCATACCTCTCCTGTCCAAAGCTAGCCGTGGTGTTTTCATTACCTGCATCTGTGTGCTTCCGTTGAGGCTTATAATGCGCAGCTATGACGTCACAACAACTGAAATTGCAAGACAAAGTCAACAGATGCAGAGGTGCAGCTCCACCTCGATTTAGGCGTGACAGGTAAAGATGGGATATTACAGATGGTGCATCCATGAAGTAACGTCTCACTTCCACGCCTCCTGCTTCTATGAGAAGCCGTGAGGTAACGCAGTTTACACAAAGTGCGGCGGTGCGTGTAATCACCACACAGTTCTAGGTAAACACAGAGCACTGGTGGCTCCCTCCATCAATCCACCTTGAATGTGACGCAGGAAGTTAGCTGCCAAAACCCCACAGTTTACAGTCACAATAGCCACAGCAGCAGTGGCATCACCAAAACGGTTTCAACTGCCTCGATTAACTAACCACAAACTTCTGTGAGACTGATTCCGTCTGTGTGTCACAGATGCATGTGAGGATAACAGGTATAATTTTGGAAATCCATTTTTACAGAAATATATTTAATGGAAATATAAGGAGTGTTGGAAACTAGAGGGAACAAGATGACTGAGTTGCTAAATGTTATTTACGGTGGCCAGCCACTTCAATGCAGGGGCTTCACAATGTAAACAGAATCAGAGACCATTCATTGTAATATGATAACTGCTCTTTCAATCCTGTCAGTCCATCAATGTTTTTTTTCTGTTTTAATGTGTCTGTATTTTACTGTACTTGAAAATAAAAAAAAAATAAATAAAACTATTAACAAACAAACAAAAATAATAATCAGCATCAAAGGTTTGAGACATTGTCCACTGCTTCCAGACATGAAATAAGAGGAAATGCCTTGCCCACAATGCAGATGTCTCCTGACTTCCAGAATGGATAATACTAAGAAGAACGCAGGAATCCCCCCCCCCCCAATGTTACCACACGTCATGTCACTTTCCACACCTCATCCACACACCCTAGGTGTGCTGTGAGTTCATGAGAGGTTCACGCCAAACACTATATCTGCTCTATCGCTGAGCCTTCAACAGGATTATGGAAAATAGGCCTCACACACTACTTTTCCTGAGAATTAAGGTAAACCATCAGCTTTATCAAACTCGCAAAGAATCCACATTTTCAAATTGAGACGTAAAACTACAGGAAGTTACAGATCTTAAGAGCTAAGAGATCATAAAGAAATGGCTTCATAAACACAAATGCAAGTATGTCTCTCTTCCTTCCACTTCATTCCCCATGCGCGTGAACGCGCACCTCACATTCGTGCAAATGAATGCGACACATATAGGGCCGGCTGAGCGGCCATGCAGACTGCGGGGCACAAGGTGAGAGAGGAAGTGAGGGGCACCGCTGATGGCCCTGGGCTGCACGCCACCCTCAGCAATTCCCGTGAGAGCTGACGTTACACTCGTCATTAGGTGTGGTGCAGCTAGCTGGAGCTCCGTCCGTACATTGTAACAAAATGCAGGGAAAGCATCACGCGGCCAACACCCCAGCCTCTGATGGGCCTCACATGTGTACTTTTTATAAGAACGGTGCTTACGAGTTCATACATGGACAAAAGGTCATAAGAAAAGTACTTTCAGATTCAATACTAAACAAAACAGTAGTGACATTGGAGGGATCCTCTTAATATCCTACGACCGGTGACACTTTGCAAAGTGTTACCATGTGACGCACATGCCCACAGATACTAAAATAAAAAGATGCTTTTATTATGAGATGTACTGTGCTGTCCTTGTAAAAACATGCCAGGGCAAATACATTTGGCCGGATCTGTGAGCGTTAAGCTTAAAAAAAAAAAAATTTTAATGGAAAAAAAAAAACACTCACCTTCCAAGGAGTCAGTCAGTCTGGAATAATCAACTAATGGTTCTTGGTCTCCTGTGCTTCTCTTTTCCCTTTGAGAATTTTCCCTCAAATCCCTCCATCCACCACTAAGCAGTCAGGGTGACGCGACAGCCGGAGATGCCACCCGGCCGAAGACCACTGGCTCTGCGTGACAGGACAACCACGGGCGGCAAATCAGACACCCTCACCCCGAGTCAGTCACATAAAGAGCCAGCGAGAGAGAGAGAGAGAGAGACAGAGGAAGAGAAAGAGAGAGAGAGAGAGAGGAATAGGAGAAGGAAAGGAGAAGAGCACAAAGCAAGTGCAGAAACCTGGCAAAAGGGAAGTTTTGAAACCTTGCAGATGTCGTAAGAGGCTTGGGGTACGTTTGAAACTTCCATGACTCAGCCCCCCTCCCACCTCCAGAGCACATACCCCGGCATGTGCCCGAAGCTACCCTGGGCAGGTAGTGCTGATATGGCCATTCTGTGCTTGGTGAATCTGCTGTTTCAGACAGACTAAGTGACCACACCAGTGAGCTCATGGGTACCCGCTCAGGCCGCTATGACTTGTATGAAAGGCCGGCCCCTCCGTACCGAGACAGACCCAGACGCACACTGCGGACAGCTAGCAAAAGAAACTTTCATTAAATTTACCGTATCATAATTTGAGGCCACACTCAACTCTTTTCTAGCTTCCTGCAAAAATAAACACTTCTTGTGACATTCACAAGTCACAGTTTGCTGGACGATGATTAAGGACTGCCGACTCGGGAGAATCTGACCCAGACAGCAGCTCGTGTTCATCAACAGTTGGCGGAATCGGCTGAGGTGGAACCAACCCACAGCTCACGCTAAACTAGCTATACAAAAACACACACTGGATTCACTGGCGATCTAAGGGGGCACACGTTGTATTACCATCTAATTTTATATATCAATATCTAAAACAAAGAATTAGATATATAACTATGCAACGTTACAACATTTCAACTTATGTGGACTCCAGCCCCATTCAAATTTAAGTTAATACATTAATTTCTTATTACTCAGAAACGCTGTTTCTTCTTTCTCCAGGTTTCAAGTTAGTTTCTCTACCAGCCTCCTAGGAACTTCCCTAAATTCCATTTACCAGTCAAAACATTGTTTTGTTTCTTTCAGGCATGGCTTTCTGTCTTACTCACTTTCCTATCTGGGTGGTGATGAAGTGCTCTAAGTCAATAAACACTGTCTGTCTTTTCCGCTCAGAAAATACACTGCGCACTTAACGCCTTGTTCTAAGATAATAAACATGTATTATGAGGGAATTTAGCAAAACGGCAGCGCCCTGCCACTTTCAAAGATCGATCGCCTTGCATGGCAACATTTCTGATTGGAGAACATACATGCTGCCCACACACCGATGATAAATACAAATTAAAATACGCACGCATTTATTTAGTCAAACATTAGCCCGAAGTTTAGGAATCTGCATATATAGACATCGATAAAATAAACTATGGCCATAGTCATCATTCTTTATGAATTGTGAAAGTGTGAGAGGTAGCGATCAACTTGAGCCTTTTCTAGTTCTGTTCTCAGGTCTAATGTAGCCTAGAAAACCCTTGTTATGTTAAAGGATAGAAATTATAGGAATTCTGGAACCTGGAACTGAACATTAGAATCCTGACCCTAACTAGCTATAGAACGCACAAAAACTGGGTCACTGCTGATAAGCAAATAAGAAATACAATGACTATCGTTTAAAAAAAAAAAACACGTTAAAAGGACTCCCCCTAAACTTTGTACAATCAGAATAAAAGCACTGTTAAATCACGTAGAATCCAGCCTGCTCCTCTTCTGCCCTTTGAGAAACTTCCCATAAAAAGTGCCCGGACATCCCTGTATAACAGGAATTCTTTGTGCACTACTATTTTAGTGATAATTTGTGATATAATTACCCATGAAGATGAAGACATTCCTCACATCGTAGCCTCGGGATCCGAAACAGAATGATCCTCTTAAAGCTTTGGGAATTTCCTCTAATGCATTTTTCTTGAATAAAAACAGAGTGTTGCGCCAAAATGTGACGCAGTGAAGTAACCTAAAGCATCTCTGGCCAGACGACCATACTTACACCACCGAGTGACAGCTCCATTTCATTACATCTATTATCCGCTTTAATGCATTATGACACAAGACCGAGTTGCTTTAACATGTGGAAAAAAGTGTTTTTTTTCTGAAATATTTGAATTTTACTTGTATCTGTCGCAGGAGATGAAGTGCAGTATTGCAGCAGCGAGTGTGCATGTGTAAGAAAGACGGGCACAAGCGAATGCAATGGAAGGAAATTAACAGGGGATATATTTAGGGCTGAACATGTGAAATAAATTGAAAGTGAATTCAGTTAAGCCATGCAGTCGTGGTACATGGCAGAGACTCAAAGGATAGGGAGCCCTTCCTGCTTTTGGCAGAGACAGGGTATATAAGGTCAGCTGCTGACGCTGGACAAACCCCCGTCTGCACGTCGACAGACACATCTCCACACAGACATCCCTACCCCCACACACTGAAATTCCCGCCTCCACAGACACTCCTCCACGCACACTGACACTCTCATCCACACACTGACGCTCTCACCCACACACTGACATCTCCATCTCCACATATTCCCATTCCCACCTGCACAATGATCTGCTCCTGACCATTGCCACAGAAATGCTGCTCACACGACAGGGACGTCAGTAAATGGCATCAGGTATCCTTTCCGAAATCTCCCCACTTTCCCAGTGCAATATTATCCTCGGCTGTGTAACTTTCCTACAGTAAGCTGAACACCAGCAAAGGCGGTCGGCTAGAAGGCTCACTGCCTTCGAGTGCCCTTCTGATCTAACATTAAACCCGGTGAAATATGTAAAGAAGAACAGTGTTGCTTACGGACATTGGCTCTGAGGCCTGCATGGTGACCATGGCCTAAAAGGGGGTTTTAGACTAAAGTGTGACGCGCCTTCCAGAGGAAGCCGTGACTCTGACATGTGCTCTCTCACAAGCAGAAAGACTGAGGAAGCATCTGCAACATCATCAATGTTTGTCACGGTATCTGTCTTCATTAGAGAATGAGTGTATGCATGTATGTCTGCATTTGTAGATCATATAAACAAAAAATGGAGGGTAATATTCATGCATTAAACCCCCCCCCCCCCTCCCCGGCTGCTCCCATTACCAATTAGGTTTGTTTACTTTGTTCATTCTTAAAGAGTTTGTATGAGGGGAAAATTTCCTTTTCAATGTCCCCGCTTCTCTTCTTCTCTCGAGGTTTCTGGCCCTGTGATGTCCATATCCAAAATGCATTAAGCTAAAATACGCATGTGTGTGTGAGTGTGTGTGTGTGTAGCATGTTAACCCTTAGAGGAGGAACTGAGACATTCAGGGCTGTGAAAAATGGTTACTGGCAAGGGCTGCTTAGAAATGATTGGAGTGGGGAGGTCAGCCGGAGTTGGTGGAAGCGTCGACTAGCAGGCATGTGATACTGGGTCGCCTGGAGCACTAGACAGGCCAACAGGCCAGCTGTGCATCTTGCAGAAAATACAAACCCAGCCACACTCGTGCCACTATTAGGTGCCAGATCAATCAAGGTGTGGATGGAGGACTACCAGATCAAAATCCTGATATGGCCCTCATATTTCAAGACCGGAACCCCATCGAAAACCTCTGGAATAAACAAAATAACAAAAAACCTTTACCTTTATTGGACAGCAAAGGGTTTGCTCAGGTATGACAGAGGGGTAATAGATGTTTTATTTGAGGATCCTGCTTGCAGACTGCATGTCTAGATCTACGTTCAACAGCTTTCTGTGCTAAAACTCTGGGAGGCGTGGCTTTGAGAGGGGACACGCCCCCTCACCACAGTAACAGTTGTTTTGACAGGAGTTTCTAAAAAGGTCTCAGGGGGCTCTGCTGTGGCTCAGCTAGGGAAAACAGAATCATATCACAATCTGACACAGCTTACAAGACACCTTAAAATAATAACCCATATCAAAAATAATAACCCTGTTTCTGACTTGAGCCTGGTCTTCTTAAGGCTCTGTTTGACCAGCACACCACTGCATGCACCCAGGGCTGCAGTACAGACATGGATACCCTGGCAGATTCAGGGGGCCCAGGACTTATCAGTGGCCCTTGAACATGTAAAGTTATGCATAAAATTGGGTTGGGGGGGCAAGGTGACATTTTGCTAGGGGGCTTAGAATTTCTGGCTACGCCCATGCATAAACATAATATGTATGTAAACAGATGACAGATAAATTCTCCAGTAAAACTACCATTTTAAATCAACGTGCTGATATTTTGTGGTGATTATTTGCCTTATTCTCAGGATGGAGGTGTCATCACTTTAGACCAGTGATTCTCAGCTGGTTTAGCAACTTCCCTATGCCATGACCCAAACTGGTAATATTTTAAACCAAATTTATTTCACAAAAAGTTTTTTAACAATAGCACAATGCCTTCATGCACTTCACAAAAAAAGTCTGACATAATACAACACAACCCAATGACCCACTTTTTGGTCGAGACCTATGATCTGATAACCACTGCTTTAGAACACACAACCCTGGCTACTAATTTTTTAAAAGCGATGGATAGATTTCTTACTACAAGACTGTCCATTCAGAAACAAGCATTACAGCATCCTGGCATCTCCATTAATATGCAAGCAACCCTTCAAGAAGCTTCCAAAAGCTAAACTACAATGCTACCACAAAACTCATTATGTGCCACACTATGAAATAACAGGTACAAACCTAATCAGACGTCAACGTCTGACTGCATGAAAGTATATATTGCGAATATATCCTGATTATCAGTGTTAGCTATTTTTCCCCCAAAACATTTACGTCAAAAAGGAAAATATCACAGCATAACCAAGCTAACTCTATAAATTCATTTTTGGGCCAACACATTATAGCGTAAATGCACTTCTGTATATTAACTTTACTCCTCCTGTAACGTAGTTGTCTGCAAAAATATGACATGTGACTTTTTTTCCTTTCAGGAATGTTTAGGTTTTTCTACTTCTCCCAGGAAAACCGCATTACCCACTAAACACCTACGGCTCATGTAACCCAAGCAGGGTCGGCGAGAGCTCGGCCCAGTTTCCTTCAGAAGGGTTCCTCTCTCCAGTGAAGCCAATGTGTTTGTATAGGGCAGCCAGACATGTTCCAAACATATCCTCCATGTTTCAGCAAGCGAGACTTATTCTTTGATTCATCCCTAAAAGGCTGCAGTTTTAGGCCAAAAAAAGCCGGCTTGAGTTACGCGCAGGATTGACTGTCGTGTAGCATCCCCCCACCCCACCTAAAAGAAAACCAGAGCCCAGGATGGAGCCTTAACTATGTGATATGGAATGTTGATCAGTGAGCTCTCCAGCAAAAACTACATGGAACAGAAAGAGCAGAAGCGAGAGGATATCGTACCAGAATGTCCATCATGGCTTGGCGGCTTGCGGACAGATAGTCTGGAAATCCTCAACGTTGTTAACAGCCTGGGTACACGCATGTCATCCCCCTGCAGGCTGCCGATCTCTCCTGTGTCACGGGAAGACAAGGAAGGATAGGAGATATTCTTACTCACCATACAATGAACAACACAGGAGTGCTGTGTTTCCTTCTGGAACACAAAATATTAAGCAACTTTAAAGATTTAAAACATAGAGCCGTAATAAAATGTTTTGATCGATTTATTGCTGCTTTGAATGTTGATTTACTTGTAACTTAATTGATCTAGGGGGAAAAAAACTGATATTTACCAATTATTTTTGCAGGCTCGTGTATAAATGACCATTGAGGTACAGTAATAAGTCAGCACTTTTGTCTAAATAAAGTTCATGCATCAGGTCTATCTTGGAATGGCTCTGGCAAGAAAAGGAGCTTTATTAACAGGGCTAATAAGAAAAAACCAGCAAGGCCCACAAGAAACTGCAAGCCTTCCTCCCACCTAAGACTGCACTCCAGTCTATAGCACTTAGCATAGCAAATGGCTTGACCTTGGCAGGGCAACTACCTACTCAGGGACACAGTGATACCCAATCTAAGGAACATCCAAG
Organism: Isichthys henryi; assembly: GCA_026776945.1. Lineage (NCBI taxonomy): Eukaryota > Metazoa > Chordata > Actinopteri > Osteoglossiformes > Mormyridae > Isichthys > Isichthys henryi. The sequence goes on from JAODJX010000109.1 coordinate 8,563,949, forward strand.
AAAAACCTGATAGCATCACTGAAAGAGTGTGTGTCATTAATGGCAGCTGTGAACCCCACAAATTAGTCTCACTTCTGAGTTTTTAAGCATTTTTACAAACAAACCTGCAATATTAACATGGGTTTGTGGTATTCATTGGTAATAAATGGTGCATGTACATTAAATTACTTAACCCTTAAACACAATCCAGATTCAAGAGTAATTCTCAATGTTATTAATATTTGAATACTATTCCTGTAAGCATTTAAATGGCTGCGTTTGGGAGTAAACACTGGATGCAGAAAGGCTGAGATATCATGCTTCTCCTTCACAAGCTTCGGACCTGAGAGGAAGCAAGAAGAAGAGCCTGAAAGAAAGAGGAAACAGGCAACAAAAAAGAAGACAATAAAAACGGGAAGGAGATGACACAGAATAAAACAAGAGTAAACGGTGACAAAAGATCTGTCAGTACAAATGAGACAGTGTTGAAAATCTGTCATATGGAAACCAGCGTCTTGCATCCTGTGGTTGTTGGAAACAAAAAGCTACTGGTATTCATTCAAATTAATGGACAAATCAACTACACTATCATTACTAACGGAATCGCTCCTGTATGTGACCATTAGTGTTGGGCGGTATACTGGTTCATACCGAAAAATGTTTTTTTTTTTATTATTGTTATGATATGAATTTTTCTTATACCGCAATATCGGTTTAAATGGCCGACACGCCGTTCGGAAAGTGGCGCAGCTGGAAACTGTTTAAGTCGGGACCTTTTTCACTGCTGCGCCGCTAAAGATGTACCGCGAAAGATCAGAAACGGAAGATATAGCTGACGCTGGAATTGAAAATAATGAGAGACTGGGATTGTTAAAAAATCGATTCTCAGATACTAATCGATATTAAAAATTAGTATCTGATTAGATACTAATTTTCACCATTATTAACACCAACAGTGTGGTTTTCGCCTCATTTTCTATACTTCACACAGCACCGCTACAGCGCAGGCGCGCATGCAAGCAACACACTTGCGTGGCCCCTCCCCTCCTCTCAATAGCCGCTGAACGCATTCGTGCTGGTTAACACACACATACCGAGTTGGCCGAACATGGCATATGCTGCAGTTGAAGGCACTTCGCATGTTGCTTTAGTACAAAAAATATGCAAAAGTGCCATTTGGAAGTATTTTGCAGAGGAGCATGGAAAGCCTAAGGATGTCGATAAACCTCTATGCAAACAGTGCTACAAAGTTGTGGCAACGAAGTCAAGTAGCACGTCAAACTTGGTGAAGCATCTTAAAGTCTTTATGAGAAATTTTGTGAGGTCAGTAAAGCTCGCGTTCCAACAACACTGAACTATTAAACACTTATCAAAAAAGTTATCTTGGCCGGCGCACACCTTAACATTAGCCGTTTATCTATAAGCGGTTAGCCAACAAACACGGTAGCCGTATGGTATTATTAAGGTAGCGGATAGGCGCAATGGCTAATAATAAAATAATATAGTTAATGTGGAAATAATGCAAAAATGTAAAACAAAAATGTGTCCTGTAAAATCATGTAAAATGTGGTAAACGCCCAGTCATACTTAAAAAAAATAAATACTGTCGTATACCGTGAAACCGATATATCGATATATTATACCGTGATATAAACTCTTGGTATTACTGCCCAGCACTAGTGACCAACGATGAACCAAAAAAATAAGCTCATCTCTTTTAAAACAATGTTAAATTGGACCTTCTAAATTTGACTCGACTACAACATACAACTTATAAGCGACACACCAGAAAAAAAAAAAAAGCAAAATACAGAATGACTCAAAATTACCTGTTATAACCCATTCATTTGCCCCATCTTTGATTAATTGGTAAAATGCTTATGCTCCACCAAATTTACTAAATGAAGTCTTAATCCTGATCACAAAAGCAATGCAAACATGTACTTGATTAGTAACAATGTTATAAGTAAGCAGGATATTTTTAACTTGGGATATTTATAATGTTATACCCAGAGGCAACAAAAACATGAAGTGGATCCATTTAGCTTATCTACTGCCTTTGTCCAAGCTCATTAAATACACACAGACCATCTGATGAATGACTTCTACTGTTCATTTATTTCTATATACAGTATGAAATAAAATCAATACACAGTTCACAGGAGATTAAGTGTGGTTTATACATACAAAGATTACAGAGAAAAACCCATAAAGGGTTGTTGTATTGATATCTTCAACTCTCATACCATACAAACCTGACAGTTTGGTTTTCAGTGTAATTGAACTTGATAAAGATGATTACCCACCCCACCCCCCACACAGACACACACTCTCCAAAATATTTTTATGGAGTCTAACTGAATAACAAGGGCAACACCACCAACAATAATAATCATCACCATCAGCATGCACTACACATGAAGTTGACAAGCCCATGTCTTGGTACATAAAGGCCTGAAATTATAACAGAAAAGTCGAGTGGGAAATGAATAAAGGTGCTTGTGCCATCTCTCCATCCTGAATGGGTCGCTAACCCATCACACACACACGTATATATGCATATTTTTTATGTGCAAGACATCATAACTGATTTGAAAACTACTTTCCAGGACCATGTACATAACGACATCGTTTCCGATCACCAGACAAACCACATGTAAAAACAGATCCTAAAAGAATCATACTTAAAACAGTGACTGTAAAATGACTCATTTACGTTACTAAATTAAATGTCAAAATTGACGGACACGTAACCGCTATTTACCTTCCCTTTAAAGCTCGCGCTCTGCCGATCGGCGCGGGCGAACACATCCCGAAAGCAACGCAGCCACGCGACACGAAAGCCCCGCCCCCTTACCTCCCTCCACAGCACGAGAGCGCGGCATCCGCTACGCGCCCGTGAAATTCATTCACCAAAGGTCGCGCGCGAGCGCCGGGAGCGTGCCTTACTATACAAGAACGGGGGAGATGAGAAGAGAGGGACACGCGAACCCGGAGAAGAAATAGGAAAAATGCTATATTGGAGCTACAGCATCTGTAGCCACCTAGGCAGCGTGCAATGAGAACACACACACACAAGCCTCACACGGAATCGGTTACGTTGACACACTGTTTATTTCTTAGACTGTTCCTATTAAAAGTCATTTTAGAATTTTTAAATATATTTTAACCATACAAAGATGATCCCTTTGGAACCGTGAACTTGTTATTAGCATGTCATGTTTAATACTGACTTTTAAATAATTCGTATATACAGAGGTATTGTGATTAAAACAATCGACTTGCATCAGTTCAATTACTGCACTCTTTCGTAACGATACTCCAGTGAGAAATCGCAGCTTGTCCGCTATGCTGAACCGATGTTTCCTCGACAAAACTGTCTATTCAAACAACCGGTATACTCATGAAATACCCAGTGTGCGTACCTCTTCATGATCTTCAATATTATTAATTACATACTCATAAAATAAGCACTCGAGACCACGAATTACTCCCTCTTGCAAAATACCCCTGCATGGTTACAACTAGCTTCGCGTTATGTTTCGCCTTAGGAAATACAAATCTTAGCTGCGATTTTGAACCTGGGGCAATTTACCAGTCACAAAAATTAAGCATACAAGTAAAAAATAAGCAGTAGTCATTCTTCACTTACGAATAAGCGCGGTGGACTCGCCAGCGAGGACAATCAGCCGCTAATTCCCGAAAAGACTCATTCAAGTATCCGAATGTTTGTCCTAAACAATATTTTAATCCAACAGTATTCGAATCATGGGGAATCGGGACAGTTAAAGCCGATCTATTCTTGAGGAATCACAGACCTTTTAAAAACGGGAAAACCCACCATCCACTGACTAGCTAACGATCTTGCCGTAACCATGATATAATACTTACAATATTTGCATTAAAAGGACCTGGCGGGCGGCAGCCGTTTCGTTTTCTGAAGCACATCCGTTTCTTTTATTTGTTTTGTGTATATAAATACAGTATCTTTTGCTCTACTGTTCCAGCTTCAGAATCGACACCCTTTAAGCAGACAGAGGTTGAGCTGCGCATGCGTTCACTTAGACAGTTCTACTCAGGCGGTTTGCAGAGGACTTCCTCAGAAATTGTCCTTTCCATTAGAACTTCTTTCATTTTCGTGCGCAAACCTAACCACCACTGGAAAATAACAGGGGTATTTCAATCGCCAAACGAATATAAATAAATAATGGGAACAGTAATTGCTGATGCCAAAATAATCCATTACTTGCTGCATGAACACGAGGACTTTAGTTTTTTAAGTTCTTTTTCTTTCCTCTAAGAAATAAATGAACGTAGAATGCATAATTTAAATGGCCTCATGATCTGAGGAGTGCAAATGATATTTATGTGTAAGCAATGACAGCGTCTTGAATGATTATGTGCGTTTCAACACTACTATTGAACACCAAAAACGAGCTTCTGTTCGCAGGAACGCGATTTAATTCCCAGCAGGTGGCGCTAAACACCAACGATTGTGAGATACTGCAAGAATCTCTTCTGCGCGTTTTGACGTAGGCATTTTAACCTTGTTTTCCTGTTTCGTTGAATTTCTTCTCATTTTCAATAGCCGGCACAGTACATTTGTTAAATCATGTGGTCACATTCATGTGCATGGATCACACACACACAAATGGTCTGAATAAAGCTAACTTTAGTTTGGTAGAATCGGTGCATTGGAAAAGATTATACTGCTTGGAAAAGTTTATGGTGAAAGCGGAAGAGGACGAATAACAAGATGGAAGCCCTCAGTCATCACAATAATTAATGTTGCTGGTAAGGTCCTGACAAAACACAGGATAGAAAGAATTAACGTAAACTGAATAGTACCAATAATAATAATTATGATGCTAATGATGATAATAATGATGATAATGGTAATATAGGAATAAAACATGCAAACATTTTATCACTCTAGCTATAGAGTGATAAAATCCATTAGTTATCCATTAGATACCTGCAGTGCCAACATATGTTTTACGCCAAATATCCACGTGGTGTCAGTCACACTCTTTCTTTGATTTTAAAAGTTCATTTGCCACTTTAATTAAAGGCAATGAACACCCAACGGATATCACCTTGTCTGTGAAAGAACAGCTTAAAGAGTAAAGTGTGTTTGTCTTTCTAAGCTGCACTTTTTCAATGCTTCAGGGTACTAATTATTTACAGGTGTTGTATGCTTGGTGTTGCCTTGTTGAATGTACTTGGAAGTTCAATAACTGGAAGTATCTATGTTATTCTAAACATACATTGCTATTTTTTACACATTTTAGTTAACTGTGCTCAGAGATTCTCCTGAACTCTCTCCAAAAGTGGAGCAAATCTCGGGTGATCAAGGTAAATGCAAGTAAATATATGGCCACTCATGTTGGCACCCAACATCAAAATAATAAAAAGGACATATGCATGTTTTATGTTTTAAGTTGAACCATAAAGTAGACACCGGCCCCTGATGGTCACCCAATCAAAATTTTCTGCTAATGCCACTGTCCAATAGAAGTCTACTTTTCAATTTTATAGCATAAATGAACTCTGAAAATAGTAAATGTATCAGATTAGTAATGCTCAGCCATTTTCCCATTTGATACCGTTAAAATATATTGGCTCGCACTTGATATTTCTATGCAATCTTTAGAAGGCATACTACAGCTCTGTAATGTCACTAAAAGATATTGCTGCAGCGATCCTACCACGGCATCCATTAGAGGGGTATGCGCTTGATGAGATTTTCTTTTGTACCACAGGAGATCTGTGATCTGAATGTTTTAAAATATTAATGCAGTACATAAATAAAAGGCTATATGAAGTTTCAGAGCAAAATTCCAAATCTTTATAATGAAATTGGTGGTTGTCTGTTACACACAAAGAACTAAAATATGTGACTCCCTGGTGGTAATAATCAAACTACTGTACTGTAGCAAAATATGCTTTTGCACTTCAAGATTCCTTAGCAATATGCTCTTTGCATCAAATAATTTGATATTAATTTACCGTAACTAATAAGTATTTAAATGAAATAGCTTGTTTAAACTCATGGATTTCTTCAGTACAGGGAAATACTCTCTATGCACCTTTCCACTTAAAAATCATTTATCCAGTTAGATTCAAAGTGATTTGGAGGATTTCCTGGGCAGGGTACAGTAGCATGTATTATATCCAGAAATGCCCAACTGCTATGCAGATGAAATCTAGCCCTAAAAAATGTGAAAGTACACAGTAGCATGACAGGAAAATCCTAGGATTCAGTTATTTTTAGATTTTTGCGAGGTCTTATTCCCACATTTCTGCTACACTTAGCCATGAATGTGGTACAAAAGGGGATGCACTTTTTTGTTTCTTTTTTTTGCATTTTTAAAATAATTTCACTCGTAACTCACTATTTCATGCATGAATAAAGAAGGACTGAAAAATATTGTGTGGAGGTTTTTAGATCAAAATCATTCTGGTATAGTTGTAGTACCAGTTAATAGTAAGTATTGTAAGAACGGGGCCTCTGAAACCCACCATGGCCACCAAAATGATTGATAGCTTGATGCAGGTTATATTCCTAATCAACCAGCATAAAGGGGAACAGACACAGAAGGAGAGAAGCTTGGCCTAAGTGACCTTCCCAAAAGCCTCCCCAGTGTCACATGACCTTGCCCCTCACCGACATTCCCCTCTCCAGTCCCTTCTTCTTCTTCCCCCTTTGAGATGAGGCATTGGTGGTTCTAGCCTATACTGCTTCCTGAGTAACCTCCCCTCCCCTTTTAGGCATTTTCATTAAGAAGTTAGGAACAATACAAATAAATTATGATTAATTTAAAACTTGACGTTACTGATGGGGGCGGCATGGTGGTGCAGTGGTTAGCACTGTTGCCTCACACCTCTGGGACCCGGGTTCGAGTCCCCGCTTGGGTTACGTGTGTGGAGTTTGCATGTTCTCCCCGTGTCGTCGTGGGGTTTCCTCCGGGTACTCCGGTTTCCCCCCACAGTCCAA
>JAODJX010000109.1:8596690-8626476 GCA_026776945.1 Isichthys henryi
ACCCAGGCAGAGACTCGAACCCGGGTCCCAGAGGTGTGAGGCAACAGTGCTAACCACTGCACCACCATGCCGCCCCTATATATATATATAGTATAACTCATTTTTTCCCAATATTAGGTCATATTGAGTTCCACCTCAATGCGCAGCATCTTTGCCAAATCACGGGTGTTGAAGATGTACAAACACCTCCAGTGTCAGCCACCCACATCATTGGTCTCTGCAGGCAACATGGTTCATAGCGCGATGCATATCGGTTGGAGCAGAGCACTGTTCTACCTGACAACCTGTACAGGGCTATGCTGATGAGAGGGAGGGGAGCTCAATGCACTGCAGTGGGAATCCAGGACCTCACTGCAGGATTGCTGACCTGTGTGTGTCTCTGTTTCCCCTTTCCTAGGATAGAGAGGAACCAGGGCAGTAATGGGACAATCTACCATCTGAAACATATCAGAAATGAAGGAGGTTCCCAAAAAAGCAAGGCTGAGCAGGTACAATAAGAACCAATATGAACAGTTTTTGGAAAAGGAAACCCGACTGAGCATGTCACAAGTCTCAGGCGTCACATTCCGGCCCAGACATCAACAGTGATACAAATTAGAGCCCAAAAATGCCACTGGTGGTAAGTAACCCTAATGAGTGTGGTCACCTTACCTCCCCCCTTCCTCTTGCATTAAAAAGATCTAATGACAGCTATTACTTTGTGTGGATTGGTTGTTGACAAGTGTTCAAGACACGTCTGTGATATAGAGTGGGGCTTTTTAAATATGCACCCAAAATACACCAACTCCTGTAAGGTGTCATGTTCGGGAATGCAGGTACTATACTATCTATAATGATGTCATGCGTGCAATGATGTCATGTGATTTAGATGGGAAAAGTTATCAGTCGGTGTATAACTTTTGAGATGTGTTAACTAAGCAGCTTATTGCCAGGATTCTCATCATACGTTTGCCATATTTGATTAGTCTGTTCCACTTAATCTCTGTCTCCAGCTTCGGACGACCCTCATTTATATAACGGTGCATTCCCTCCCTGTCTATGACATTTATACTTTCTGCACAGGCAATTCTTCTTGACTTGATAGGATGCAGACTGTTGTCCCGCAGGTAGTTTTTAGCAAAACGAGGCAGCGGATTTTCTTATGTTCCTCATACATAGTCTTTATAGGTGGAAATGTCTGGTCCTGGAAGTAAAAATCCAGACTAAGACTTTGTTTCAACCAATCGGTTGAGGTTTATGTGATTGTGACTCTTTACACTCAACTGATTGGCTGAAACTGCATTTTTACTTTCTGGACCTGAAATTTCTGTTTCTAGTTGTTTTTCCTGTAATTTTCTTTCCCCTTTGTTTTAACACTGTGCTTCTGGGTTTATGTCTGTGGGAACCTGAGTGTTCTCTCTTACCTTCTTTTTTTCCGATACCTGTGGTTTTAAGAAAAATATGCTAATTGTTACCACAGTATATCCTCATATTATTATTATAGTTGAATCTGCATAATTGAAAAACAAGACTAATTATCAATAATAATTTTCATGAATATGAAAGTGTCAAGGGAAATATATATTGTAAATAAAAATAGAAAATATGTCTGGTGGTGTATTGCGTTCACTCCGAACCTAAACACAAAATATTTAAGGGCCCCTTTGGTAAAAGCTAAACTTGTTCAGGTCAAGGTGGTGAACAGAAACATGCGACAAAGCAGTATTTCTTCATCTGGTCCTCGGGGGCCCACAGATGGGACCTGGGAGGGAGCAAAAATGTGGACTGAGGGAGCACAGAGGACCAGATTAGGAAACACTATGATGGAGAGATTGATGAAGTAGCAGAGGCTTTATTTGGGAGGTGAGGATGGGGAACAAAAAAAAAAAAGGTAGCAATAGGGGGAAAATGCTGGTAAATGGGTGGATGGTTTATGGGGGGGGGACTGTAACAGGGGACTGGCTTTGGGAATTGTGGTCAGGGGGCATTATCTGGGGCTGAGTGCAAATGTCCAGCAATGAGGAAGATGTGGAGTGAATGAATGGGTTTTGTCACTTTGCTTTGCCTGGCGCCTGTCTCCAAGTACTCAGCAGACCTCACTTTATTCACAGAGAGCCCAAAGTGTCTCATGTTGATATCCAGAACATAGCTTTGAATTTCCGCCCGCAGGCACTGCATGCTCTCAGACAGCCTCGTAACCCCATTCTGCAGAAAGCCCAAGTTGCTGCTCAGCGCTGAGACGGTCTCATAAACTTGAATTCCACATAGACAGTGTGTACATCGAAATGCTTTGATCCTCCAAAAAAGGGCTGCAGTCCTTTGAGATTTTCACTTGTGAAACTACTTCGCCCAAAAATTGTTGTTACTCCCACTCCTTTCCGAAAGTTTCTCTCATGAAACACCCACATTTTTCTGCTATCCGAGTGAATCCCCTTGAAAAACAGATGCAAGGCCGGCTTCACAAGTATTTTTGAGAAGAAAAAAACAACAACACTGCATTCTAACGTATCGGCTGTGAAACCTGCATTGATGTTTGCTGTAGGCTGGAAGTAGAGGCTTTGAAGATGAATTAATCTCTGGGAAACTCAAGTTCATGCAGTACCTCTGCAGAGGTCATGACCTGTTTGTCAGGTGAAGATTCCCATTAGAAACAATAGCTGTACGTATCATAGACAAGATAAATTATGTGTGGTAAGATTTTGTCGGCTACCTGAGATAGGAATGCCTTTAGGGAATTAGAAAACAATAGCGAAAGCAGAGTCTTTGGTGGTCACATTGATATTCATTCTGGAATAATTTATTAACAAACAGTGAGTTTTGCCTGTAGTTCAAAGTCCATTATATGAATTCAAGGTTTTGCTGTACACTGATCAGCCATAACATTAAAACTACCTATCTAATATTGTACGGGTCACCCTTATGTTACCCAGTCATCTCTCTGAAGATGTCCTGTGGTATCTGGCACCAAGACGTTAGCAGCAGATCCTTTAAGTCTTGTAAGTTGCGAGGTGGGGCCTCCATGGATCGGACTGGCTTATCCAGCACGTCCCACAGATGCTTGAGCGGGAAATCAACACCTTGAACTGTGGAAAGATGATAAATATTAAAAACTCCATAACCCTAGATACCGGGGTCCAATCGGGAGGCCCTGCATGTTATCGGGGCCCCAAAATGTAAGTCCTCGCAAATTCTGTCTGCTGTGAGACCCACATTTCTGCAGATTGAAAACTGAAAGGCCTACCCATCTTAGTGGGAGGCCAAAATGAAATTATGTAATGGGGCCGAGAATTTCCAGCTACACCCCTGCTGGTGATACTGCTAATGAATTTCAAATTGCCCATGAAAGCTTTATCTGTAGACTGAATTATCAGTTTTATTTTTACAAATTCACCTTAGTAAATAAGAATGAACATGAAATATGCAAGAGGTCATAGTAAATGTGAATTAATTTAAGCTTTAATGCATTAGTTCCAAGGGCAAAATATACAGCTGGGACTTTATATTTATCTCTCCATTCAGACTGGAAACAGAAGAGAAAAATCCTTGCAGTAATTCCTAATGATGAAAAAAATGCATTGATATTGTGTCACTTTTAGTTGATGCTATGCTATAGTGAGCAAGATTCAAATAGAGCATTTATCATTATCAATATGGGCATAAAATGTTTTTGAATTATGGTTTGGCCACCATCATCCCCTGAGCTCAACCCTAGTGAGAACTTATGGAGCATTTTGAAAAGTAAAATCTATAAGGGATGTTGGCAGTACATCTTAATCCAGCAGCTCTGGAAGGCTATACTGGCATCTTCTAATAAAACAGGGGCAACGACTATATGTGCACTCACAGGTATCATGGATGAAAGAGTTGTTACAGCAATTTGAAGGCAAGGTCATACATTTGGTTTCAACCCCCCCCCTCCCTCCACCCTGAGCAATAGATAAATTTTGCCAATTAATTTATATTAAAAACATTTCAGTACAACACAGTATCTGGCTACTAACTAGCCAGCTCATACCTTGTTCACAAGAAAATCTGTAGTTTAATGAAATAGAACCACAGGTATTTCTTTTGATTTTTTTTTCACTGGCTCCTTTGCACCCCCTAATCAAATGGTGTCCTAGGTGATCGCCTGCAATATATCACCTATAGTATATCGCCTGCAATATATCACCTATAGTATATCGCCTATAGTATATCGCCTACAGTATATCGCCTATAGTATATCGCCTGCAATATATCACCTATAGTATATCGCCTATAGTATATCGCCTATAGTATATCGCCTACAGTATATCGCCTACAGTATATCGCCTATAGTATATCACCTACAGTATATCGCTTATAGGTCGGGCTGGCCCTGGTAGGAACCAAATCATCCCCAAACTTCCCACCCCTATAAATACGCAAAGTGCTGCTGTTTCTTTCACGGAGGGGCTTTTATTAACATGTATCCTAATACATTTTTTTAGGAAAAATATGTTTACACAAAAAATACAACACATATCAGTTTTGAGTCATTTATGGCATATTAAATGTCAAAAAAATTGCTGTCTACATAATCATTTGGGAGACTTTATTTCATGCTCGAATGAATAAAAACATGTTATTATTGGGTATTGTTGCTTCTTTTTACATCAGCATTCTAAAAGCATTGCCAATAATGAGAAATTACCTAAACAGAGCTACCTGTTTTTAGAACAAACCAAAAACATAATAATTAATATAATAATTCGGAATGTGGTGTATATTAATATTTGTGAATGCAATTAGAAAAATAATGCCAAAAATTTACATCAAGTGTGCAAATGCTATTTTAGCATGCATCTTACAGAACTCATAAATTCTGTAATTCATTTTATTTATCCTGTTAATGGCCTGGAGACTGCGTTTGCTCGCACATCGACTGCAATTTGCAGTTCAGGTCGACCAGGAGCAACTTCCTCCTTTATGGGAAAGCGACAAGTGGAATCTGAGTCTATTTATCATCACACACCTTTACAGAAAACGGCAGTGTTAGAAAAAAGCGTAAAACAAAACCGTATCCAGCTTTTTATTGAAAATGCACTGGCTATATGCTGTGTCTCTTATTTCTAGATATAAATCAGTGTAGCTCATTGGTGACATAGACCCTGCATAAAATAAATCAGGGCTTTCTGGACTGTGTGTGTGTGTGTGTGTGTGTGTGTACATGGTCCAGGTATTTGGTTTGGTTGCTTATGGTTATGGTTAGGGCTGGGTAGGGGTTAAGATTGTTATAGATAGCGTTAGCATTTTTCCCATAGAAATGAATGAGTGGTCTCCATAAAGATATGTTTACCTGACATGTGCGTGTGTGTGTGTGTGTGTGAGAGAGAGAGAGAGAGAGAGAGAGAGAGAGTGAGTGATCTCCTCACAGTCAGCTGACATTCTCTTTTTGGTGTCCCTTGCCTTGTGTCCTGTGTTTTCTGGGATAGGAACTTATGAAAGATATATGGACTAATAGTTCAGTTCACTTATTCACTATGGAAATTTATTCTGCTTGTCCAGCAACTAAACATGATTGCTGCAATATAATTTCCCGAACTCTCTCTCTCTCTGTGTACTGTATGTGTGTGTGTGTGCGTCTGTGTGTGTGTCTGTGTGTGTGTGTCTCCGTATTTTTTTTTTTCTCTAAATTAGAAATCTCTGCAGGGATTTCTTTTCTTTCCAGTTCTGCACACATTTCATGTGTGCTAATGTCTGCAGAAATTTTAATGTTTTAAGACGTTTTAGTGTTTTAAGAATGCTGTGTCTGTGAACTGAAAAGCACCAGATCAAATCCTGGTATTAGCAGCGTGACTTATTTCTTGGACTCTTGAGTAAGGACATGAGCTCAGTTGTGCCAGGACTGGCTGACCCTCCTTTCTCAAAGAATGTACATCACTCTGGTTGAAAGCATCTGATAAAAAGTAAATGTTTTAAATGTCAATTTAATATCCATCAAAGGCCATGCAAGGGTAAAACAGTATCCATATTTACAAGATTTTGTTTCTCCTTTAATTCTTTCCAACCTTATCTATTTTACTGTCAATTTTAGAAACCTACCGGTTTTCTAACAATGTCTGAAGAATAACAGGTCAAGATACTTGCAGAATCCAAATAACATTGTACAAGAGTATATTATGCAATTTTTAGACTTAACAAACTGGTGAGGTGACTGCCCTGTGACTTCACACCTCCAGGATTGTCTCTTCTGACAATCCATAGAGCTGAAGTTATGGGAATTGGTGAATGTGTGCGTGACTGACTGGAATCACATCAAGGGTAACCCCTGCCTCTTGTCCTAAGCAATATCTTATTATTCAGTACCTGTCAAAAGTCTGGGTACATCTACTTAAAATAGATTATTTTTCAGCAAGATAACAACCACAAGCACACCTTGAGGTTATGTAGTAAGTTTTATCTTGTGAAAAAGGAAATAGATGGAGTGCTGTGACAGGTGACCGGGCCTCCACAATCCTCTGACCTAAATCCTATAGAGCTGGTTTGGAATGAGTTGGATCAAAGAATAAGAGCAAGGTGCCCAACTTGTGCCCAGAACTTGTTGAGACTCCTTCTGGACTGTTGGAGAAGCATTCCATGTGGCTACATCTAGAAGCTTGTTGAAAGAATGTCAAGAGTCTATATATTATACAAAATATTTCATTTCTTGTTATGCTATTCTGATCTTCTTGTATCTGTTCTTCCGACCAGATCGCAAATATAGCTTTTGTCACTTAATTTCTCCACATACCCATTATTATTATTTTTATTATTTTTTTCGTCTGTGGCGTGACAGGTCAACGGGAAAAAGCCAAATACTGACAAGCTGAAAGGATCCATATCATCACCTATTGTAGCGGAGTCAGATATACTTCAGTCAATAAATCAATTCCCCTCCCATGTATGTATGCTAGGACACAGACAGTAGTCCGATTAAATGGCATAGTCAAGTAGCTCGACTTAGCTGTGCATGTAAATATACTGAGTGCCAGGTATTACTTCCTTCCATTCCCACTCTGCACTGTCACAGTATTACTGATTAACTGTCCACCAAAAAAAAAAATCCTATTTTTCTCTCTGAACTCCTTACCACCTCTTTCTACCTCTCCTTGCATCTACTATATTGTGGTGATGTTACTATTCATATTGACCAACCTGACAGCAAGATGATTTCTTTTCACTCCTTGACTGCCACCACTTTACACAGCATGTTTCATGCCCTACCCACTGTAAAAGCCACACACTTAACTTAGTGTGTTCTTCTGATTTCAATTCAATTCAATTTTATTTATATAGCGCATTTCACAACAGTCATTGTCGCAAAGCACTTTACATTTAACCGGCCAGAACCCCACCAAGCAAGCCTGAGGCGACAGTGGCAAGGAAAAACTCCCTCTAGCAGGAAGAAACCTTGAGAGGATCCTAGACTCAGAATGGGACCCCATCCTCCTCTGGGCGACCGGGGAGCATGAAACTGCATTTATACTGAGAGTCATTAGAATTCATATAGTTATGAAGTCCCAGTTGGTTTCATGTTGTTGTCTCCATTTGTCTATTTCCAACCTTCATTCTTCTGTTTTCCTGCTCTCTGACCATATGACCATCTGGTTTTTTCTTCCACTACATTTTGCTCCTCAGTCTGATAAATGGCCTATTTCGCTTCGTATCACAAACTCTGGTGACTCTTCCATCCTGTCCTAAGTTATTTGTGCAACTCTATCCATAAAATGTAGCCCTTCCTCCCCTGATGAACTTGCCTCCATTTTCAACACGGTGCTATCTGACTCATTATATTCTTTTGTTTTGCTACTTCCCTTTGCTCCTTCATATACTCCTGAGCTTTGTTCCATGAAACAGGAAGGCCGTAGACTTGAGCGACTACTCAGGACAACTCACCTTACTGTTCATGCTGAGGCTTGCAAAGAAACATTACTTGCTATAAGGATTTTTTACATACTGCTAAATCTGTCTACTACTCCAATGTCATAAATAGCAATAACAGGAACCCACATGTCTATTCTATCATGTCAAGAGACTGTTCAAAGCCCTTGATCACAATATTTCTGCTACCCCAGATCATAAATGACCTGCCACTTGCACACATCGAATTATGTGTTTCCGAAATCAATCTATGGATGGGCCAAAATTTTACAGTGATAAGATGGAATCTATTGTCTTTGGGACAAAATTCATACTCGCAAAATTAGGCCGATTACCCTCCAATTGGACCACACCACCATCTTCCCCTCTCCTCTGGTTTACAACCTTGATGCTACCTTTGACCCAACCCTCTCACTTGACGTACACATACATTCCATAGTAAAAACAACTTTCTTCCATCACAACATCGTCCAGCTTTGGCCCTGCCTTTCTAGTCTGTAAATTCGAGTCACTCATTCATGCTTTTATCTCTAACCATCTGGATTACTTCATCTCACTACTCACTGATATTACTGGTAAATCTCTCAATAAACTTCAAATAATCCAGAACTCTGCCACCTGCCTCTTCACCCACACTTGCTTCTACATTTCACTCCCATACTTTCGGGCCTTCACTGGCTCCCTATTAAAGAATGCATCTACTTTAAAATACTTCTTCTGACATTCAAAGCTCTTAACAACCAAGCCCCATCTTATCTTTCTAGACTGCTTCTCCCCTATCAGCCTTCCCGCAATCTTAGGTTCTCTGTTTCTCGTCTCATCAATAAATAAAATTTATTATTATCCTGCTTACTGGGTGGTTAACTTCTGTCTTCCGTCTGGCATTCTTATAAAATGTTCACATCACCTCTGCCGACTCTTCTCATTCCAAAAAAGTAACAACTCTGTTTTAAGGATCCTCCTGATCTCCTTAACCTGGTGACTATGCTAAGAGACATTTAGACTTTGATCTACTGCACTCCCTTGTCATTAAACATCTAACTCTTTGACAGTTTTTATGTACATTGTATACAGTAAATTGCAAATAGGGCTATTTTGACTATATCTGTACAGATTACATGTAAATAAAATAACAAAGATCTGACAGTTTTGTTGGGGAAGTTATCCATCCATTCTCCAACCTTTTATCCCGAGAAAGGTCACCAACGACCTGGATCCTATCCCAGGCAGAACAGCACACAAGTTACAATTTGGTAGCCAATTAAGGTGAAATTAAAATGATCACTTTGACAGAAACTTCAACAGTTAATTAGTCGCACATGAAACCATTTTAGGTGATATGGATACTACCAAATTTCAGCTTGCATCGATTGTGCTGGAAGCAGGTAATGTTTTAGCACTGTAAGGTCCTTTAGGAGGCAGTACACATTTTATGAGGGCAGAGTGACCGAGATCAGTCATTGACGCTGACAGATGGCACGGGCTCATCCCCTCGTTGCAAGGGTACCCTCCATTCCAGCAGGCAGGGAGCCATATTATGGCGTGACTGCCCTTGATCAAATGACCAGTGGAGCTCTGATGTGGCATTTCCCTGCCTTTTTATTGTAACACGACTGATAAGGCTAGAGAGAGTGGGGAGCCTGAAAGTAAGCAGTCATAAATCTCAAAACTAACAGAAGCGCTGGCTGGTTTACTGAGGCAGAAGATGCATTTTGGGTATGGAATACTATGAGCAACAGTTTAAGTGCTGTAATTACAGATGTATAGCCAAGAGCGGGAAGGTGTGGAGACACAGCTGTGCCTCTGGTGGGACTGAACAAATGTGTATGTCAGAGAGGAGCATGATGGTAATATGAAACTCAGCAGAGAAGACCAGGTACAATTAAAGGAGAGAGTTACAAAAGAGTTGGCCTCAGGTTTGTTATTACTCTATTAAATCCTCGCACATTTCTCAATTGATTTGCATGCCAAGTATTAGTGCAGATACATTTGAACTTATCTAACACAATTTGAATATTCTCCGATTGTGCAGAGAGCTGAAATGTCTTTTTTTGTGTGTGTGTGCAGGGCCGCGCTGGACTTCAGGGTTGCTATAATGACACCTTGTGGGATGTCATCAGCAAGATGTAGCAGGTGCAGAGTGAAGGTAAGGGACAGAATAAGATGTGACATCGTGCATGCAGATGAAGAGCCCGGAGACAGCAGGCTTACCCTCAGCATGCACAGCATGTAGCCCCAAGATCAAAGTGTCATCATTCATTTTCTTTGTAGGTCTATAGTCCTTTCCCCCAAAGTTCCACATTTTTAATTGCAAATCATTTTGCTGCTAGTTTTTAATTTAAAGTGACCCGTTCTCTCTTTATCTCCTTTGTGTTATTTCCAGGTGAAACAATGTTTATGGAAGAGAGCCTGGAAGTGGCTTTTTTCATATTAAGGTAAGGAAGGTAATTCATTTTCTTTGTTGATTTTAGTGTAACTCATTATACAATTTTTTTTATGTTAACATGCCTTATGAACAAACTGCAAGAATATATAAACAAATGAACTGTAACCAGTTTCATGGTCTCCAGACAGAAAAAATTAAGGGAAAAAAAAACAACCGTGTGACTGTTTCAGACAGAAAATGATTTGGTTTACAAACTCACATTTACAGACAACACAGAGAAGCCGTCCAACAGAAAAGACTGCGAGAGTCTTATTATCCAATTTTTTAGACAGCTTTGTGGGACAAGGTAATGGCATATAAGAATTTCAGTGGCATAAGCCAGGCTGGTCAGCTTCTGGTCTGAATCACTCATCCAATCAGCGCCGAGATCAATCATTAAATCTATCTTCCTTCACCTGCCCACCTACGGTCCCTTAGGAACACATTTCACCAGGAATAAATCAATGAAGAGGAAAGCCGTAAATATATTTATGTATCAGGGTTAATGTGTGTGTGTGTGGATTGCACTATTTCTATTACATTGTGGGGACCAAATCCCATAAAAACCTGTTATTTTGATTTTGGTCCATTTCTCAGGTCCCCACAAAGATCTGTGAATGCAATCAAAAAGGTAAATGCCAAAAGTCTTTATTTGGTTACTTATGTTTAATGTTAGGGCTGGATAGGTCGTCATGTTGGTATTAGAGTTTTTCCCATGGAAATGAATGGAGTTCCCACAAAGATATAATTACAAAGCTGTGTGTGTGTGTGTGCGCGTGTGTGTGTTTGTGTGCGTGTGTGTGCGCGCGTGTGTGTGTGTGCGCGCGTGTGTGTGAACAGTGCGTAGAGGTGCAATTTTACATGTAACCATCTAAAGGAATATGTAGAATTGCACATAAAATATACGAATACAGTCAACATTAATATTTCATGTTTACAAGGGCAATAGTAAACATTACAAATCAGATTCCTTAACCCTCTGCAAAAATCTTAAAATGTGAAATTCTGAAAATCCTGTGAAGGAGCAGCACTAAGGGAAATAGCTACGTTTATAAACAGCCGAGCGACATGGTAATAAAACGTGTGCGGGACTAGTTCCCTCTTTAAAGTGCAAACAATTGGACGCAATTGGGGGAATGTCAGGGTACTGGGGGACAGAGCATACTCAGTTCACAGTTTTTTTATTTGCATGTGCTATGAATAGCTTGTTTTTGTTTTCCCTTGAAATGCGGCATTTTTCTCAGCCTCAAATTTCCTTCCTAATCCTCATAACAATGACTTTTGACTGATGCCAATGTTATCTGTTTCTCCAGTTCACGGTGCAGTAGTTTTCCTTTGTTTTCTTTCACTGTTCTGATTCTGTTAACCCCATTTCAGCCGTGTCTCTTTCTCTAGTGGCTAAATCACATGACTCTGCCCTCTGTCCAGATCAGAGCATTGCAGGCATCACAGAGATCTATCGATCGGATGTCAGTTGTTGGTTAGTGAAAAGCCATAGCAAAGCTGATATTTGAAGACTAACCTATGTGTTTGGTTTGACCAAATATTGACGCCCAGACAATGAATCACTAAATATTTGCCTGACTCTTCTATGTTGTTAACCTCGCTCAAAGTCACTTTGTTTAAAAAAAGTATTTGATAAATGAATACATGCAAATTGATTTAGAGTCTGAGCTTGCTTTAATCGTCTTTATGGCTTTAATGGTGATTTTTTAAATGTTTTGTTCAATGCTGCATTCATGAAAACGGGGTCTTTTGTTTGTTTGTCTGCCTTTCAAGACACTTATATTTATGACAGACAAGACAAATTTAGCCTGAATACTGATTGATTGTAACCCTTTAGTTCCACTATCATGTTTATTTGCATTGTAGGAGTTGAAGGAAGATTACTAAATATATTGCAAGGGCACAGCTCTAATTATTTGAAAGACTGGGAAGATTCATGACATGGATGAATGTATGTGAGTTTACATTGCCACCTTCATATTAGATGCAAGGTGGTCCTTGGGAATGCTAAAGAGAGACATTAAGAGATTATGGCTACTTCAATTTACGGTGTTCCTAAGATAAAGCCGGAGGCATTCAGGGTGCCCAGTCTCCCAGGCATCTAGGAAGATACTTGCCTTGGGATTCATATGTACACCCAGTGCAAGTGAGTGCATGGAGATGAGGAGGTGGGGGCAGAGGAAAGTCAACACACAACTCATTCTACGTAGATCCACATTCACTTTGGGATTAAAAATATAGAAAATAAAGCTCGCCAGCACCATTAATCTGTAAGTGTTTGTAAATTCCTTTAATCTCAGACTAAATTATTGTTTGAGTTTTTATCATACTGTTTGGGTTTTCTCTGTCATGCTCTCGCCATTGGCAGTCCATCCATTTTAAATGTCTAGCATGTTTTCTTTAGTCCGTTCAGTCGGTGATGTGTTTCAAACAAAGATAAATCAACTGCAATTATATTCTGATCCATTTCCCCCCCCCCGACAGATGCTCATAACTAAACTGTGTGTATGTACTGTACGCAGCTGACATTTTGAGGAAATCCAGGAAACTAGATGTCATATTTTTTCAGTATGAACTCCAATAAAATCATTTTTTGTCAAATATAAGCAAATGGTTGTACCCCGTGAATTACGTCCAATTAAGCATCTAAGTCAATAATTTATTTCCTTGGTGCTTCTTCGCAAATGTTGCATTTTATTGCCTGCATAATAATTTATGGAAAAAAAAACAATATGTGACTGGGTTGGTGTCACGATCGGCGGGGAAGCGAGTGGCGATCGTGCGGGTCGGCGGGTAGGAAGCAGACAAACAGGCTGAATCGGGGTAAACTCGGGGTTTAATGGGTAACAGGCAGCAGGAGACGTAACCATACCACAACTAACCACAATGACGGACAGGGGAAACAAGTCAGACCAGGACTTAAATACCACAAGACAGAGCAAACTAATCAGACACAGCTGGAGACAATCGGGGAATCACACGTGGGTAACCGGGGGCGTGGCACACAGGAGGATCGGACGATCGGGGCATGACAGGTTGGCATAGGGTTAGTGTTTCAGGAAGGATTTATTTAAATCCACAAAACTGTAAATCACACTTAACCAAGTATAAAAATCAGTTCAAATGGTACATTTCAGGTTTGCATGAGCTGTTTGCAGCATTTCCAGCTTCACTCCATCTCTATTTTCCAGTTTACAACGCCCTAATGGATCAACAATTGTGCCTTAGCAGTCTGTGAAGCCTCCCTTCAGTCTTCATGCCAAATACAAGTCATTACCCTTTTATACCAGACACAAAACCCACAGAGCCTGAAACTGTAATTTACTGGATTAAAATAAAACAAGACCGAAACAGTTTTCAACTGATTTAAAGTGTCTTTATATTGTTGGATACGATAATAAGATCAATTTAAAAATCATGTGTGAAATTAATCATATTTTTTTTGTCGCAAAGTGGGGGTTTTATCAAATGGATGTTGCTTGTGTTTCTGTTCAGTAATTTAACACTTTTATTTTTTCTTCTTTGCTTTTCTTTTAACAGCTGAATGTCATTACGAGAGTCATTAAAGTGAAGTATGAAGTTGAGTACCTAGCTCGGGGTAATTGTTTGAGTCGTCAGCCCTTATATTACACAACCTAGGTCATCTATTAGTTCCGTGTGTGGTGAATCAATCAGGCATAATGTATGCTGCAGTTGTAGTCATGCTGCCCGAAATCGCTGTATACTCATTTCGTACACAGATAATGGCGCTTGGTTGAGGAGCCTTGGCAACAGTAAGCAAGCCCTGGCCAGGGTACAATCTATACAGTGCGTGTAATAGGGTGTCGCTTAAAAATAAAAGTCTGAAATACACATCTGTCACCACCTACTGTAGATCTATTCTGTTGGTGATAAAATGGACCCAGAAAAAAATTCACTTAAAAATATTAACATTTACAGGTTAGGCCTCTGAATGTTAGCATAGTTAGGTTAATTACGCCTCATGATGACCTCGCTTTCACAGGTACCACTCTCGCTGATCTCAGTAACCACACCAATCTCTTACTTATTTATATTTCTGTCAGTGATAATTTAGCTATTCTGTTTTCTGCTGGTGTTTAATTGCTATTTTTTCACCGGTTATTCAGTTTGCAGTGTGGTGTCGAGCACAGTAACGTCAGAGGTAATCAATCTGCTGTTTATTCAGCTTCAATCAAAAGAAGGTAACATATGCATTGCAATAAATTATATGCATTGCAATAAGTTAAATGCATTGTTTTCATGTGTTTATATTGCATTATTGCAACAAGTAAGTAGCCTGTTTTACTACAGGGCTATGGGCTAAGACACAAAAGGCCAAGTTAAATAAGCTGGAGAATGGAGAGAGGAACTTCATATGTCCTAGTTTTCATCAGTCTTAACTGTAATTTCTAAATTTTAGATGTTATATTTTCAATATTTCAAATTTTCATATGTTACATTAATTTTCACTTTTCATGACCTATTGACCTGTACTCTGCATGCATTGATCCAGGAATACAAAGCAACACTCACTAAGGATGAAGATAATTACTTGGTTTTAGAGAGAAGCTCAGAATTTGTCTTCAGTAACTATACACCAGAGACGTGATGAAAAGCATGTAACACTCTCATACTCGGAGTGCGAACAGGTACCGTATCGCGCCCAGAAAAATGCTGGCTGAAAGTCCTAAAGCATCTGATGATCTTGCGTTTCATGGAATTCATGCAGGGATGCTTTTCTTTTTTATTCAGGTCCTTTGGTCTTGGGATAAACGCTTTTGCATACAGGATATTCTCATCTGGTGAATGCTAATGGGTGGTTTCTGAACACTGTCTGAAATGAACAAAATAAACCCATTTTAGCATCAAAAATTAACTATTGTTAATTTGCCATACACTTTGCCACCAACATGAATCTGGGTTTTAAATTGGCGTTTAAAAGTCTCCCCAAACCAAGTTAAAAAGTCTTAATTATAATGACATCCTAACCGGACTGCTAAAAGTGAGCGGATATATGCACCTTCCTCAGTACATTTGCAGGCTATTATGTCCTGAAGAAGGCATAAGCCTCTATGCACCGACATTTTTAACAGTCCAGTTAGGCATTGATTTGGAGAGTTTTTCTCTTTTGTTTCATGGAATCTTTTCCCTTGAAGATTCCCTTGATACCAAAGAGCATCTGACTCTCACTATGGAGCATTATAGAGACTTTTCACTATACAGCACGACTACAACTACCCTTCCAACACAAATTTGCTCCCCAGCATTTCCTGTTTAACTCTGATATCAAAGTTGCGTGGGATGAGCATCCAGTCCACGGGAATGCAAAACAGAGGGGCGTTAAGGGTCAGAATAACTATCATTATTGGGCAAGGCCCTTGTTCTCAAAAATTTCTACAGGGCTGCCTGTGCACTGTTAGATTAACTCTCACCTCAATGGAAGAGCAAGATGGCATAAGTGAAGAATGAATTTCAGTAGAATAGTGATGCTCTGTTAACCCAATGGGGAAATTCTCATACTGTGTACCCCATCTTACCCTCACATACAAATATACACAAGTGAGAACAAGTCTGTGGGGGGTGGCAGTCATAGCACAAGGTCAGCCAGTATGCAGCACCCCAGGAGCTGGGGGTTAAAGACCTTGTTCAAGAGCCCATCAATATATGACTATTCTACCTAAGGCAAAGCTCGTTGGGTGACCTTGCAATTACAGGCTTAGCCCTCTGACTCACACACCAAGCTAGACTTGTGTTTGTCTGTACAGTGACAAGAATGGCATTCTATGCCTTTATTTTCGTTGTTCAGATGTAGGTAGATGTGACCCTGATAAATACTCCTAGCACAGTCTGTAGTGGAGACTACAAACCTTCAATTACATGCTTATAGTTTCCTCATTTCCTCAATGTGTAGTACTGTATTCATGCCTGATACCTCGTTCAAGGTTCAGTAATTGAGGCTTGGGGTATAAAACCAATAAAGGATGTACTGCCTGATTGAGGTTACAGAAAATCTTGGTGACACAGTATGGCCATTAATACCATTTCATTTTCAGCCTCCAAACCATTAACACAGAGCATTCTCAGTTCCAGTTAGTCCCCTTCTTGGATTGTAGTCTCACAGGTCCTGCACCTGTAGTCAATTACCTGGGGAAAGGCAAGGAATAAAACTGATCTGCTTCTGTTTATATGTGTCATCCATGCAATATAAACTCGTAGTATACAGCACAATACATAACATACAGACGCTCCTCTACTTACGAACTTTCAACTTACGAACTTTCAGACATACGAACGAATACGAATTTGTAAGTCTAAATTCTGTTCGTTGGGTTCCGTAATATCAAATTTTGTTCAGCGCGCCAATTTCGCCTACTACGACTTTTGGCTGCTGCTCTTGCCACAGCGTAGCGTGCGTACTCCCAGCATCCCAGTTCTTTGTACTTGCGTATCGGTAAGACGTGCTTTTTTGAGATTAGTTTTGTTTTATGTATCATTAGTAATGTGTTTTAGCATAACACAACATGTATTGACATTATATCAAAATGCAGATTTGAGTACCCTTAAAATGATGTTGAATAACTTTCAAACATTTCAAGTCACAAACGGTCATCTGGAACGCATCTCATTCGTAAGTAGAGGAGCGTCTGTACTATATTGTATTTGTTGCAATCACTTAACTCTGCTCCTCTCTCATCAGGGAATCTGTTCACAAATCCATAGTGGAAACTGAATTATTACATTGTAAGGTTACTTTACAAAGCTCTAGTGAATGATTACTAGTTGTATGCTTGATATTTTTGGATTTACTGGACTTTACTAAATTTCCTGATGCTGCTGACTTGCTCCTTTAACCAGAAACTCTGGTTTAGTGGTTACAGAAGCTTTTATTTACAAGCGTGGTCTCATAAAAAATGTAAAAAGACAAAACGCTTGTCTTTTCCATTGTGTGGGTTTCTGAGAGTTACAGCTGTCAGTCAGTCCGCTGGTCTGTCCCTTGAAGACACAGCTGATTTACCCCACAAATTTGGTTGTCACCACTAATAAAATCATGCATCCAAATTTTTACATTTAATCATGCAACGAAAACTGATTGTAGGTCTAGTCCAGGGTTATTCAAGTCGCTGTCCATAAGGTCTGAGCGCTGCTGATTTCCCAGCCTTCCTTTACCTGTGAACCAGGTGTGAAGCCTCTGACCGATCAGAAACAGTAATTATTAAACTGACTACCTGGGAGAATTGAAAACAAGGCCAAGATTTGGAGTCTAGGGCCAGATTTTAAGAGCCCTGGTACGGTCTGTCTTTGAAAACAGATTTTAAAATCATAGCTGTGCAGCTGATTTTTCTAACCTTTTTAAATACTGACAAATGATTGCTTTATACTCCACAAACTGCAATAAAACTGTCTGACAAGTTATTGTGCAATAGTGGCAGGTTATAAAATGAGAGATATTTTCATATCTAATTTTCAGAGAAAGGGTGAGGCAAATGAACTTGGATGCATCAAACCTAAAGTCTTCTAAGCAGAAACCATAAAAATGTCTAAATCTCCAAAAAGCAATAAAGCATCTATCTCTAATTTCATCACATCAGATTTTCATTTACTTTTCTAACTCTTTCACTGTGAACTATAATTTCCCTTAGAGAAAACAGACCCATATGACAGTTATAATGTGTACTGCGATATAAGTACTCCACTGATGACACTGCTTAAAAAAATTAAAGGGACACTTTGAAAACACATCAGATCTCAATGGGTAATCTGAATATCTATACCAATGCGGACTGGGTAATGTGTTAGGAATGAAAGGATGCCACACTGTTTGATGGAAATGAAATTTATCAACCTACAGAGTCTGAATTCAAAGACACCCTGAAAATCACAGTGATAAATGATGCGGCAGGCTAGTCCATTTTGGCAAAATTTCATTACAGTAACTCAGAATCATACTCAGTACTTTGTATGGCCCCCACGTGGTTGTATGCATGCCTGACAATGTCGGGGCATGGTCCTAATGAGACCACAGATGGTGTCCTGGGAAATCACCTTCGAGATCTGCACCAGGGTATCACTGAGCTCCTATTGGATTTAGGTCAGGCGAGCATGGGGGCCAGTCAATGGTATCAATTCCTTCATCCTGCAGGAACAACCTGCAAAGTCTCTCCACATGAGGCGGGGCATTGTCGTGCACCAGGAGGAACCCAGAACCCACTGCACCAGCGTAGGGTCTGACAATGGGTCCAAGGATTTCATCCTGATACCTAATGGTAGTCAAGGTGCCGTTGTCGAGCCTGTAGAGGTCTGTGCGTCCCTCCATGGATATGCCTCCCCAGACCATCACTGACCCATCACCAAACCAGTCATGATGAACAATGCTGCAGGCAGCATAACGTTCTCCACGGCTTCTCCAGACCCTTTCACATCTGTCACATGTGCTCAGGGTGAACCTGCTCTCATTTGTGAAAAGCACAAAGTGCCAGTAGCAGACCTGCCAATTCTGGTATTCTACGGTAAATGCCAATCAAATTCCACAGTGCCGGGGAATGACCACAGGGCCCACTAGAGGACGACGGGCCCTCAGGCCACCCTCATGAAGTCTGTTTCTGATTGTTTGGTCAGAGACATTCAGACCAATGGCCTGCTGGAGGTCATTCTGTAGTGCTCTGGCAGTGCTCATCCTGTTCCTCCTTGCACAAATAAGCAGATACTGGTCCTGCTGATGGGTTAAGGACCTTCTATGGCTCTGTCCAGCTCTCCTAGAGTAACTGTCTGTCTCCTGGAATCTCCTCCATGCCCTTGAGACTGTGCTGGGAGACACAGCAAACCTTCTGGCAATGGCACTTATTGATGCATCAACCTGGAGAAGTTGGACTATCTGTGCAACTTCTGTAAGGTCCAGGTATCGCCTCATGCTACCAGTAGTGACACTGACCGTCACCAAATGCAAAACTAGTGAAAAAATAGTCAGAAAAGGTGAAGAGTGAAAAATGTCAGTGGCCTCCACCTGTTAAACCATTGCTGTTTTGGGGGTCGTCTCATTGTTGCCCCTCAAGTGCACCTGTTGTTATTTTCATTAACACCAAAGCAGCTGAAACTGATTAACAACCCCCTCTGCTACTTAAGTGACCAGATCAATATCCTAGAAGTTTAATTGACTCAATGCTGTACTCTGATTAAAAAGTGTTCCTTTTAAATTTAATTGAATGAGCAGTGTACTTATCAGAAGTTGTTGTTGACGTTGAATTGCATTTTTTTAGATAGAACAATAAATATAAAATAACCCAGTGGTAAATTGGGTGTTCATAAACACAACCAACACATTTACAATGCATAATCTCAGGGACGGTCCACATTTTTTCTCCATCCCAGTTCCCTGCAAAAACGTGGACTGTCTGGGGGTCCCCGAGGACAGCCTTGAGAAACCCTGATCTATTGTGCTTCTTCGCATGTTGCTATTCATCTACTTTCCATGATCTGAGGATATGTCACCTAATGCAGCATCTCAGATTTGTAACAGATGACAGAGGGTAGCGCTGCAAAGTCATAGGATCCCTCACACATGTTGTCATGTGAATTGGTGTCTCTAAAGTTTACCTTAGAGAAGCCTCTAGGCTCAATGCAATTCTCTGCTGGACAAGCAGTTATGGAAGATGGATGGATGAAACTTGTACAGTCTTCACCCAATTACCACTGGAGCAATACTGACCAAGCCCATCCCTCATGTCTGGGTATTGTAATACGTATTGAATAGAATTGTATGGAATATCGAAATTGACTGGATGCTGCAGTAAGTGTTACACCAACTTTGGAAATATTTCAGTGTGGGGTACTTGATACGTCAGCATCATGTCCACTCTCCCCATATACTCATGATCTTCTGGAGATAACAGGTGTTCCAGAGGAGAAATGCTCCAACTCTCTTTTAATGTCATCTTTTCCAAGGAAACGCCGTAGTGGAAGAAAAATTGTTTTTGTCACCTTCCACTCTACTCCACCACTTCACCCGTCACCGTGTAATGACCATGTTGAAAACCCAACTGTTGTTTTGGCTGGGTGAGATGACATTAAGTGGTAACTGTATACAGTATGTGAACATACTGTAAGACAATTTTGCTACTGCCACCACATTATTACTGACTGAAACTTTGTTAGTAACCAATTAATAATAAAAAAACCAATAAAGTGGTTTATAATTGTTTATTAAAGATTGACAAAGTGCTACAACCTGATCAATAACCCATTCATAAACCTATTATAAAGGTATTCTTATTGTACGGTGAGGTGATATCACAAAATCTGTATATTTCTATGCATCTTCCAGCTGCCTATCCAGTGCAGTGTTTCTGAACCTGGTTCTTAGGGACTCTAAACAGTCCACCTTTCTGCTCTCTTCTAAAACATGAACTGTCTGGGGGTCCCTGGGGACTGGACTGGGAAACACTGCAGTACAGCATGTCCTTCCTTGGCAGCACAGGGCACAGGACAGGGGTACACACTGGACTGCAGATCACTCCATCACAGGGCACACACACACACACACACACACACACACACACACACATACACACACAGACCTGACTCTTTGTAGGAACTGTTTGTTAATTTCAATGAGCAAAACCCTAATCCCAACAATGACACCCTTAACTCCCACCCAGCCCTAACTTTAGCCATAACTAACCAAATAACATACAACACTTTTGGCATTTTAAATTTTTTTTATTGGAGTGACAGATTTTTACCACATTGCAATGTATGTCTCAACCACACACACACCAAGGCAATTTAGAACTGCTGATTCACCTAACTGCATATCCTTTGGCTGTGAGTGGAAGTCCACACAGCATGGGGGGAGTATTAGACTTCCACACACAGTGGAAACAGGATTCAGACACCCAGGCTGGGAGGTAACAGATCTACCCCTGTGTCACTGGATTCCACACATACTCCAAAAGTGTTATTTTAGAAACTAAAAGCCCAAACATCCACTAGATTAGAATTCTAAGGACTTCATTTTTGGCATACAATATAACTACAGTATCAATACATGTATGGAAAAGAGCTCTAGACACTTTCCACCAACTGCTGAAATCCACTGTTTGAAAGAGTTAAATCTTAATGACTATATGGCACACAGCATTGAACTAATAATGGAATCTCAGCTCATTTTCCTCTTGCTTCTGCGGGTCAGTGCTGTAGCGACAATAAGCTGAGCAGCGCAGACCAGACCTCATTCTGACATGACCACAAATTTTAGCTCATTCTAAGGAATCCCGAGACATTCCCAAGACAGACATTCCCAATCCCTCCCTTGTGCCCTGGGTTTGCCCAGGGGCTGTGCCCCTTCAGCAGGTGCCCGGAGCAGCTCCTTCGGGGGTTATCCATATGGAATCCTTGTGAGATTCACCTCACCTGACTTCACTGTGCAGGACGGAAACATTTCTAACATCCGTACATTTCATAATGCATTTATATAAATAAACAAAATGTTCTGTTTGCATCTGTTTATGGCAGTGCATTAACTAGTATGTTCTGTGTTTTTGTTTTTACAGGGGAGCAACAATGCAGATGTAACGATTGAAAACCCTCTATCCAGCTCAAATTTATAATCAGCCCAAAATCAATAAAGCCGTGACAAGTAAACACACCCATGGTGCCTGAGAAGCGGAGCAGATATTAGATATCCTGATTCTTTGTTGTCACTGCACAAAGTGCCGTAAAATGTGGATTAGTAGCTCTCCAGCCAGCAGTATAGCAAATGCAATATAAACACAGTAAAGGATTAAAAACGTAGAAAAACACAGTAACAGATATACAAGGACACATGGTAAAAAAACATTAAATCAGAAACACATGTG
Organism: Isichthys henryi; assembly: GCA_026776945.1. NCBI lineage: Eukaryota > Metazoa > Chordata > Actinopteri > Osteoglossiformes > Mormyridae > Isichthys > Isichthys henryi. Next base: position 8,618,834 of record JAODJX010000109.1, read on the forward strand.
AAGTATTGGCGGAGCAGTGCAAAGAAGTGAGTGCCACATATCAAAGAGTTACTGTGTGTTTTTTTCTATTTTAAGTGTTTTTATTTCCATATATCCCAGATATAATATCTTATATACAGTTGAGCTGAATCATATCCAATCAGAGTTCAAGTGAATCGCTTTCTATTGGGTCGGTGTAGAGTGCATTAAAACACAGGCAAGAATTATAGGCAAGGGATAGGGCCAATAAAGTGTATTAGCAGATGGCATAGAAGAAAACGGTAATACAGGGGTGTCCAGAGCCGGACAGAGGTCATACGTGGAAGGTCCGTCAAAATAGGGGTAAATAAGTACAAAATCACCAAAGGCAGCAGCTCCGCCAAAGGTAGGTGCAATTTAAAAATGCAAAGGTCAGATCAAGCGAGAAAAGCTACGGTATCCAAAACACCGGGTACAAAAATAATCACCAAACTGGCAGAGGTCATACGCAGCCTAAGGAACTGGGACAATGGCACAAGAGCGTGGCAAAAAAAAACACAAGACAATTAGGCAAGGACTCACAGGAAACTGCGATCTAAAATGCTTAGAAGGGTAACGAGCAAATAGGAGGCAGGTGAGTATGAGTCAGGTGATTCCCAAGAGTGGAAAGCTCAGGATGTAGGAGGAGACAGACCCACAGAAGTACCTACTGTAGCATAACCAGAGGAAGGATGGGAGGTCTACAAAGTAGGGGAACCCTGACAGTATAGTCTCGTCGCTTAATCAAAGTGCACTGAATCATCGCATGTTTAACTGCCATTTTTCGTGTCGTACTCAGGATCATGTATGTTGATGCATATTACTGTATATCTTCTAAGAGGGAGAGATGCACACCCCTACTTCTTTAAAGTCTTACACTGGCTGTTTTCTCACATAGCAACAGCATTGTTGGTATTTCAGAAAGGACAAGCCGTCCTCAGTAAGTCTCAACCGACCCGATATCATTACAGTGAATTATTCCTGCATTCCTGGAAAAGGGGTCCCTCACCACTAACACATCATTTGGCTCAGCCGAAGAAGCAGCCTAATTGCTTTGTGTCACACAGCGCTGTATCATCGCTTTTATTTCTAAATATCTGCTAAATATGTTCCTAAAATATGCAGCACCTTTTGGAATACTGAGAGTTAGGTAAAAGGAGTTTTTCTGCATCTGGCCATTTTGCTACAGCGTAATCGCATTAACAGTTGTTCCACGCATTTCACTTTTTTTCTCGTACCCCTTAATCACAGCAATAGAAGCTTCATTACGCAGAATGTGATGATAAATTTAAAGGATGTTTTTCCTTTGACAGCTGGTTATTCAAAATTACATGCAAATGGACAATTTTGTCATTGTTCAAGTGATTCAGATAAACAGCATAAGGAAGTTAATCAATCACTCTGAGTTGCTGGGAAAAAAAGCAATTAAGCAGACTGTATGTATAAACGATGGTAACTCATATGCTAATTCACTTGATACCCCCAAAGCAAAAGGAGTTTAATCATTTTTGACAACAATTCACTGAATATCAGACATATGGGTCCATACAGTATCCATGGATTGTAACTTGTATTAACACCGCATTAATGGATTTGTTTTATGAATTATGGATTATAACTTTTGAAAAACCTTAAAATTAAAAATACAAACTTAACCCCTACCCAGCCCTAACCTTAACCATAAGTAACCAAAGAAAATGAAAAATGGTCCCCACAATGTCAAAAAAATAAATAAAAAACAGGTGTTTATCACATTGTTGGGACATTTGGTCCTCACAATGTAATGTATGCCTGGCCAACACACAGCAGGATTTAAAAAAATAAAGTGATCTCTAATAAACGTCCTCAGTTTAAGGCACAAACATGTTATAACAAGATTTTCAGTAGAGCAGAATGAGCAGTCATTTATTTTGGGCTGAAGTACACAGCCACATCTGACTGACAAGCTAGAAATCTTCCATAAGTGGTCCATTAGCAATTTAATGATACCTCTTCCTTTTATGTTCGAGTTACTTACGAAAAGCTATTTTGTAATGTTTTTGACATGTAAGCTTACATTAACTGGTATACTGGTACATGCTGCATTGTTGCCTAGCCAAGCTCAGTCTTCTGTGTACCAATCAAAAGATTACCTAGTTTAAGATAAATAATTCTATATTACTGCATCATCATAAAATCCTTTGTGATTCCATTGTGGGGTCTGCTAATCTGAGGTTTCTAATCTGTAATCACTGTCCTCCCTTTTATCTCGTCATCCACTTCATATACATCAGCCAGTGGACATCCACAGACTGAGTCTATGCTCTTTCACTGCCCATAGGTGGCAGGGTTGGTTAAGATCTTGTTTTTGCATAGTTAGCGTCAGATGCCTAGAGCTGTTGGGTAGATGCAGAAGCTCTGAATATATTACAGGCAGGGCAAAAAACAACACTAACATCACACAGCCTTGTTCATCTTTATGACAGTTATAAACAAAAATCCATCATGTATATCGATTGAAATGTTGACATTTGAGCACTACAGACTACAAATCTCCTTTCTTACAAAACGTCATTTAAAAATTTTTCACTACTGTTGGCTTTCTCCCTTCAGTAAGATGTTCACACTTTCCCTGACAAATCCGTCATCATATTTATCTTTTACTCTATTCCCTTCCTGTTTTTTTGTGGTGCCTGATTACTGTAGCTCTGTCGAATCTGCACATCATTTCCCACTGTTTATCAGAAGGGAAATGTTGTAAGGATAAAGCGCTGCTATTGACTTTGACTTGTTTATAATGTTATAGTTTCTGAACCCAATCTCTGCCCTTATGTCGCCTGCAGGCTGGAATGGAGAAACAGCCACGTCGCCAGTACAGCATCAGCTATCTCTCGGGATGAGCACCAGATGAGTCACTGAGGTGCAAAATGAAGAGTGTTTTGCTTTTCCGTCCTTCTGGAGTTGCCATGTGCCCAGAAAATTGTATCTCACTCCATCATGAAAGAACCAGAGCCACAACCCACAGATACATTCAAACTAGAAGGTTCAAGTGAACATTATTAAAATATTTTGCATCTTTATTTGTGTAGCAGACCCTGGTGTTAGCTGTAATTAGGTATATTGAATTATACTAATTATACACATATGAAGCTAGTGCCGTTTAAAGCAGTTTGGTTTAATTACCACATTTATGGCAAAATCTTTCGATAGACTTGTTCAGCTATCCGGCTTACACAGAAAGAACGTCATGTTCTATGATATTACAAATACAAACAGATAGTTGTTGAGAATGAATACATAACCTGAAGACTGACATACCTGGTTATGTCCTTTAGAATCATCCTGGATTAAAAAACTGATACTGCTGCATAGATAATTATAAATATGAAAATGCTTTGTATGTTAGTGTCTAAAATTTCTCAAGAAGAGACCAAACCATTCATCTTTCATTGGTTTATCCAGTACAGGGTTGCAGTTAGTATGGAGCCTCAAGGTATAGAAGTAACCTGGACAGCACACCACTCCACACCAGTCCACTTAAACGTAATCACACATTAAGGGAAATTCAGAGGTAGCAAATGAACTGGATGCAAATCTACATGCATGTTGTTGCTGGCATTGAGATTAATAGTCAGCAAAATTAAAGTGATTAAGGTAATCTACTTTTTACTGATAATACTAAAAATTGTAATGAAGGCAGTTGTTTTAATGTATTTGATTGTTGACTATATGTCATGTTGTTTACACATTTTTACACATAACATAAACATAATCATAATCACAATCATTTTCATTCTAGGAAAGCTTCTGTTAAACAGATAACAAAGATAAATTCACTACTGCTGACCTATTGAGAGGAATGCAAGTATTACTTTTAGTTAGTTATGCAGAAATTGATATTCTGCAGCTGGAAAACAGTGAACAAATAACGCAAAACATTGGCAAGTATTTGGTTTTGCTTCATTAAAAATGAACTAATGCACTATGTATTGGGCTTACTTGTTGAATTAATAACATTAAAAGGAGATGGCCTCTAAATCTCTCAGGAAAGGTGACATTTCACAGTACATATTGCTGATTTCATACTGATAGATAAAAAACATCTGATAAAAACCATTAACATGTGTAACTTTACAGATACTCAAACTTCATGCTGTGTTGTTTTTAAATGTAAATGCACATATAAGCTTCTCATTCCTAGTTCAAAAATAGTAATTTCAGTTAATTATCTGACTGTATGAACACATTTGTTTATACATCCATAGTGATATTTTTTCACTGCTAGTATTGACTTCAAACTGGAAAATACAAGATTCATCCTTTTACATTGTGCTTGCATGCAGGAACTGGATTGATGCTGTGAGGACGTCCTAAAATATCCTTATGATGTTGCTACAAATGCATGAATGCTGCTCAGACTGCACCATGCTTTTATGTACGACTGTTTTCAATAAATTTTCCTAGAATACAATGAGTGTCTATCATTTGTGGGTATTTAGATGATGTAAAAATCTTATGTAATCAGTGACAGTAAACAAATATTAATATAAGGAGTATTGCTCTGGCTTAAAAGGTTCACTATCCATCTCAGAATGGAAAGCAAAGCAAATGCTATTAGCTGCACATGCAGCTGTCAAGACCAACCTCTGTACAGAAGAGCAGGAACAACAGCGATCTGAGTGAGACAGATGGGTGGTTTTGTGAGGCATTCTACCAAGAAGGGGGTTTTCAGTGGGCATGGTGAGCAATATAAGGGTTACTAATCACTCGCTTCATTTATTATTTTCCTTCATAGTTTGTTCAGTGGCTCATCTGTCATATTTAATGTGCGAATTCAGGTTACATCCTACATGTACTTAGTGGGACTAAGGGTTGCCGTTGCCTTCCATTACATCTGAAAGTCCATGGATCATACCCAGGCAGCTGTTATGTATTTACTTTTTATATTACTTAACCGTACAATTATCAACACAGTTGATCCTACTGTTACTTCATACTGTGTTTACTAAAATGTGGCAGAAGATAACAATAGGATGGGCACCATGGATTAATAGATAGCTGCTGAGAATCTGTTGCATTAATCGGTATGTGCTCAAACTCCCAAACTCTGGGAGGTAGACATGCTTGCTGAGATTCTTCACTAATGCGACAGAACACTGTATAACCAATGCACAACTTGTGCATTAAATGCTGACCACATGTGATGTGCCTTTGACCTTTGCCCTTCCACATTTGGTAGCAGATGGCACTGTTTACCTAGATGCAAGAAGCAAGGTCAGGATGATGCCCACCTCAGACGGGAGAGGCGGGTGACTGAATTAATCTGTATTTATTTTTTCCACCTGTTTCTTGCTAATAACGTTCAGTATAAATCAGTCTCTTCTGTTCTGGACTATATTCTGGACCACACTTTTAGTTTTTCTGCCCAAAAGCCTTGCATGTAATGAGACCATGTGAAAGATTTGGTTTTCCTGTCTGTTGAATTTTTGTTTATCGTTACTTAATTTATAGGGTGGCCAGATAATCCATGTAGGGGAGGGCACTGTGAGCTACTTCAGGTTTTTCAAAGTACTTTAAAAGTGAAAGGTTCCTGTGCTTGGCTAAATAGTTCAGTTTTTCTTGTGCTTTTGCTGGTTTGTTCCTTTGATTGAAAGACTCATCCAGTTGTATCACATTAACATTAGTGACACATGCATGGTTATACTGTAGCAAACGGACCAATCAGCACACAGCATGAACTCAGTGATTTAAATGAAATCCAGGTCCTGGCAAGAAAAACTGCCAAACACGTACATTGTGTCAGTTTTTATGCATATAAAAAATTGCAGTTCAACTAATCTAAATTGCAGTTCAACTAATCTAAATTGCAGTTCAACTAATCTAAATTGCAGTTCAACTATCCATTCATCATCATCTTCCAACTGTTTATCCAGCACACAGTCCAGTAGGGAGCTGAAAGTCTATCCCAGCAAGCACACAATTCAAGGCAGGGATGAACTGGATTTCTGCACATCACATATGTCGAGATATGAATTTGCCAAACAGCAACGCCCTACTACACCCTCAAAGTGATGGGCTGGTGGAGCAGTTTAATGTCATGCTCAGCGTGCCATCTTGGTTGACCAGCTACAGTGCAATTGGCACTGCCACCTGTCCCTGGTCCTGTGGGCATACTGAGTGGCAGTGCAGGAGAGCACTCTGTGCATGCTGGTTGCATCAGTATTTGGGTGGGGGGTGTGCACACCAGTGGATTTTGTGTCTGAGTCACTGCAAGAGCTGGAGGTACCAAAAAAGCCAGGCAAGGAGTATCCGCAGTGCCTCCAGAGGGAATCTGGGGGTGTGCGTGAACTACCTTAGCACCAGAGTGTAGCAACTGCCCGACAAAAGTGCACCTATGAAGCACGCAACAGAGGGAAGGACTTCAGAGATCTGTAGAAGGTTGGGGGAGAATCTTAGACGCATCTCTGATGTTGTCTACGACCTGCACCGGCCCAAGCAACAAAATGCTGTGGTTCTGTATCGAGATGACAGTGGGAGACAAAAGTATGCCGGGGACTATGACATACCGGCTGAGACAGCAGTGTTAACCTCGTATTTGATCTGGGGGTCGCCAGGGATGGCTGACCCCTCAGATCAGGACAATGTGATGCTGGGCTGGGCAATACAGACTTACGTTATTCACAGACCAGCAGGCCTTGTTCTGACTGTCATTGTAAATAACTTGTAAATGAATGTATATAAAGGCATATTTATGTTGTAAATATTAAGTGTTGTTGTGTTTCGCTGTAAATGCTGAATATAATTTTTCTGCCTTGGTGTGCATGTGGTCGCAGGTCACACAGCCGTTGCCCTGAACGTGATTATTGTGTAAAATGTCAGTTTTCCTTGTCTATGCCACTGCTATTTATCTCTAAGAGCGTGCTATTAATAATGGCAAACTTTTTTTTATAAACGTGCTTGGCTGAATTATTTAAAAGCATAAGACACCACATTGATCTGGCTAATAATATGTTTTTATTGATAAACACTGGCATTTTTTGTCATCATTGCAGAACATGCACAAGGCAAGGAATAACCCAGGATGGAGCACCAACCCATTGCAGGGCACACACACCATTCAAAGTGTGAGAATTTCCAAAAGTGAATGACTAACAAACTTTATATTTTATAAATAAAGATTTATCTTCTTGGCCATCTAGGATTCTATTCTTTCTGGCAGCATTATTACATTTTATAATGCATTATAGCGGGAAAAAACAATTAAAACAAGGGGCGGGCAGGCAGGCAGGTAACAAAGAACACAGCATAAGACATCAAACAAACATCAATGACTGCAGGAAGAACAGAACATGATCGGGAACTTAAAATCAAAACTAAACCGGGTAACCACACAACAGGAGCGAGAGACAATTAACCAATCCAGCAGGGCAATGAGCAGAAGGGCAGGCACAAAAACAGGCAACAGCTGAAACTAATAATTAAACTCAGGGAACTCTAACTAACAAAGAGACTAAGAAAACAGAATGTACACTATGGGAACAACAAATACAGTAGGAAAAAAACACACAAGCACGGGCACAAAACATGAAGCCAAAACCAAATACAATTCACAAGACACAGGAACAAGAAAACTCATACAATGAAACACTAGGGAACAAAATACAAAA
>JAODJX010000109.1:8633316-8645325 GCA_026776945.1 Isichthys henryi
ATGAATACTTAATGAATACATTATGAAGATGTACTGAACGTTTTATGAATGCAATATAAAAGCATTTTGAAGGTGCCGTTAATGTGAAACGTTACCGTGTATTTGAATCCTACTTATTTGTCAGGGGCCAGATAAAATTAATGAATACTTTCCTAGGTTTCATTTAATGAATATTGTTTATTCATCCATAATACCCCGAGGTAACTTGAACTGAAAATTGGCTTAATGACATACAAAAAGGAAACATAACCTTTATTTGTTAAGTAATAAATTTCTAAGTTCAAAATATTATGCAATTTGTAACTCACATTCCTGCTGTTCATTGCATGAAACACAAACGTGATGTGCAGTGCAGGCCATACATACATGTCAAATTGGTTACTTCGTGTTTTAAAAAGAATAGTAAATAGAAACCAGACTACTAGAGAAAGCCCTGCTGTTCTGACTTCCCTTTCGGGATATCGTACATGACCGGTCTGGTTATTTTCCAGTGAATACTGCCCTGATTTTAGCGATATTTTATCCCCTGTGTGGGAACAGCCTCCCTCTCTCTCTATTTTATAAAAAAAAACAATAGACCGTCAAGTGACCTAACTCCAGCGCTGCTTGAGGCCACATGTAATCCTACCTGTCAGAGGCTTCATTCAGAGGCTTTGTTTCCACCCGTTTCCCGATGGGACGGACCTTCGAATAATTCCAGGCTTAATTCTTAGATACCTGCTATTCTTTGTTCGCACTTGTTCCCCAGACTCTGTTGTAATACTATGCAATTTCCCAGCACTGTGCAACTCGACAGCTCATATTTTCGTTCCTTTCTACATCCCATATGCAGATTTTTGCATCACTCTGTTTGTCACAAAGGTGCTTTGATCTGAATGATCATCCACTGCCTGAAATTCGTACCTTTCACAATAGGTTCAAAGCTGGCACCAATTTTTGAGACCAATTTTTGGAAGCATAATTTGTGAGTTATTTATCAGAGTCTTATTTCCTGTGCATTGCTGCAGCTCCCCTGTCTGATGTATTAACCTGCACCACTCAGTGGCTCCTGTATATTCCTTCAAAGCTACTTCATTCAGTCAATGATAGATTGTAACTCTCACTCTCCCTCTCACTCTCACTCTCACTCTCACTTTTCCCTGACGAAGATCCACCTTACAACGCTGCTTGCAGTTTTGAATTCAGCGGCCTGCTTTTCTTTCTGTCGGACAGTTACCTCTGTCAGCCAAAATATTTGCAGGTCTTAAGTTAATTTCCCAGTCCTTCATAGTAATAATCCATCCATCTAACTACCATTTACCTGAGTCAGGGCTGCAGGGAAAAAAAATCATTAGCATCAATAATAATAAGAAGCGTTTAACCTAGATGTGTTTTTTGACTGTGATGCGCTTTGGTGTCCAGTTGTGTATGTGCATGTGTGATGTGCACTTGCTTGCTTAATAATTAACTTATTACTATTGTCTTCAATCATGCAGGTATTGAGTGCATCGTCGTACTTCCCGACCCACGCAGCTACTGGGATCTCGTATTTGGGATTTGCGTGTTTCTCTTTTCTTTCCTCATTCCTGTGGCCATCATCAGCATCTGCTACAGCCTGATGGTTAAGCGGCTTCGCAGCGTACGCATCCTGTCTGGTTCCAAAGAGAAGGACCGCAACCTGCGACGCATCACACGCATGGTTCTGGTGGTGGTCGTTGTCTTTGTGGTATGCTGGACCCCTGTCCAGATCATGGCACTGGCTCAGTCCCTCGGGGTCAACCTGGGGAGCATGCTGACTGTGGTCCTCATGCACTTCAGCATCGCCCTGGGGTACGTCAACAGCAGCCTCAACCCGGTCCTGTACGCCTTCCTTGACGAGAACTTCAAGCGCTGCTTCCGTGAATTCTGCTACCCCTCTGCCTTCCGGCTTGACGGGCAACAGTCGGGTCGCATGCGGAGCATCGCCCGGGATGTGCCGTACAATAGCAAGGCTGTGGATGGTAACATTAACCCTGCCTGACTAGGCGTGGAGCTGCCGCTGGTCAGCACGGAGCTCTCCAAGCCAGGCAACTCTAACGCTGAACTCACCCAGATAACAGCTCTGTAGCATTATAGGTGTCCCCACACATGCCTATTTGGGGACCAGATATTTATGCTGACACATTTTTTTGGGACTAAGGGGCTTTTTACCAAATGTGTTTGGTTTGTCTACTTGTCTTATTTACCTGTTTCCTTATGATTGCTCTCAGACAAAAAGAGAAAAAATAAATTACTTTCCATTGCCTTAAATTCTATATAATTGCTTATATTTGATTTTTGACAGGTGTTATTGTCAATTTTAGTGCATAAATTTATTTCTTTTTGCTATCTAAAAATAAAAATGAACTGAGTGTCTAACTAAGCTTTTAGATTGGCAAAATAGTAGAGAATTGTCTATGCTCCTGTAATTCTGTTAAACAGTAAAGACATGTTGTATTATATTGTTTTATATTATGTATCTAAATAAGAGTAGTGTCGTATCATACAGATGCATAGATATTATGCGCATAGTTTGGTAATTTATATAAATTATTACTGTGTATTTAAACTGTATTCTATCTGTAACTCAGACCTGTATATTCTGAGTTATGTTTAATGCCGGAGGTACTGCTTATCACTATTACAGTTTACATTTTCAAACTATTTAGTGATTTCTGTATGTATGTGAATATATTTTATATATATGTACACATTATTCATCCATCCATTGTCTATCTTTGGCGGGCTTGTGGAATATACATACATTAGTCAATTATATAATTCAGTTATGTATACATATGTGAACTGGTACATCATTATGTATATAATGAAAGATGAATAATGGCTTTTGATGTAACATAATTTGTTCTGTCTTATATGTTGTGTATAGATGCATTTATTTTGTTTTATTGTTTGATTATTTTATTGGTTGGCTGTTTGGTTGAATTTGCTTACATATCAGTCCGTATTTTACATATTCCCCAAACAATTGTAGATCCTTTATATGTGGCCTTCTTTGTTGATTTCTGTCCATTTTATGTAACAACATTTAATGTTGGATGTCCTTCATTGCTTTAAATGCTGATAATTTTATTGACATGCAGAATGCAAAAAAATCATTGAAAAATAATTTTAAATATTAATAGAAATAACTGCATCCATCTTATATACTATTCAGTAATTCATACATGTAATACATCAAGGCTTTTATCTTGAAATGTCATGCTGTTTAGAATTACCCAAGCAAACGTCATCAAATATACAGTTGGTTCCACCCCCATTCATATCTACACGGGCTCCCTCTGTAGGGTTCTGTATTTGAGTTAATTGATTGCCTTACTTTTCATTTACCTTCTATTACATTAGTTTCACAGCATTTTATGGAACACATTGATACATTGTCAAATTAAAAACCTCAAACATGACGTATAGAATTCACTGCTATGTAATATGCTTACCTTCAGGGCCAGATATCATGCTTTTTGTGATCAGCTCTTTATTAATTCTCATATTTACAGTAATTTACAACATAGAAGTACAAATGAGACCAATACAAAGGAATAGAAAAATCCAAAGAATAGAAAAAGAGAGTATGGAAGGATGAACCAGCTGGGCATGACTGGAATAGTAGCGGTTTACAAGAATCTAGCTATTAGTGACTGTTTAATGGGCCAGTAATAGATTTTTAAGGGCTGAGTGCAATTACTGCAGCTGGTTTAGCTTCATTTATTACCATAGTCCTTCGTTCGAGTGAGACTATATGTAAATCGGGGTTAACCAGGTGCCAAAAATAGTATTTTGCAGTCGTTAGACCAGCAAAAATGTACATTTTGAGGTAGAGGAATAGAATCCTGGTTTTTATGAATGTTTATAGTATTACAAGGAATTGCTTAGTACAATTCCGCACATAATTTTGTCGCTGAACATTAAAATCTTAAAATGCAAAATAAAAAAAAAATCCTTTAGGTCATGTAACTCCATTGCTTAGTGTATTGTTTTTTTTAAAAAAAATAATTTAAATGTTTGATCTAAAGTCTGATATGACACAAAAGGAATCTTGTCATCGCTGATAGTTATTGGGTTAATTACTCTAATTACACTCATAAACATTTACATTACAAATTGGGAATGTTTTTAAGGGAATCATTTCTTCAAACTCTTATATTCCCATGATTTAATGAGAACATGGCCGTTCCAAACAAACATGAAAGACATTTCGGTTTCTTATTTTAAAATTCCCAAATAGCAGCACTGTCTGGATCTGAAAACTAATTAAAAAAAAAAAACTCTGGTCCTTTTGATTTGATGTAATGATAATATGAGTGCAAAAGAACATGATGACATTTAATAGTCATAAAGGGGAGGTTTTTAGGGTGACCTGTAAGTTTATTCAAGTCACATCAGTGCTTTTAATACAGAATCTGATGCAGAAAACGTGGAAAAGCAAAACCACTTAAAATACGAATCCACCCCATCTCGATAAGCTATTGAGGAACGTCCAGTAAAAGTGTCCCTGCGTTTATCGCTACCTGCCCCTTGGGAATGATACATAATATACATTGAATCCCTGTCAGGTCTTTATTTGTCCACTTGAATTAATTTTCCTTATTACTTTCCAAACAGCTCTAACAGAAAATGTTGGCTTATTAACTCCTCTAACAGTTACGAGTTCCCTTTATTATCTTCTGGTTATACTTTCTTTTCAAGAGTTGTCAGCTATTTTTGTTGCTTTAGTTATCAGTTCTGTAAAAGTGTGACCTGCTTTAAGTATGTGTAGCTGAGCAGATATGTGGGTGAACTAGCAATTACTTATTTGAACCTAAAACAATGGAACTGGAAAAGGAATCCTGGTTAGAATCAGAAAAAGGAGCAAACTGCTAAAATATGTTATAAACATGTTATAAACCCAGATACTGAGGCATCATAACCTGTATTCAAATGCAAGCCAAGCAACAATCAATTGCAGCAATGAGCTTTATCTGCATTGTAACAAATATAAAAATACATAAAACAATGAAAGTTAACATTAAATATGAAATTGCAGTTCAATTTAAAATCTGTTATCATAGAACATCAACGAATCGATACATTTTTCAATTTCAATAAATCAATTAATATTTTACTTTTAACATTTTTATGTCATTCGAGTTCTGCTCTTTTAATATATCTTGTACAAATAGCAAAGCTTGACTGATAAAACTTGAACATTTTTTATCATTTTAGCAACATTTTTACTGATACATTGCAAAATTGTCATTTTTTCTTATGTACAGTAGGTTTATATATAAATAGGTTTTGGACCTATCTTGTTTTCAGTGATATGTCACGGCTCTGATGCTGCCGATCTAATCATTCACTTTTGGGTGATTTGAACATGACTGTCAGTGTTGCACCCTCTACCAATAACATCAGCTGCAAGGACTGTGCTACAATGTCCTTGGACATCTCATGAAATGACAAAATGCTTTTAATCCACTAGGGAATTCAGTTCCTAATCTTGGAAGTACACATTTCACCCAGTACTGGCTATTTTATCTATTAGTGTTTTTGTTGTTGTTGTTGTCTGGAAGTTGGTCTACTGAAGGATTTGTGTACTGGTGGTTCCTTCACTTCATTTGAACAGCTTGGTCTCTCATCCAACAAAGCGTTTCTGAAACTCTTCTGGCATGATCATTATTACCTGTTGAACTCATCACACGCTTACTGGGTCTTCTTTAAAAAAAAATTGTCTCTTCAGTCATCATACATATTCACAGAGCCGATGGATGGGCATAGAAATCACTGCAGAATTGTAGCAGGGCACTTTGAGTACAATGTGCTTATTTCTTCAAAGCCTCATTCCAGCAAATTCAGCTCCAAGCCATTACCACAAGAATATGAATAAATCGCATCATTCATATTATCTTTTGTATTGAATAGATGTAAACCTAGTGTTGGTACACAATGACACCATATCTGTACATGTACAAAACTTTTTCCCCACCGTATTCCCCACCGTATTAAACTAAAGTGTGTTTAATGCCACTCACTGCAGGCCTGCTGCCTTTAATATTCCAAGCAGGGTTCTTGGCCATTTTCCTCCTGGCTGTACAGTACAGAATGTGACACTGAAAATCATATGCAGTCATAGGATAATGAAAACTTTGGGTCACATTATATTTAATATTTGCTCATTAAAAGTTATCTTCAATATGACCCCATGTCCTTTCTCTGTTATTCCCCGTCACTAATAATGTAATAACATTAGACTTCTGTAATGCTTCTGTGTTTTCTGAGTGCACCTTAATTGTCACGCCCCGCATGCCTTTTCGCTGTGTTCTCTGTGGTATGGTGCTAACGAGCCACACCTGTTCCTCATTTAACCCTGCCTCTGGATTCAGCCCTCGTTTGGATAATCCCAGGTACCTCTCATTTCAGCCCTCATGTGGATGATCCCCAGGTGCCTCTCGTTTCAGCCCTCATGTGGATGATCCCAGGTACCTCCCATTTCAGCCCTCATGTGGATGATCCCCAGGTGCCTCTCGTTTCAGCCCTCATGTGGATGATCCCCAGGTGCCTCTCATTTCAGCCCTCATGTGGATGATCCCCAGGTGCCTCCCATTTCAGCCCTCATGTGGATGATCCCAGGTACCTCCCATTTCAGCCCTCATGTGGATGATCCCCAGGTACCTCCCATTTCAGCCCTCATGTGGATGATCCCAGGTACCTCCCATTTCAGCCCTCATGTGGATGATCCCCAGGTGCCTCTTGTTTCAGCCCTCGTGCGGATGATCCCAGGTGCCTCTCGTCTGCTCCTCATCTGTGGTGTATATAGTGCTTCCTCATCCTGAGCTCCGCAGTCTGGTCATTGTATTGTTGTGTGTGTAATCCTGCGCTACCCCTTTGGTTACCCAGTATCCCTACCACTCTACTTGACTTGTTTTTACCCCTCGCGGTCTGGTTTCTTTGCCCTTTTGTATTGTATTTTGTTGAATAAAACCCCTTCTGTTTTCCCCAATGCCTGCCTTCGTCTCCATCCTTCCTAGACCGTGACATTAATAAGCCACTTTTGCACTATAGCACTAGATTCTAGTGTGTTTTCCTGTTGTTAGATATGAAGGAATGGAAGGAAAAAATCTTCATAAAATGTCATATTACGAGTGAATTAAGATCATGAGTCGATCATCAAAGTGCAGTAGTTGATAGGAACTTGGCCAGCCTTGGTTTTGATACAGTCCATCACAAAATATGTTTGAAATGCACTTGTCTGCAAGCCGAAGTCCACTGTAGAGATTGAATAATGCTTTGTAAAACTACATTCAAAATAGTATTAAACAAACATACCCAGGATAGGTTACTTCATTATAATTTTCCCAAGTAGGAGTTCATTATAGATACAAAAAAAATTTGCCATCTTGTTTAATCAAAAGTCATTTCCAAAACTGAATATGCTTTGAGCTAAAAGGTTTTTGTTTTTTTTTTTTTGCAGCAAACCAGGTGAGGTCTCATTAATGCATTGTACATCCTCAGAATTACTCCCACGGACTTATAATCATGACTGCTTCACAAGGTCATGGAACCATTGTTGAAAATGTTCGCACAGTTTTGCAGTGAAGCTTCTCTTGTCTCAGTCCTCACAATGGTGTGAGTACAGTCATACCACCTGATAGAATTATATATTTTCTATGGGCTGGACTAAGCCATATGTTGTATTTCAGTCTTTTTATGCTGGTTATGTCTGGCAAACTATCCATCCGTTCATCTTCAAATCTCTCAACCTGGTTGGAGTCACAATGGGATCCACGATCTAACGCTGGTCAGGGATGCCATTATGTTAATGACATGTCACTAAACTGCAAGAAGAGACCAGGGTACTGGGGTAAACGCATCCAAAACATGGGAAAGCCGACGCTCACTGAGCAGAGGTGGAATCAGAACACAGGCAGCTGTGCAGAAGGCCGATTAATGTTACTGTAGACCAGCAAACCAGGGCTCCACCCCACCTCTGGGAAAAATGAAACAGTCAATTTTATCAGCAAAGTTACCCGACAGCCCCCTTCCGCCACAGAGGTGTTAAGTAAGACTGGCAGAATTGCTGCGTGCTGATTAGTGGATTATTGATGTTGCATTATTTTGTATTCTCTCCTTTGTCTTTCAGCTCCAAAAAAATCAAATAATAACTCAAGTTGCCTGCTTGTTCCCCAAAAATTCAAGTCAACAAAGGGGCCACACAATGGAATCTGTCATGTCACACATACATTACGTGTAATTAAGAAAAAATCTACTTATTGATAAACAATTTTATCTGCAGTGTCTTTTGTCAGCCATTTATCCATATTTATTATTTTATTATTTTAAATCCTGGTGATAACAGTCTTGGTTATAATAAGTCCTGATGAAAATGACAGAGATGTTTGAAACTTAATTAACTAATCGATTATATTTTAAAATGTCAAGACATTTTTTTCACAAACACTTCTTTCTGTACAATATATATAGAGAGAGATTCACTATGCCTCCGGGGATAATCCCCACGCTCATCGTGACGTTGCACTGGTTATGGTAATTTGGATGATTGCATCCAAAAAAATATTCCTCGTCTCCTCAATATTTAAAGCAAAAAAATATTCCTTGCTGCGCTACATTTTTACCTAAGTGAAAATGTTTTAAAGATTTGTACTTTTGTACTTTTGGCTAAAGGTATCGTAATAAAAATAAAGCAATTACATGAAAACAGATTGCATCCTGCTTCTACAACCATTTGCATTCAATAGATGATTTATCAAACCATTTTAAGCAAAGGATTCTCCTGCTACTTAAATAAAGGACATTTTAATAAAGTGCTTTCATTAAAATAAAAAAAGACAAAACAAACGGAACAAGAATTTCTCATAAAAACGGATGGACATAACCCACCAGTTAGTGAAATATAAACTTAAAAATAAACATTCTACCCAGTAGGTGGTTTGAGGGGGGTGGGGGAGAAGCCATCCCCAATGTTAGCAAAATGTATTAAAGAAAAATGCACCCCTTTCTTAGCCAGGCTCCCCCCTCCACCCTCCGGCACAGAGAGTGCTGTGTCCTTGTGTCTAGTGTTAGATAAATCCCTGGGTCTGTTATTTATTTTTCGCCCGCGCCCCCACCTGCAGCTCTTTTAAAACTGCCTGCTCCCGCTAGATTTGCATCGATGAGACCCAATGCAAAATGGGAAGAGAGGCACATGTTAATGGAAGCAGCTTTGCTTATCTTCTGAATGTGTGAAAAGAAAATGGCATCAAAAGAATACAAGAACATCTTGACCTTCTTTAGTATTTTAAATGTCAAATTGTTGCAAGTTTTTTTTTCCTTCACATAAGCAGATATTTTACTGTATATAGTTACGGTAAAGATGTCCTGTAATAATGTGAAGATTTTAATGGAAGATTACTGGAAGAGTAATCAAATCACGCCTTTAACCATAACTACTGCAGAAGTGCTGGATCCTAGCAGACCATCTAACCCAATCTTTCCTCTCTTACATGTAACTTTGGATATTTTCTGATTGTCTTTAAGAAGTTTATCTTTTGGTGAAAACCTGTCAGAGATGAAACATGCTGGGAAAAGATTGGCCTGCTTTGCAAATGCGCATACAGGGTACAGGAAGCTGGAAGAATGCCAGGGTATTGTATTATATGGATTGAAAATAGCAAGGTTGTTACAAAGCCAAACTTCTCAAGAACAGGGGGAATTAAACAAAAAAGGGAAAGAACACAAGACACAGGTCTGGTTGCTAGATATATTTACAATAAAGTATTTAATTTAGTACATTCTGTATACAGTATGCATGTATATCATAACAGGAATGACTATGATAGTATGTACATACATATCATAGTATGCTGACTATCAAAAAAGGAATTAATACGGGACGTCTTGATATCTATGACACTTATATGGTTCCATGGAACATGGACTGTACTTTCTGCCTACTGGATTATTCTCACTTTTCCACCATGCGTCAAAATTCTGAGCTGAACCACAAATAATCAGCTTAAAGAATGTTTGGTAATACTTTCCATCAATGCCATGCCTATAAGAATCGTATGCATTATAAATGCTTTATGAAGCTGTTATCTACAATGACCTGTAGATACCTTCATAATGCATTATAATGGTCAGTATAATAATTAAGAACGCTTTGGAAATGCATTATGAAGGCATCTATTGTATCTTTTTTTCCACCTCAGTTTTATGAAAATCTACAAGCCATACTTAAGTAAAATGTTGTTCTACAGCCCACACTGAGACCAGGGTTTCTATTTAGTTTTAATGTCGGTGACCAAGAACATCCTGCAGTGCAAGAAATGGGCACCATTACAGTGAGATGATGAGGGTTTCATTCAACCAGGCCATATATACTGACTTCATTGATATAGTATGTAATACCCACAGTTTCAGTTCACACCCAGGAAAATGATTGTGTAAAAAGGTACAGATATTAGTCACACACCCAATCCATAGAAATGAATGTTCTTGAAATTCGCTTGAAATCTGTTTAAATGTTTAGATGTCTCTTTGGTATTTCCCACAGTGATAAGGTTGAAGATATAGACAAGTTAATGATCCAAGAATACTATTTAACAAAGTAATGCCATTAAATGACAATGATGGCTTGGTATCTGTTAATGCTTAATTAAGTACTACTTGTGTTGTGTTACTGCACATGTACTTGACTTAATTTCTTGCTGGCTTGTAGGGGATCAAATACTTATTCCCTAAATAAATGACAAATTGGTTTGTAACTGTTACATAATGATTTTTTTTCTTGCTTGTTTTGTTAATAATCTATCTTTCGCTGTTTAAATAAACATACTCGTGAAATTACAGACTTTTCATTTCTTTATTAATGGGTAAACTTAAGAATTCTGCAGGTGGTCAAATAATCATTTCCCTCACTGTATGTTCAATAGTCATCAACTGTTACAAGTAACTGCAAGCACATACTACCAAATAACTGGTAGTATTGTTGAGATTAAATGTAGTCAGAAGAATCATCAACTGGGTTTCTCTCATTGAATGAGTTCACAAATTACACTAACCTTAAGGACTCTTAAGCCTTTAATGGCTTTATTTCAAGATTTTCTATCAGACAGACATGGGTTATCTCAAGAAGAAATGCTATCAGATCCCTCCCACAGAATTTGAGGACTTGATAGTTTCTTTCGCACAGCATGTTCATTCAGGCGCCTTACATTTAACCCTTGAGATGTAACCCTGATACAGAGCCCTACGGAGAGTAGTGAGTCACATAGATTTATGTGCAATTGACAACCAAGTAGAAGAGCCAAAGATCTTGATTAAAAGTGACGTAATTCTGCCTGCAGTTATACGATGACTGTGCAAATTACATGAACTGCACAAACGACACATTTTTGGATTTTTGTCGTCCAACTGCTGCCCCGTAGCGATGTACTGACGTTCTTCCTAGGAGAATGAAAAAGTTAACATCTTTACCTTTGATACTTTCAACAATAATGAACATCTATATCCTAATTAACTAAACAAAATATTCGAGGCATAATAAATACAAAGACATTCATTCAGCAGTTATGTTGTCAGAGCTGTTGCCTGCTGAATGGCATATATGTGATTATGGTATGAGTGCAGACTTCATGATCTTGCTTGTCCTACAGTGTAACCCACCTGAGAGTAGTGAAATCAGACAAAATTCTAGCAACACTGTTAAGTGGCTGACTCCCTTCCAGCACAATATCAGAATAATGGCAGGCAAAATACACTGGTAATTCTCGATACTATTTAAAGTGGAGTATTCAGCATAGTTTTACAATAATTATGTAATAATCATATGATATAAAAACCAATATGTTCAATTGAAAAAAACAAAATATAATTTTATTATAGGTTTAATCCCCCATACTAAAATGTATATTCAGGTAAATATATTCATATGAAGGGGCGGCATGGTGGTGCAGTGGTTGGCACTGTCACCTCACACCTCTGGGACCCGGGTTCGAATCCCCGCCTGGGTCACAT
>JAODJX010000109.1:8645425-8659046 GCA_026776945.1 Isichthys henryi
TTCCGGGATAGGCTCCGGACCCCCCGCGACCCAGTAAGGATAAGCGGTTTGGAAAATGGATGGATGGATGGATATTCATATGTATGCTTTATATCTTTTCAGCAGGCAATGGACAGAGGGACACAGAAGCTTGTGCCAGACACAGCAGGAAGGCAACAGGAGTGTGAGGTGGCATGACATGACAGGGTGGCACAGTGAGGGAGTGGATCTGAGACCCTGGTTTTGGACCTTACAGGATTCTTACTAGAATGATGGCATCTGTAGATGAGAAAAAGGTAGTCCTAGGCAGAGGTGGAGATTTCAGGTCCAGAAAGTACAAATCCAGTCCAGGATTTTGTTTCAACCAACCAGTTTACTACTCTGTGACTTGTGACTCTTTATGTTGAACTGGTTGGTTGAAACAAAATCTTGGTCTGGACTTGTACTTTCTGGACCTGAAATCTCCACCTCTGGTCCTAGGGCAGTGTTTCCCAATCTAGTCATTGAGGGCCCACACACAGTCCACGTTTTTGCTCCTTCTACCGGAGGTGGGCGGGAGCAAAGATGTGGACTGTCTGGTAGGGAGATCAGAGAGAGCAAAAATAGGGACTGTAGGTCCCTGTGGACTGGATTGGGAAACAGTACTCTAGCGGCAGTATTCAGTTTGGGGGTTTTTTTGCCTTAAAAACTTGCATCTGTTTTGTGTAGCTAATAGATGTAAATCTGAAACTTGAGGCATTAAGGAAGTACAGTTTTTTTATATATATTTTAGTCCAGATAGCTTTTTTATTTTAAAAACATACAGCCGTAAATTCAGCCATTTATCAAAATTAATAGATGGATATGCACATAAAATAAACCACAAAGCAGGTAAAAATTCACAAAACAATTGATCGGATTCACAACAGTGCCTCCCGATGTTATTAGTTACAACCTCATTTGTTAAGCCCATTAAATGCTATTCATCATATTTTGCTGCATCAGATAACACCATGATGTATCCTACCTGTTCAAAAGAGATATTTTATAGAGAGACTATCTCTATACTTCCTTTTCTTATAAAACAACAACCCTGATAATATCCATCCATACAACCATATTCTGAAAACACAAATCCTACTCCAGGGGTCCAAAGCCTCCCCTGAAAATATATATTGCAACATAGACATATTTAAATACAATAAATTACTTTTT
This sequence comes from Isichthys henryi, assembly GCA_026776945.1. Classification (NCBI taxonomy): domain Eukaryota; kingdom Metazoa; phylum Chordata; class Actinopteri; order Osteoglossiformes; family Mormyridae; genus Isichthys; species Isichthys henryi. The sequence continues at coordinate 8,646,599 of JAODJX010000109.1, forward strand.
TTAAGCATATAGCTTTGACAGATCACATAAATTGCTTAACCCATAACTATTTCATGTTATCCTTCTGCTAAATCCTGGGTGCTGCTCTGGTACTTCTCATAATTTCATAGATTATGTGGGATTTCTTGGGCCTGTCTATGTGATTTCTTTCTTTAGGAAATTGCTTTCAGTACTTCAGAAAACTGACGTGCCGTTGTTACTGAAAACCGATTGTTGTTAAATACAAAGTGCCACAAGGATCCATATTGAAAACTGTTCTGTCATTTGCAAGATCCATATAAAAGTGTGAAATTTCTTTTTATGTCTGTGTTGAAAATGCAAGTCTACGTATGAGTCACATCTAATAGCACATTGTCCATGGCCTTTCTTCTTCTTCTGTTTGGTTAAGCACACAAACATACAAATAAGACGGAAAATAATCTATCTCTAAACATTGAAAAAAGGACTTCTGTTCTCTGAAGGAAATTACAAATGACATTTTAGTTATCATCCTTTTAATTGCTTAATTTATTTTTGCATTCATTTTAATCTATATGATTTAATTTGCCTTATCAATTAAATTTCATTTAGTGAATTTATGCCTTTCACAATATTGAATGTGAATGTTACTTGTGTCCAAAGCACATGGAGCTATATGTAGAACTGTGTATAAAACAAATATCATTATATATTATTAATTGTATTCCCCAGACTGGGACTACATCTGGTTTGGGAACTGGACACAGACCTTTCTCAGGGCAGTAATTCAGAAAGTATTTGACAGATCTTTTTTTAAAGTTTCATGATGCATTGTAATGAATGAAGATCTAAAACTGTGACAAAATCGAAGCAGTGCCACATAGTGATGGGAAACAGAAGGGCAGCCTCAGACACTTGATCTTTTTACCATGCTAACTGTAGAAGTATTTGATGGATCTTTTGCAAACTTAGCAGATTGTATTGGTGAAGATCTAGACCTTTTCAGTTGAAGCAACAATGTTTAGTGGCAGCAAAGGAAAGGATGACCTCAGAAGACATGTGATCTCCTGAACATGATAACTCAAAAAGTATTTGATGCTCTTAGATTTGCTGTTATTATCCCTTCACAAAACATTATATGGTTGAGATCTACACCTGATATCATTTTTAGAGAAATCCCCCCCAAAATTGATGAAACAGCACTATGTGGCAGCAAAGGCCAGGAAGGGCAGCTACAGAAGAAGCTTTATCTTGTGAATCCAGTAAATCTAAATATATTCTGTGGATTGTATTCAAATTACCCAGGGACATTATATCGGTCAGTGGTTCTCAAATTGTGGGTTAGCATATAATTGGGAGGGGCTGAAAATATGAAAAAAAAAAAATTCACCGCAGTCTTGCGGAATGTATGGGTAGCAGTCCATGGGGAACTTCACAGAATATACTCCCCCCCCCCAGCCACCCCGTAAATACTGGTAAAATACCATATACTGCGGTGTAATGCATAGAGAATATGATGGTATGAAGCTATGAAAACTGTAGTGGGGCAAGAGGCAGAGGTTGGAAGGAGTGGGTTGAGTAGGGGTTACAGTACATAGGAGAAGGGGTAATGGGACTCTTTGGGGAATATATTTTTCTTGCTCCAACAGAATCTATTATTATTATTATTATGATTATTATCATTGACTAACTTAACATCAAACTATACTGGAGTCCAACGTGTCACTCATTACAGTTTTAGGCTATATGCATATAAGTTCAATAATCATCCAAGATGCAGGCCTATAGATATTATTAATAATAATAATAATAATATTAAGTTTTATTTTTATAGTGCCTTTCTCACACTCAAGGACGCTTTACAATGCAAACAATGTTTAAGATTGCTGATGGATTATGTGGAAGATTTGTTATTTGAATTAAACTATCCTGTTGCTATGCTATTGTCAGTGTGCTGGCAGTTTATGTGTTATGATTTGTAAGCTGTATAAACACAGACTTTATAATGGAGGTTAGCACAGAGTACAGGCAGAAAAAATAAGTGAGCGGATGGCAAGATAAGTCAATAACGCAACCCTGTGTTATTAGCGAATTGAGCAGCAGGGAATGGATGGGGTAGTGTACACCAGTAAAACATAAATGTGCTTTTATACTCATCATATTTAGAAAGCTGATTAGTTTTAGCTGTGGTCTGGTGAAAGAATTAGCGCCAATTTAAAATTAATAGGTGGGGAATTCTGGAAAATTAAAGCAAAATAATTTTGGTTATTTGAGCTGATCAAGAAAATACTGAAGAATAAAATTGCTCAAAAAAAATATAATATATGTATATCAAAGTGCATATTTATGTTTTGTTTATGTCATTTCAAAAATATTTACAAAATTGCAGGTTTTATATTAGCATGTCAAAACTCAATTTGCTGTTCAATGCTTGTGCTACGTATCGTATATGGAAATAGCACTGATTTTTATTTCATATTCATTTTTATTTCATACTCATTTCATTGTTTATTTTATTTCAGGTTTGTTGTCAGCCGTACAAATAACATAAAAAAGCAATAAAGTTTTAGATAAAACCTCATGATTCAGTATAGGATGTAGCTTTTTATTTTATTTGCACTTGCAAGACAGGAACATATTTACATGCTTAACAGTTACTACAAGGTAAGGTTACACATCAATGTCGAAATATAAAGACATGAATTAAGTAAAACACTTAATCTTCAGGGAGGAATGCAATAGATCTCACATAGATCTCACATGTGTCCCAGGCAAGGTGCAGTGTAAAATAAAAGTACGACTGTATTTTTTAGCTGTTTATAGATATGAAATAGGGAATTAGCCAGCTAGTGCTTTTGGAAATTGCCATTTTAAAGGGAGAATATAGATGTAAAGGCAGCAATTGGTGTAAGAACCTGTTTGGAATGGAAACGTTGCTGATAGCTTGAGGGAAACAAGGGGGAAAACTGTGTCACTGAAATGGCATATATTTGATTTTGTGACAAGCTAGATGTGGGATTTATTGGAACATACTGGCATATCAGGGTAAAGTCAACTAGTGTTGAGGGTTAAGGTGCAGAACCTAACAGTAATGGCAGATTTGCCTTTTCTCTCTATGTTCTTAAAGTGACCTCATAGTCTTAGCAAAAAAAATGGTAACATTTTACTTAAAGCAGTCATATAAATACACCATAAACACCTTCATGCAGTAATGCATAATATAAAGTATTATAAACACGGCTATAAAGAATTATAAAAAGGCATAACATTACTGCCATATTTATTTTGCATTATGTCTATGAAATTCTAATCTATAATGCATTATATATATATTCATAATGCATTATGATGATCAGTGTAAGAATTATGGATGCTTTAAACTTAAAGTTATACTATACTATCTATAACTTAACTTTGGTAAGTGTTACCAAAAAATATTATTGGATGGAAGTACGGGTAAATTGCATTTATGTTATGTTATGTTAATATGTTTTCTCAAAAATGACCAGTGGATTCATTTGATCGGCCCGATTAATTCACAGGGAGTGATGTAGATAATCAGTAGAATCATTAGAAACTTAGAGAGTGAGAAAGTGGAGTGCAATCTGAGCTTATAACAGGGTGCTACAATGTCTTTAGAATGTCTGACCTCACACATTCATTCACAGTATTACTCCTGTACTTACTTAATAACTGTAATTCCCTGCCTTTCCTACAACACCACTTTTCGATGTTTCTTTGCATTCTTTCACGTTTGCATCTTTAGCTGTTCCCAGAAGTGAAAGTATTAATCTTTCAGTACAGTTAACAGGAGGAAAGAATTAGTGAACAGCAAATCCCTTTCTGCAGGCTTCTGCTGCCCTCTTGTGGGACGGCTTATGTATAGTGAGACGGTAAATAAGGGGGAGGGTAACTAATTTTTAATCAACATGTATTGAATGTCTGTAAATTGTAAATTGTAAGAAAAACATGACCATGGTCCGGAGATAGATAATGGTCAGCCTTTTTCTTATTTAATTTTTTTTTTTAAATAAACATAACGTCAATTTGACAATATCTTGAACTGATATAATTTTATATTTATATTTTTCATCAAAATTATCTCTGTAGGTACCAGGTAACATTACACACGGAAGTGTTTTCTGTGTAAACATTTACCACCAAAAGGCATGGTTTAGAGGAGTAAGGTTTGCAACATCAACCATTATATACAGCACTGTATAAAACATTTCTATGCATTTATTTTTAGGTCTGAATGTTGTATGAGAAATATTACATAGAATAGAGGAGCTTTATTCATCCCTGGGGGGGAAATTCTCTTTTTCCCTATCCCATTTTGTTCTCCGTGAGACACACGGGCACATATACAAGTGAGAGCAGGCTTGGGGGGGGGGGGGTCACAGCGCAGGGTCAGCCACTGTAGAGCTGTCTGCCGGCTCTGGAATTTAAACCGGCAACTTTCCGGTTATGGGCTCAGTTGCATCCCCAAAGGAAAGCAATGCAAGTGAATAATATTTGTGCACTATAATTACAATACCCCACTGTTAAAGTTTTGCAATTATCTAATGCTCTGCTATGTGTTAAATAGGAACTGCCCTTTACACACAGAAACTGATTTCTTCTTTAGTGTCACTTAAAGGACCACCAAATGACTGAAAACAATGTCAGCATGGGCGATGCAGATGCAGAACTACTGAGAGCTTCACTCTTGCAGTGAGATAAGTTATTTTTATATTAAAGTGTTACACCCCCTTAAGTTCTATAATGTAGTAAATGTTCTTAAATACAATGTTACATAGTGCACTAATTAACAGGCTAATTCAGGTAGTCATGGTTTGTACAAAAAAATCAGAAGATTAATATTTTTGAGATAAAAGCCAATGAAGATTATGGCCAATAAAAGCCAATGAGTCTTTCATTTTACGAATAATACACTTTTAGAACATTTTAATTCGTGAGAGGGACTGATCAGGAGCCATTCTGAATCACGTATATACTCAGCAATCTGCCATCAGTAGAACATTTCAGAACCTAACTTGGTGGAATGGCTGATTACAGCAAAGTGCAGGCACGCATCTCGCAAGCTCAAACCTGCCATGTTCTCCCTGTGTCACAGAAGACTCCTCCTACAATCCAATGATATGTAGTGAGGTTAGTTGGTCTCTTACTGCTGGCCACAGTGTGTGTTTGTGACTGTGTGCCTGTTATAGGCTGGCATCCCATTTAAGGTTTACCATTAAAATGAACGCAGTCTTAAGCTCTGTCTCGCCATGACCCTGTACCAAATACATGTTTGGATCCAACCTTCCATTTTCTGTAAGTGCTGGTCCTATGCAGGGTTGCGGGGCGTCCGGAGCCAATCCCAGAGGCTACCGGTGCAAGGCAGGGAATAGCCCAGGATGGGGCACCAACCCATCGCAGGGCACACTCACACACCATTCACACACACATGTACACCTACAGGAAATTTGCCAACTCCAGTTAGCCTCAGAATGTTTTTTGTAGTGTGGGGGAAACTCCATAATGACATGGAACCCTGGCAGAGGTGTGAGGCAACAGTGCTAAGCACTGCACCACCATGCTAAGCACTGCACCACCCTACCTTCCCCCTTGTTCTTCATTTACTTTTTTCTCAGAAATAAACACACTATATTCTGTTTTTTCATTGGCTATACAATCATATCACACTTACTGCTCCAAAATGATCTCCTCTTCTCATCTGTGTAAAAAAAAATTGTGATGTCTCAACACATTTTTTTCGACACGTAAGTTAGTTTTTTCCCATTAGTGTTACCGCAAAATTGCGTTTTTGTTATATTGTACATGCCTCAGTATAATAGGTGAAATAATTTCCCATCTTTTTCCATCCATCTCAACTGCATATCTGTCAAAGAGTCACCTACAACCAACCCCAGGAATCAAACAGTGAGTGTTGCAGATGTGATTGGATGGAAATTCCTCTGCGGACTGATTGTCTTGTAAGGCCAGCTGTTGGTAGTTTTTTTTCTATCAGCTTGGATGCCCTCTGACTGATTTGAGGAGTAGTGAATGTCACATTGATTGGCAAGCAAGCGAGACTCCAGTCCCAGCATGCAGCCAGCTGCTACTGTTTAGATTTTATAGCACCATGTGAAACAGAAAGACTGAAGTTTAAATTTAAATTGCAGCTGCAACACCAAGGCACCCTTTGAGTCCTCCTTTTTTGACAATATTTCATTAACGCTAATTTTGTTTATGCACGTCAAAATTCCATTGATTAAAAGGATTCGACTGAGAAGTCTAAAACAGTGCCTTTTGTTGCCAGTAATGACCCTGGCTTCTCTTTGATAGTCTTGTGTATAGATCTATTAAATATTCAGTAACTGTTCAATAAAATGTGCTGCAACTTCTGTGTCTTTATAGAGAATAAAAGATGATTTAAAAAAAAAAAAACTGATGGGGAAATTTTGTGTTTCTGTGAAGCTGCCTTAAAATATATTTTTAAAAGTATTTTGGACATAGGGGCGGCATGGTGGTGCAGTGGTTAGCACTGTTGCCTCACACCTCTAGAACCCGGGTTCGAGTCTCCACCTGGATCACGTGTGTGGAGTTTGCATGTTCTCCCCATGTCGTCGTGAGGTTTCCTCCGGGTACTCCGGTTTCCCCCCACACTCCAAACACATGCTGAGGCTAATTGGAGTTGCTAAATTGGCCATAGGTGTGCATGTGTGAGTGAATGGTGTGTGAGTGTGCCCTGCAATGGGCTGGCCCCCCATCCTGGGTTGTTCCCTGCCTCGTGCCCGTTGCTTCCGGGATAGGCTCCGGACCCCCCGCGACCCAGTAGGATGAGCGGTTTGGAAGATGGATGGATGGATAATAATATGGTAATGTTATACTATTAAATTATAATATAGTGTTGGGAGACATCCATTAGGCCGGAGATAGAATCCAATTGGATAGTCGAAGGCTCTTAACTCACATACTGTAGATCCTTCCGAGCGCTCCTGAAAAGTTATTTACCATAAAACTGAATTATATCTGACTCCAGTTTAATTAAATATTTATTTAGAATGTTTCAGTCATGACATTTCTGTTATTCTTATTAATCCTGGGCTTTCCTCGCTATTGCTGAATTCCCTCTGCCACGTAGGGCACAATTCAGAGGTTGAGGAATCGCTATAACTATCACAATGTCAGCTTAGAATGCCATTCAGATCCGGCAATTCATACAACTCCTCAGAGGCTCAGCCGGCATTCACCATATCTGAGCTTGCGAGCGCCTTAGGCTGAGCCGGTGATACCCATAACTCAGGTTGTGCGAATCACAGAGGCTCAGCCGGTGCTTACTGTAACTCAGCTTGTGCACATAGTTATTACATGTTAGCCTGACTGAAATTGTACTAAATCGAATTTCTCTTAGTTGGACTAAGACCCCCAGATAATGCTATTGGAAGTTGATTTACATTTACTTGTGTATGCTCTACAGTTTCCCACCCAGCTTTGACCTGGAAGTAACAAGAAGCCAGTACATAGAAGAAGCACAGAGCATAGCAGAGGTCGCATTGTTGGTGCACTCCAGCACCATACGGTGGTGTGGTCTGTTTTCAGAAAACACCATAGCCTACAAGAAATAGTGTGCATCTCGTTTGTTAAAAAAAAGCAAAAACGTACAACATATAGCACATACAAAACTTACAGCACTATAAAGCTGTCCTATTCACCGCTCAGCTAAAGGGTGCTTTCCCACCGCACCAGCTACTGTACTTTGGTACTTCAAGAAGGTACCAAAAGTATGGTACTTCAAGGTGTTGGTTTTCTACTAGCATAAAAACTGGTACGTGAGTTTTTTACGGTGGCATAGATTCTACGCAGAAGTATAAATCAGCCTTAAGTAACCCTCTGGGGACTAGGGCTAGGGGACACATTTTGACTGACTGGGGTATGATCACACATTTGTTTAAATTTCATGAACTTACACAATGGTAAATAAATCATTTCTTGTATGTGTGTTTTTGTCGTTAAACTTATCTTCATTTTAATGTGGTTTGAATCATGTCAGATTAATATTTGTAATAGGAAGTCAAAATATATACATTGCAAAAATGCAGTTTGGAACATTTGCTGAAACATTGTGAAAATACATAGTAAAGCATGGTGCCAGTCTGTTTTCATCCCAGATATCTGATCAAAGTCTTGGGTTTGTGAAGATGATTAAATGGTGTAGCTGCAGCATTAAGTTGGATAAATAAATAGGAAAACCCTGACTCATGTCGCTATTTCTGGTCTTCTTTCACTTAGGGCCTCTCATGTGTATGCATGAGCCATTAACACCTGGCCTAGGTGTTACACACACCCCCTGTCAAGCCCAGAAGGAGTCAGCTCAAACATACTATACTATATGGACAAAACTATTGGGACACCTAGCCATTATACCAACAGGAACTTTTATTACATCCCATTCTAAATCCATAGGCATCAATATTGAGTTGGTCCCCACTTTGTGGCTATGACAGCTGGCACTCTTCTGGGAAAGCTTTCCGCAAGATTTTGGAGTGAATCTGTGGCAATTTTTACCCTTTCATTCAGAAGAGTACTTGGGAGAGTACTTAGACTTGAAGGCCTGCCTCACAATTTCCATTCTAATACATATTTGGTAGAGTTGAGGTCAGGGCTATGTGCAGGCCAGTCAAGTTCTTCCACATAATAATAATAATAATAATAATCAAAGGTGGACATTTTGGGCCATACTGTATCTTGGGTATTATTTTAACAAGAGCCATCGAAAATTGGCCTGATTCTGTTTAATGAGAATAAAACTTTAATCTGGCCGACATTTCAGTAAGGTAAGGCAAAGTAAAAGGCCTGTGTTACATGTTTCAGATATTCTCACTCACCCCCATCTGGCCTGGGACCTTGTTAGTGGAGCTATCTTTGTAATTGATACGATTGCTTAGGCGAGCTGGAGAGTGCTTAACTTCATTACCTCCCACACAGCACTAGAGGGAAACTTCTTGCAAATTTCTGTCCTTATGTGGTCTCTACCCTGCAGGAATTGTTCAAAGTAAATTTCAGTCATTTGATATGGTATTTCCTTTGTGCCTAGGATACAAGACTAATTCTCAACTAATTCCTAATCTACCTGTTAGGGTCATTGGGGGACGGACCCTAAACCAGGCTGCTTGCGACACAAGGAAATACCCGGGATGGGTTATCAGTCCATCACAGGGCAGTTTTGAAACCGCAGTTCACCTCACCACAGATGGAAGCTAGAGGGAAAACATTCACATAGAAATGTTTTGTTTTGAGTAGGAAATCTGTATGAATGATGCAGGAATATATCACAACACAGCCATGTAATGTGCCTTGGGGTGAAAGGCGCTGTATAAGAAAAACATTATATAAGAATAAATTGAACTGCCCCACACAGCCCCAAACAACTGGCATGGGAGTTAAACCCATCTATCACTGGTACTACCCATTGAGCCACCATACCCCTCTTTCAGATTATTATTGTCATGCCCGGCTCGTACGATCCTCGTGTGTGCCACGCCCCCCTGATTATCCACGTGTGCTTCCCCAATCGTACCCAGCTGTGTCTGATTAAGTTTGCCCAGTCTTGTGTATTTCAGTCCGTGTCTTGTGCTGGTTCCTTGTCTGTCATTGATGTTAGTTATCGTCTGAGGTTTCCCGTCCGTAGTCATTTGAATAAACCCCTAGTTTCCCCGACTTTGGCCTTTCTGCCTGATCCTTGCCTGCCTGCCTGTCCGTGCGCCTTACCCGCATTCAGCGATCGTGACAATTATTATTATTATTATTATTATTATTATTCCATCCTGGGAATGATGTTTAACTGTATCCAACTCTGCAAGGGAAAAATTGGGTGGCTTTTGGTAGGACTGGTTCTCTAGCCAACGTATAAACTTTGCTCAGCTCACAAACATCAGACAGGACTTCTTGCTGCTCTCCACAGGAAGGCAATACGCATCATGAAGGGGATGGGGGAAAGCCCTGGGGAGTTTTGAAACCGGCAGAGAGCCATTGGGGTAAGACCTGTAGAGGATCTGTAAAATCATGGATTTGATCAACTGGTCTCTCAACACAATTGACACCATCTTCTTGACGAGAAGCCTAGGTTCGGGGGAACCTGACTGTCCTGGAGGAACGTACGCAGCTGACTAAATGATGGACGGATGAGAGAAGTGGAGGGTCGTGTGTCTGGCAGCTCTTTCCGTGGAGGACATCGAAGACATCTACCTATTCGGAACCATGATTACAGGTCTTATGCTGATTGGATTAGTCATTGCCCTGGTTTACCGAAGACTGAAGAAAACGGTGACAGCCGCTCAAAACCCCACTAGGCTGGCCGGAATGATTGATGGAGTGGGAGCTGTTAGCACTCAGACTGTGACTATTGATCGCAAATTGGATAACATCTTTGCAAAGGTTATTGGATGGCGGAGACCAGAGTGGACTTTTGAAGAGCTGTGAAATTACAGTGTCTCGCCCGGAAACCTAAACAAGCCTATCCTATCTGGTTTTGGCTCCTCCCTAATCAGCACTGGCCTCGGCCAAGGCCAATGCTAAACTAACTAACTCTCCCGGAAGAACAAGGCAGTGAGACACTTGCATTCCTCTCCCCCAATCCCAAGGACTCACCACACCCTCCCCCCATCCCACGCCTTCGCCGCTTCATACCCCCAGCCTGAACAAGCAGATCTGTGACCAGCGCCTCTATGACTCGAGGACCGGATGGCTGTTTGTGTATGCTGGACTACCTCCAAATTCCATTTACCTCACCTGTTGCTAGTCATGCCTTTTTATTTTGTAAGGTGTACTGACCATGTGCTTATGTTGCTGAGGTGTTTTTTTCGGTTCCTAAATGTACTCCCTACTGGAGTACAATCTGGGGGCTGTTTTTTTTATTCTCCTCCTCTCTCCTCATGTTATTCTGTGTCTTTATTTTCTCTCTGTTTGCCCCTGTCTTCCTGACCTTTCTACCCCCTATAATGTGATATTTGTGTATATGTATGGTCGGGTTGGTGGCCAGTTTTTTCACTGGTACTTGTGACTACTGACATGGTGTATTGCAATAGCAATAAAGGGTTTCATCAATCAGAACACCAGTTGCACGGCAGCACTCTGTTCCTAATGTGAGGTGTCCAGCTTGACGACCATCTGGCCCTGCTGTCAGGAGAGCTTCATAAACTCTGCATTTCAGTGGTGGCACTCTCTGAGGTATGTAGACCAGGGAGTGGCCAGACCTCTGTAGGTAGATACACCTATTATTGTTCTGGTAACTCTGGCTGCCATACTCAGTGTGTAGTTGTTTCAGTGGGGGATCGACTTCTCCTGATGATGTTCGATGTCACTCTTTTCAACAAGTGTATTATGAGACTAAGAGAATGAGAATAAGGCACTCTCAGAGTGTCTTGGGAGTTGTCTCACTCTGCGCTCCTACCATAGTGAGTGAAATACTGCCCAGGAGGTGACAATTCCCTGCTGTTTTTTCGGTGTGCTTAGCGTCTTGTTTCTATGTGCTTGTTCTTGAGCAGCTCCCCACTTTAGTCACTTCCCACTCTGTTTTCACCCCTCATTATCCTTTTGTTCTTCTGTTTCTTGTTTGGAGTTTTCAGTAAAGTCCCTCTTGTGAGCCACATCATGGATCGTCATTTCAGCATGCCTCAGCATAACATTACACTACTTGCAATTGTTCATGACTGAATTTGTGTAGCAGGCTATATGAAAATATATTTTTATGTGGGTGCAGAGTGTTAGCACCATGGATGATACCCAACTCCAACTCCCTCCAAAAGCCATCACAGTCTCTGCTCATCTCCATCCAGGGGTAACGATAGATAGATTTCTTTGGACTGCCTAAGACTTTTTCACAGTACTGTGTGTGTGTGTGTGTATATATATATATATATACTGTGTATATACACACACACACACATCCATCCATTTTCCAAACTGCTTATCTTTCTGGGTCGCGGGGAGTCCGGGGCCTATCCCAGAAGCAATGGGCACGAGGCAGATATATATATCTGTCACGTTCGGCACGAATGCTGGGGAGCAGGTGATCGCCCGGGCGAGCAGGCAGGCAAGGATCAGGCAGGGCAGGCGTAATACGGGGAAATAACGGGGATTTATTAAGGTAGAACGACAGGTAAGGGAACAGGACATTCGCTGATGCTCACAAACATCAATGACAGACAAGGGAGACCAGCACGACTCGGACTTAAAAAGACAAGACTCATCAAAATAATCGGACACAGCTGGAGACGGTCAGGGAGGCACATGTGGGAAATCAGGGGGGCGTGGCACACACGAGGAGCGTACGAGGCGGGCATGACAATATCCGTCCATCCATCCATTTTCCAAACCACTTATCCTTACTGGGTCGCGGGGGGTCCTGAGCCCATCCCAGAAGCAATGGGCACGAGGCAGGGAACAACCCAGGATGGGGGGCCATACACTCACTCATGCACTCCTACGGGCAATTTAGTAACTC
>JAODJX010000109.1:8680493-8697332 GCA_026776945.1 Isichthys henryi
TGGGCCTCCCTGCTGAGACTGCTGCCCCCGCGACCCGACCCCGGATACAGCGGAAGATAATGGATGGATGGATGGATAATTGTAATTAGACTGGTTGTAGCATTTGAGGAATTCACCTTAGAGGTGCATGAGTGCTGACTGCAGTGAGCCAGAGCTCCCTGAGCTGAGCTCCGGCACAAATTAGGCATTGAACTCCAGCTAATCTGGACAGGAACAAGATGCTGACAAGCCAGGACCAGAAACTCAAGACAAGATGGGGGTCAACAAGAACCATGGACCCTGAAACAAGCCAAAACCCAAATCCAACAAGCCAGTGTTCATGCTGACAACTTTCAATGCAATTCATTTTTATTTGTATAGCACGTTCTCACAACATGACATTGTCTTAAAGCGCTTTACAGCTTCCCCGCCCAAAGCCCCCAGTGAGCAAGCCAGAGGCGACAATGGAAAGGAAAAACTCCCTAGAAGGAAGAAACCTTAGGAGAAACCAGACTTATTCACGTTTTCCCAGAACATGAATTTGAAATACTGTTTAACTGCCACATTCAGGTCTTTTTTCCTCAACATCAGCAAGCCCTGTCACTAGACCCATGGCTGACCAACAACTTTTTCTGTCTGTAACAAGTTTAAATACCAGTTTTGTGTAGATAAAAATCAGAGCATTTGGACCACAGGGATTAAGAATAAAAAGACTAATTCGCATTTTCTAGCATTGGCAATTTCAGGCGGACACTTGATTGGTGTTATGGATTATTTTCTCCTTGTAATTAATGAGGCATATTATTTGTGAAATGGACATAGATTACTCAAGATGGTCAATATGTCTAGGAAAAAAATCAATACTGGATTACGTCACAGACCTACTGACCTAGTGGGAGCTTGGAAACAGAGTTTGATTGTTGTATTTTATCTTAATTTTGCTGTCAAATGTATTGCCTTCATTGTCATCGCCACACTGGTCACTTTGTCAGTAAATTAATTTGCTGCTTCGTCAGTTTTCAGTTGTGCTTGGCAAGGTGTTTACTCAATGTAAAGACATCTGGGATTGAATCTATAAACGCGGAAGTCAAGATGGCAATTTTGCTTCCAGGCACACAGGGTAGGGTAGCATCTCACATGAACTTTAATTGTACGAGTAATTGGATGTTCTGGTGGCTGGGATCACAGTGATGAAAAGATGACTTAAAAGAGGTCATTCAGGGGGGCAGTGATATATGGAAATGGGATTTTGACGCTGTTTCCTCAGGTCATATTTGCCACCTTTTTACTGCCCATGAATGGTTAGCTTAGAAAAGAAGAAGCCGCTTACCAAAGATGGTGTTAGACCGTTTAGAATTTCATTAAAAACCTCACAGAGAAATGAAAGACTGGAGGAGGACCAGAAATACATGTATCATTGAGAACTTGTGGCCAGTGATCCTTTCATTCACTTTTCACCTTTTCCAGAGAGAAGTGGGAGCAATACTGTCAGACGGAATAACTGAACAGCTGGCTGACTTTCCTGTCGCGGTCAGTTCACGGACGAGGTCGCTGTTACCTGAAGGCCTGCTGGCGTTTAGTCTGCTACCTTTCCCAGATCTCCAATTCATTTCCTTCATCCTCAAGGGTTGGAAGACAATAGGACCATGACTTCTCTTTTCAGACATATACAAGAATCACTGCTGATGATGAGGTCAGAGAAACACATCACTGACAAATGGTGAAAAGTTGTAAGAAACGTGGGAAGAATAAGTTTTAAATACACCTATGATCTTCTCTTTCATGGAAGGCACGGTGTTTTGGTGGGTTTGAGTCTTCTTCCCCACTGAGCGTGGAGCATGTCTTCCATTTCCTCTTGGAGATCTTAAATTATCTTACAATGAACTCAGGCAAATTCTAAAATCAAATTATCAAATACGTAGGCTCTCATGACCCAGTAATAATTGCCAGAAGACTGCAGGTGAGCAGATGGCTTTGTGTGCTTCCAGGCTTACAAACAGTTTTAAAATTTAGCTATTTCTTTATTATATGTGAAATTTATATTTCAGCACAAGAGCAATTGCTGTCAGTCTGTCAGAGTGCATTGAGTAGGGAAGTGGTTTATATAGAGGGATGTTCCCAGATGTTGACATATGAATGATACCAGTTACAAAATGTTGTATTCCCTGTTCTCTGCCACAGCTTTCCAAATGTACAAAATGTGTTTCTCCTTATATATATATATATATATATATATATAGAGAGAGAGAGAGAGAGAGAGAGGGGGCCATGGCAATTAGAAGGATATATGGGCAGTACTGGAAATTAAGCTCGCCCACCCGCCTGAGGCGAGTAATCTAGGTGAAGGGTGAGTACAAAAAATTAACACTAGCTCACTGGCTAGTAAAAAAAAGAAAGAAATTCCACATCAGACAATTTTTTTTTGTTTGCTTGTTTTTATAACTGAACTAGCCTAGCAGCTAACTGCTAGTTAGCTAGTAGCAAAAACTTGCACCCCAGTATATGGGGGTAAATTGGGTAGCGGTGATTTACTCCTTTACAAACTGTCACTCTGTTAATATCTATGTATTTATAAAACTACTACATGGTGCATATAACCAAACTGCTTTCATCCATATTTTATCTTCTTCCTCGGTTCTATGTTGCCATGGACCCCCCGCTCTAACATGTAGGGAGTGCCACCAGATTCTCCACTTCAAGAAGTCTTAAAAAAAAGGAGAGCTTCCCAAATATTTGCAATAATAAAAGATCCAGGCAGCACCCCCCCCCCATGGAGCCAAGCCAACATTGTGTTTTGTAAGCCTGTATTTCATTTTTCTGTGCACCTACACCCTGGTATTTCAGCTTCCTGTATTGGTTACTGACCTAATTACTCTTATATATTAGAGGTAAATGAAGCTGTCCCACTATAACAAGTGCTATCTGACCACAACTGAAGCGTGGCAGAGTAATATCCGAAAACAGCAGGAGTATGAATTCCCAGTAACAAATCATTACGGTAATAGCCCATTACAGCAGGACAATGTAATCGATTTTTCCAGTATATTTTTTTCTTTTTTTCTTTTTTTTTTACATAAATATGACTGTTAAATGTCCATTGCTATTACTACAAAAAGAAAAATACTGTATAAAAAACGCACAAATGCATTTTTCTTACCTATGTGTTACTTGGAAAATTGGTGTTTAAAATGGTATTTAACATGCTGAAGTAGGTCTTTTCGAGTGTTAGGGATATTTTTGGGAGATTAATTTGGATTTCTTAGACGGACCTGGAACAAATTATAATTTTCCCCATAAGAAATAATGGAAATAGCTTCCCAATATTTGATTTCACAGCAATTGGGGTGATTTAAATTACGCTTGAATAATGGGACATTGGGGCATTTTAGGTGGTTAATATTGTACACGGCTTCAGGCTCACCACGACCCTTGATTAGATAAGCAGTTATGGAATATATAATATGTTCCTGATGAAGCCAAAAGATTTTTTTCTCCGCATTTTGTAATACCTGTGTTTCTTCAGTTGGTACTGGAACTGTCAGCTGTCTTGGAAAGACTCACACATTTAAAAAAAAAAAAAAAAGTAAAAATCCTTCTCCACTTACGTATATCCATAATACACATCCTGGCAAAATCAGCAAAAACTTTCATATCGCTCAGTAATAACAGGACTGAGCAGGTCTATTGCTTTCTGTGGTTTTCATAACCGGTATGGAGCAGAGCAAAGGATAAGATTAAAGTGTGAAGTAATAACAGTGCACATATTATATGTGCCTATGGACACATGCAGACACTGATAGAGCAGCACCATTCTTAACGATCAATATGTTCTGGGAAGTTCCAGGGGAAACACCCTTCAAAAAACAGAAGCTTCCAAGCCTGAAAGCCTGGATTGTCTCAAGTAATTTCCAGTTTTGTTCATACCTGTAGATTTAAAATGTGTTTTATCCATGCCAGACAAGCAAAGCCTTAACATGTCCACTACAGGACTTCCCAAAGACAGACGTGACACCACGGTGGGTACATCCTCCATGTCTCCTCCTCCGTAATCTGCATCTTTATGGTGACTTTTTGAACAGGTCTGGACTGAAGTCAAGAACACCTGTTCTTTTTAGTTTTGAACCAAGGAAAAGAGAATCTTAAACAAGCATAAAACACAATCTATAATAATTATTCACTAAAAAGTTTGTACAACATGCATACAAAGCATTTTATCAACTTAAAACACCATGCAGTGCAGCATAATCATGTTCATTATGTATTTAATGGAATATGGATGGGTAATATTTATTTGTAAATCCAAACACATTAGCAGTTGATTAATTCCTGAGATATGATTTTGTGACTGTATATCTTGTTCATATGCTTTGCTTCTTCCTGTACATACCCAATGACTTACAGAAGCCTACATAATTATTCATATTATGTAGTATTTTATTCATTAGAGCATCCAGCCCCTCTCCAGGAGATTGGTTCCAGAACCCACGCTATGCGTTGAGGTGAGCCCAACTATATCTAGTCCGTATCGCTCAACCTCACGCACAAGCTGAGGCTCCTTCCCCACCAGAGAAGTGACATTCCATGTCCCGAAAGCCAGTTTTGTCAGCCAGGGATCGGACCACCAGGGCCACCGGATCCACAAAGCACCGGACCCCTGACATTCCCCTTGAGGGTGGTAGGCCCACCTGGGGACAGTCCCACGTACCTCTTTCGGGCTGGGTCCGGACCAAGGCACTCGTCAACGGGCCCCTCCCCCAGGCCTGGCTCCAGGGTGGAGCCCCGGTGACCCTAGTCCGGGTGAGGGAAATGAGACCTTGATAGACTTCTCTGTCATAGAACATATCTCATTCGTAAGTAGAGGAGCATCAGAATTGTTATTTCAAGAAGACTCAGATTCAGAACATAAAAAGATGACACACTGTATGGAGTATGAAGTGAAATCTAATTTCAATAAATAAATCACACACAAAATACTTTTTTTATGTTTGTGGGTTGCTAGTAACATGCCAATAGCCTGATTAGTGGCTGGGTATTTTGGTCTGACTACCTTCACTTCACTTATCAGGGTGTCTGATAATGATGTTACAGTTGCCACCCATCCCATGTAATAACCGATATGTCCCGTATTCATTTTGAAAGAGGAAACACTAATTGATGGCGTCTGTGACTATAAGCATTTGCCCTCTCTATGTTCCACTTGGTGGCAATGATTCACAGTTTCAGCTGGAACAGGATTTCAGCAGAGTAACAGTGCAGTTAGTGCAGTTAACAGTGCAGAGTAGCAGTCTGTTGCTTGTTGTACTTTAAATTGCCAAAGTATCACCAAACCACAGTCATCTTTTTACCTTGTTCATCTTCAGTATCTCCTTTTTAGAAATATGCTGTGGCAGCTGAGCTGTTGCTTTCTTCGCCGATACCAACACCAAAGTTTCCTCTGACAGAGCGTTCATATCTTCCAATACTCACATATATTACCTAAACAGTAATGGTCTGCGAATGATTCATTCATGGGGAGCAGGTCCCTAACAGGAACTACACACCCACAATCATGTCCCTGCAAAGATTTGGGATGTTTCTCAATATGCGTATTGACTGCGCTTGTGTTCTCGCATGCGAAGGCCAGTTTCAATATTGAAGAACAGAAGTTAGCAAGCTAGCCAGACCACTCTTGCCATGAACACAAGAGGCGTTTCTCAACACCAAGAATGCAAATATCGTACTTGTGTTCTTGGAAAGAGCAGTCTCACTAACTTGCCCTCCAAGAACGAACTTGGGACACAATGAATGTTAAACTATACAAGATCCGCTCTAAATTTTGCTGCCGCAAGGAATTGTGGGATGGCATTATCTCCGTAAAGAATGGTCCAGTGATGGCCGAAATGACGCTTCATTAACCATTTGCTGTATTTTTTGACCCCACTAGATGCTGCTCTCTGTTCAAAAAAGGGCTCAAAGTATCCCCCCCAAAGCAGTCCAAGAGCACCATCTGGTGGGGTCAAATGTACCGCGGTTCATGATTGTCATTTTGGCCATCGCTAGTCCTGTGTACCGTGTGCTAAAGAAGATAAGACAGGAAACACTGAAGCACCTTTACTTAGCATTTTAAAGAATTCAGCTCTTTTTATGGCTCTCATTTAGACACTTCCAATTCATTTCACTGAGTTAAGAATCTTCCTAAGCAAAAAAGAACTATTCGACTGCAGCCCAAAACCAGACTTGAGTTCTTCAACATTGCTATATAGGTCATTTGAGTGGTTTGTTCCCCAACTGCACTTCTACCCTGAAACATGCAAAATCCCATGAAATCCCAGTAGGAATCCTACAACAAAGCAGGCAGGGATCTGCTCATTGTCACAGGGAAGCATGATTAGCAAGGTGGCTGTGTGGGTCATGACAGCTGGTGACTGTTTGTCAATCCCTCTTAGATGCAATCCAGTTCTACCTAATAAGAGGCAGTCAATAGATTAACTGAACAATGAGATGTTTACTTTGGCATGTCAAGTTCTTGTGACAGTTGGCAGCATAATGAATACTTAAGGAGCACTGCTTAACACCCCCTGTCAATAAACTCTTCGTATTTTTGAATATTGGAAACCTCAACACTCATGCAATTACATACAATAATAGTGTGATTGGACAAAGACGTTTTATGTTATACACAAAGTGTTTGCATGTATTATCTTTGCAGGATTCTCTGGCACTGCAAGTGTAAACACAAAAATGGCCTAAGTATGTGAAACTTGTAGATCTGTTTTAGCAACAAATTGTGGTCATTAAAATATCTGATATAGCTGTGATGAAACGACTTGTATTACAGAAAACAGGCAAGAGAGTATTTAAAGTGAAGTAAATGCTGAAAATTTAATTCTTCGCCTTCGCTGCAAGAAATTATAGATTTGTCACATGCAGAAATTTTCCGTTTACTGTAGCAGTTGTCATAAACATCACACTTGGGTTCACTCATGTCTTCACACGAGAGCTGTTGCCATGGCAATTTTGCTGTAATTGTCACTTGGCTTCATAAACTTCACTTATGGTAACTGTTCTCATTTATCAGTGTGTTACATTTAGATGGAATGTCTCTGTTCCTTAGCCTAATAAAACATTATGATCTAAGTTCAAGAAAACGACCTTATATTTCACAGAGAAACAGGTCTTCTCCGGTAATATTATTTTTTTTATAATACTTTACTCTTGTTAAGTGTTTATTGTTTTAGTTTTCGTTTTATGATATCATTCCAGTAACAGAGTTTGTAAAATTGTGTTTCTCTTAGCGCTGCTTATAGACCACTGGGCGATTCTTTGATGGATCACTCCAGTTATCAAAATAAAGTGTATAAAAATTGATGGGCATGTGTGTGTCCATATCAGTGAACTCTGAAAAGAACATATATTTTTTAAATATATAATACATAGCGTGATTTACAAAGGTGATACTGTCAGTGTTTCTGCTATTACCTCTGTATTGGTCTGGCATAAATTAGCATTGTTTCTGGGCAGAATTATTGACATGTCAGATGTGCCTTTCTGTGGAGGTCAGCATGTCATTTTCTCATCGCTGTGTGGAATGACAATTACAACCAGATCTGTCATTCACTGGGCAGCAACACTCTCTCTGCACAATGGTAAGGTTAGGCTGCAAAAGGCCGTAACTCACCCAAATCAATTAGTTCACATCTCAAACGCAAAGGATTCTATCAATTAATTAGTCAGTATTACTAAAGTGAGAATGTTTATGATCATCAAAAGTTTAGATATATTGTCTGGATTGCAGGTTCGTGCCCTGGTTCTTCTTGACCTCATTGCTGTCTCCCTGAGCAAGACACTGAGCCCCAAATTGCTCCCAGTGTGCAGGTTGGCACCTTGCATGGCAGCCTCCGCTGCCGGTGGGTGAATATGAGGCCATGAGAAGCGCCTTGAGTGCTTGCAGTACAAAATGTGGTATATACATGCAATCCATTTACCAATTTGTGAAATACATTGGAGTTTTCGGAAAGATGTTGCCATTTTGGAAAAATCATTTAAGCAACTGAACAGAAACTTGTAACTGTAATATGTCGTGGACGTGTTGAATCTCTATTTTGGGGAGAGACAGAGTTGCACTCGTTTAATGTCTTGACTGTGTGTAAAAGACCTGTAACAGCTGAGATCAAATTAATATCGGAATCTGAATTGAGTTTAATGAATGTATGGATATTTCACTGATAATGTTAAAACTATATCATATGGTATTGCTGTTAGTTAATCTCATATAGGTCTGTTTATTTCAAAGCAATATAAAATTGATGGAAATGTTCTACAGTATTTGGATTTGGTAGGATGCACTAAAATGTTTCTGGAAAAACAATAATAAATTATGATTTGCTGTGAACAAGGGAAACAGAAAATGCATGGATGGATAACTGTCATTTGATAAGTGTGTTACAGCAATGGAGAAAACCTATGGGGTGACAGTGCCCCCTGCTGGTGGTATACATGGGCATTCCAGAGACCGCAGGGAAAAATGGACACCCCAGTGCTGACTTCATTTCAGTTTAGTAAATTATCAAAACATTTAAATATCAATTTATGAAATGGAAATACAAGTCAGTTACACAATGAATTAATTCATTATTTATCAATTAAGTGACTGAAATTTGATCTTGTCCCAGGTGTCTCCTTGATCAAACCCTTTGTTTCCACAGGCAGGATTCAGGCCACTGTGACACTGCAAGAAATAAACAGCTGCAGGTGGATGATAGATGACATTTTTCATGTAAGAAAACCATTTATTGGCCTATAAAGTAAGATCATAATCTAACACAAGAACAAAATCATTAGATTTTTACTCAACTGGTAATGTAAATAAAATATTTGCTGTAACAGTTTGAATTGTTACAGATTCTTGGTGGGTTATTGCAGCTTCTAGAGTTCAGCTATTATATGTGACCCATCACCACGAAATGAGTCTTAAGTCGCACTGCTAGAAATACACCCATAAGACTCATTTCGTGGTGATGGGTCACATATCATATCTTTTTGTCCTAAAGAAGTTACATCAGCATGCAAGTGCTTTCCCTAGTCAGTGAATTTACATACTGTAATTTACAGCCTTGCAATGCTGAAACAAGCATTTGACTATGATTAAGTAGGAAACGACTATAATTCAGAATTGTGGAGATCAGGAACATATCACATTTTGACGATATGTTTAAACAATTTGACTGTAGTGGCTTAAGCAATGATGAAGGGACTTTTCATTTTGGAGCCAGTGATATAATTATTTGCCTTCAGAATTTTAGGTGAATTGTTTTAGGTGAATTAACCCAAATGCAGCTGTGAGAACGTTAAGCATGTTTCATGACATGTGCTGTAAGCATGAGTCTCATATTTCTGTATTGTATATTTCTATTACATACATTTCTAACACATGTGCAGTACGACTTGAGAATGATATCCATCCTTTCATCCACCTTCGGCTCTGGGGAGTCAGGAGCCTGTGCAGGGAATTAAGTGGCATAAGGCAGAGAATACAATGGATGGCATGTTAGCCAATCAAAGATGGATGGATGGATGGATGGATGGATGGATGGACAAACAGCTGAGCTTCCTTGGTTAATAAAGCTCCTTACAAACGCAATCAACACTCACTCTGCTCTTTCTTTTAGTCTCACAACTTAAAATAGGTGAATCTTACAGCATTTTGGTGCGGAATTCAAACATGTAATCGGAGGTTCCCTGTCACACAAGGATTTTGAGGATTTTGACACACAAATAAATGTCACCCTACACATATATTTACAGTATATGTGGATGGTGGAAGTGACTCATTTATCTTCACTTTACATTTATCCTATGACATATCATATGACAAAATTTTGCTTATTTCTTCAAGTACATGGAGGATTGTTTAGTATCTGTGCTTCACAGGAATCAAGCAAATCAAGGTGAAACTACATTCAACGAACTGAGATGGACTGTTATCAAGGGTTTATAGCATGTGTGCGAGTGGTTTACATGATTAAAATTGTTCTTGCAAAAACACAAAAACAAGAAGAATGAATAAGCATGTTTAATTCATGAAATTACGATCCTTTGGAGACACCATGTAAGTGCAGCTTCTTAGTCATGAGCACCCAATGAAGAAATTAGAGGCAAGGGGGTAATTAGGGAGCAAGACAAAAGGCTAATCCAATCGAGGTCCTCTACAGAACAATATGGCTTGTGATTGGAGTCTACAATGGTGCCTTTAAGAATGGTTGCACACTAAATATGATGAATAGCATTCGACCATGTAGGTAAAATATCAGTTGTGAATATAAATATATGACATTTTACGGCCTAATGTTTTAGAATTTGACTGCTGTAAATCACGTTAGGGAATGTACTGCTAGCCAAAACAGACTGTTTTTGAAAACTAAATGTTTAAACAAGGAGGAATTGATTGTTGATGAATCAATGGTGGTTTTACCACTAAATAATCACTGTTTTGCATTCAATAGATACACACGCTGTGATAATTTCCTAATTTATTTTTACTCCAGAAGCATGGAAAACTTTGTGAACTTTCACAAACTTTTCCGGTAGACCCAGTCTTGTGATTTTTTTTTTTAAATTTGGCTTCA
Source organism: Isichthys henryi (assembly GCA_026776945.1). NCBI lineage: Eukaryota > Metazoa > Chordata > Actinopteri > Osteoglossiformes > Mormyridae > Isichthys > Isichthys henryi. Next base: position 8,691,077 of record JAODJX010000109.1, read on the forward strand.
CTTCTTTGGGGACCATGAATCAGACGACATCCCTTGGAGGAGTCATGAGACTCGGCTGATTAGCCAAAGAATTTATTTGCCTCAAGCTTTTTAAAGTCCGACTATAGCTGTTCTGTCTTTTTTGAAAGCAACAATATAGCAATGGATATTCAACCTATTTTTGGCAAGAAATCTGAGATAATCTTCAGAAAGTGTTTTTCTCTCTTTGAAGTTTTATTAATCTACTTAAAGTTGAACAAAAATACAATAAGCATTTTTAGAAACACAGATCTTATCTGCACAATTGCTTTATCTGTGTCCTTACTTATTACCTCAGACTGGAAGAGACTACTGAAGTCACTGAAATGTTGACCAAATTTAATTTCTTTAACATCATTTCATTCTCACTTTTTCTTCGCCATTGTAATGCAATATGAAGTTTCAGAACCAAACAGGAATGGGTTGTCCGGGACAAAGTGTAGTTAGACGAGTGACAACCTCAGGTGTTTCTAATGTTGGTGAAGGACATTCATAGCTGTTATTATGTGGGGTTGCTGGGTAGGCAGGGGCAGTTCCAGGAACCCAAGGCAAAAAAACTCCATAGGAACCTCCAACTCACCCCATCCCCTCCACATGGGCAAATTTATTCCTGAGACCAGGGTTCAAATCTCCACCATGGCTCTGTGTGTGGAGTTTGCATGTCCCCCCCCCCACTTATGTGGGGATTCCTCTGGGTATGCCACCCCCCACACACACACACACTCACACACTCAAAACACATGCTGAGGTGAGTTTCAGTTACCACATTGCCCATAGGTGTGAATATTACCTCAGTGCTGCCCCCTTCAGGGTTGTTCCCAGTCATGCACAGATAGCTTCCAGCATAGACTCTGGACCCTGTGATCCTAAATAGGACAAGCAGGTAAAGAAGATCAATGAAGAATTTAATAAACACAAATCTTTCATTTTTATTTATATGCAAAACAGAATACATAAAAATCAGATTTGTCATTGCAGTGTAATATGTAATCAGCTGTCCTCAGGCGCCCCCCAGCTCAGGGGCCCAAGGTCTTTCCTGCCTGCCTTGCCTGTCCTACTGCTACACCTCTGATGGCAAGTAGTGGCTGTAAGAACGATGGATCCCACACAGCCATAAGCAATCTGGCTCTCAAACACATTTCCTTCAGCTGAATCTCATTCTGTCTGATCCTCTTTCTCTTGCTTGTCCTGAAAGGGGAGTATTGTTGCCGCCTTCCTGCTTAACGTTCAAATGCAGCTACCATGTTCTCTGTCGGCATTCCTGAAGTGAAGAGGAACCATTTATGAACGTATCACACTTTCATCAACCAGCTCCCCAGTGGATCGAATGGCAGATGTATGTGGTGTATTAATGAAGAGGTAAGTGTGCTCCACCATGAAATAGGAAGCTAATGTCTGTACTGGTCTGAATTTGTTCAGGTTAAGCCATTTGAAAAGCCAGTGAGGGTGTCATGGGGTCACCGCTGATTCTGTATGGGGTTACAAATGTCTTTGATCGCGTATCACTGCTTCTGAAAGAACTGGATTCTGTGCTGATGCATGTAAGTGTACAGAAGAAAGAATATAATTAGCTGTCTTCATAAACCAGACATTAAAAATGGAAGGCTTTGTAGATTAAGAGAATGGGTGCACTTTAATAACTACTCTTGTGCTTAGCAAAAACCCACATAATCACAATGTTCCATACAGTATGTACAGTAGCTGTATTTTATATAGGGAGATCATTGTGTCTCCGCTGGTGTCTGGTGATGTATGTGTGAATGTGGGGTCAGAGGTCAACTCTCGTTTCTTAGAACAATTCAGTGCACACGCGACAGCTGACCAGGTCATGCTAAATTCTCAGACAATTTTTAGAGATGCAAACTTTACTGTGTTTGTGAATAGCACACATTCTATTGCCTGCTGCCTCTGAAGGTGCAGATGTGCTTTTAACTTTAGTTCTGATAACAGTACTGTAGCTGTTTCAGTAATTTGTGTTAATGCAGCCCAGGATTCATGAATCCTGGAGGAACAGTAGCATGTGGAAAACTGGTAGTACAGCAGTTTTTTTATTATTGACATATGTAGTAAGATAAAAGCTATAATTATTAACAGTGTTAAAAAAATGATTTTTTTTGGCTGTGGGATCTAAGTTAAATATGTTATATTGGCTGGAAGGCATGGGGTGGAACTGACCCCGACATAGCAGAAGGTGAGATACATTTTACACTCTGATGCTTCAGTTTTATTGTTTTATTCTGTACTGTAAAATGTATTTACGATGTATGAATCAGATACTTGTAGGGAAACTGCGCCCTTTCTCTGCCAACCTGAGGACTTTCATAGGAACATAAGCTGTGCATGTTGTCTGTAATACCACAGAGCATGTAGCCTTGACTGAATTCTGCTTTATTCACCTGACACCACTGATGGGCAGGGAAGACTGCTGGCTTACGATCAGTTATCAGTAGTTTACCATGTTTTTTATAGTCTTAAATAAATGATTGAATTATTGTATTGGTGGAAAACTGGGTTGAAGCATTGTTTTAGGATCTCTAGGGTTGGGGGTCTGAACCCTACCTCTGCTCTTTTGTGTTTTATGTCCTCCCTGTGCCTTGTAACCCCCCCACCACTGACCAAGATAAGCATGTAGAAGATGGATGGATGGATGGATTACATTTACATTTACTTAGCCAGAGTGACTTATGTAAGTGGTTAGAAGTCTCATCAGTGACTACATTCTAATATTGGTTCAGCTGAACTTGGCTAAAAATATTATCACCCTAAAAAACTCTGTTGGCAGGTAATAAATTTTTTTTATAACATTGAGAATAATCCTGGAAGTGCTAATCCAATATGGAACGTGAATTATCATTATAGCGGATTATTGCTTGGAGCAAAAATTTGTTTATTCTTAATATACTGTTTGTATTAGAATATACTTAGTATGTACTTTGAATTAGAAGTTTATTGTCGTTATTTAATCCTCATCATTATTAATGCTGCTGTTGGAGAGACCTTTCATAATAAAGCAAATCATATAGAAATATGTCACTTTACAGAGGACAACATGACAATGCACACACACACACGCACACACACATACACACACATACAGAAATCACCCTTCACTCCCCACCTCACGGACAATTTCCATTTTCTGTGAATGTTACAAGCCGCGAGAAAGAAAAAAGATTTTGCACTATGAAATGAGTTTCTGCGAAGGGGGCGGCTTGTGTCTGAACAGCGTGTTTTACTAGATGAGTGGCGCGTAATTACTCTGTCAACAGCAAATGGTTTTTGATTTGTGGTGTGTTCGCCACTTTCCGATTCTGCTCATTTCAGCTGTTTCGCTGATGCTCGCAAACCGGCGCATGCATGAGCAAACATGCGAGCTGCACTTGCGGCAGGCTTACAATTAGGTATGAGCATTCGATGTTTGTGTAAGGATCATATATCTGTGCTCTGCTACTCGTGTTTCCCATTTTATTTGATTATCTATTTTTCGGATTTCTAAAATATTATTGCGACAGGAAATTTTAGATTTCAAATTTAATATGACCATTATTTCATTCTTTAATAAAATTATTCTACAAATAATGACACTCAACTGTCATTGAGCTATACTGATCTGTTCTGAATTGATAGAATTTCTTATTGACTTAGTATGACATAGATGTACTATTTTAATCGGAGCTACTGTATAGCAAAACATACTCATTTTCAATATTCGGGCCTCCTTTAATTTCTTCATTTATCCATCTGTACTCTACCCCATTGAATGAAACATGTATGTGTTCGAAATGGTTCAGTATTGAAGTGATATATGCAATAATATGCTATATGCTGCATGATAGCCGATATAATGTTGGGAAATTACCAAATCAACAGGCTGATTGTCAGAGTCTGGCCTTGTCCCATGTGCCTTGTCCCCGTTTGGCCAGTGGCTCCTGCTGGCCATCCCATTTGGTGTTGTACTGGTGTGTTTTCCCTGCTCCCTGGACTGCCACGGGGATCAGGGGGCTTAGAGGCCGATATCCCTTCCGCCTGAGGCCAGTCTCACCTTTTGCTCTATTTTGGACTTATTTTATCTTCTAGTTCCTGTATGGATAATTTATGTCTTGTTTATGCTCTGTTTTACTTGTGTTCCTTGAGGTGTAATAGTGTTGATAGCCCTCAGTGTTTGTTACTGCTTCCTAGTTACCCCGAACCCTTAGTGATTGGTTTATTAGGTTATAGTTCTCGCCTGTTCTGCGTTGTGACTTGTTAGCTGTGAATTAAAAGTGCCTGCTTTTGTGCTATTCTTCAGTGGTTTGTTGTGGCTGTTTCCCTGTGTGATTATTAGTTGTAGTTGCCCTGTGTTAGTCATTGTAGCTTCCTGTGTTAGTCATTGTAGCTTCCTGTGTTAGTCATTGTAGCTTCCTGTGTTAGTCATTATAGCTTCCTGTGTTTGTCATTGTAGCTTCCTGTGTTAGTCATTGTAGCTTCCTGTGTTAGTCATTGTAGCTTCCTGTGTTTGTCATTGTAGCTTCCTGTGTTAGTCATTGTAGCTTCCTGTGTTAGTCATTGTAGCTTCCTGTGTTTGTCATTGTAGCTTCCTGTGTTAGTCATTATAGCTTCCTGTGTTTGTCATTATAGCTTCCTGTGTTTGTCATTGTAGCTTCCTGTGTTAGTCATTGTAGCTTCCTGTTTTCCTCGTGTTGCTCCTGCCTTAGTTTAGTTTTGACCCTCATGGTCCCTTTGTTTCCTGTTTCTCCCAACGTGTTTTGTAAAACTCTGGATCTCCTTCGCTGTGCCTTGCTCATTTTTATACTTCTCTCACACATCTAATTTATTTATTTATTTTGTGATGTACTCCATAGTTGCTGGGAAGTAAAACTATTAAATCCTTAAAAATCGTTTTTCCTTCATACATAGCATAAGCCCCGGGAAGCACATTTTATGTGAATATTTGTAAGAAACAACACATTTCCGATGCTATTAAGAAGACAAAATATATTATTTCTGCGATATTTAATTACATTATTTAAAAGCCCTTTTCTGTGACCATGATAAACATTTATAAGATATGGATAGATAGAAGCATCCATGGAATAAAAGTGCAAGTCTGTCATCAAAGCTTAATTAAACCTTTTAGACACACTGCATCGAACATTGATTGTGTGCTATTCGCCATTACACCAGTAGATGTCACTAAAGTAAAATTCCACATACTGGACATTGGACAAAACATTTAGGGAAAGACCCAGATCTAGGTTCTGAAATACATGAAACTTGGGCAGCAGCAATTTCATTTCAGCACGTGCTCTGTAAAATAGCAGCTTTTTGTAGGAACCTTTATACTGGCACACACAGATGGATATAAGTATACCTGCACACCAAGCCCCACCCAAACTGTCCCAACCATTCGTCTGGATACTTGTCTTTCTGTTTATTAACAACAGAGTCTGTTTCATGATTTCCCCATTTCATGCAGCCAGATTGTGTCAACTCAGCAGTAAAATTTTGTGCATATACTCAGCAGAAGGCTGCAGAAATAATCTTCTTAGCTGATATAATATACCCCACACTTATTCAACAACTCTGTCTATGTAGGCACAAAACCTATAGCTGCCACTAAATACAGTGGAAACTGGCACCATAGTAACACTTATAATAACCGGTAAGACTCCCCACCACAGCTGAACCCCCATAAACTGGAATGAAGTGAGTCAGCATGCAGTGGAGATCCAGGATGATGGACTTGTAGATTATCAGTCCTCAGCTGATTTGCGCACTGGTGGAGTGAGGGAGGGGGTGAGGCTGGGCTCACCAGCAGTGGTCCACATGTAACAAGATGAACAGGAAATTAGTTGGCTGTGACAACCTGCCCCCCCCTCCTTCCCCCAGGTCATAGAACCTGCCTCAAATAGGGGGGGAGAACAATAAAAGGTTGACAAAGAGCTCTACAATAAAAGGTCATTCAATATGGTGTAGGCCAGAATGAAACAAAAGATTTCCAAGCATAATTTAAGATGGAAAGTGTTGGGGGATGGTGCCCTAGGCGGAGGTGGGGCTACTGCAGCCTGCAAGCGCCAAAATTTATATTAGTTGACTGAACATTCATTAAAGATCAAATAAATGTGACAAATGATGGTATTAGAGCACTGCTGGAAGAAATGACCCAGACATATCCAATCCAATTGGGCCAATTTTTAAGGTCCTCAGCTTTGTGAAGCGAGTTGTTTATTTTAAAATGGGGGGGGGGGGGGGGGGGTTA
>JAODJX010000109.1:8703549-8717206 GCA_026776945.1 Isichthys henryi
TCCTGGGTTGTTCCCTGCCTTGTGCCCATTGCTTCCGGGATAGGCTCCGGACCCCCCGCGACCCAGTGGGATAAGCGATTTGGAAAATGGATGGATGGATGGATTTAGCCACTGGTCTTTAAAGCTTAACTTGCTCCCCTTGTGGTAAACAGTGCATTTCTCTTCTACCTGCCTAACATTTTCTGTCATGCAAGTAATAATACTCCCGAAGATAAGAGCTGTGCATCATTAGCTTTTACCACAAACGCATTATTTGATATTCACGATACTGACCACAAGCTCATGGTGGAAGAATACTTGTCTACAGGACAAAAAAAAGAGATGAAATTTGATTTGATGCTTATTAGAGAGAAAAATCAATTCAGCTCCCTTTACTTCTTCATTGCCGTTTGCAGTGACTGTTAGTAAACCTAAATTCGGGATGTGGTATGTGATTTTCACATTTTGAGGAGTGTTTGAGAAACACAGCCCAGTAGGAGGCACTAATGAGTTGGTCCCGGTTGATCAGGTTGTTCACTACTGAAATGCACCATGGACAGATCTGTGCTGCACGTCAGAGGGGGCGTGCTGCGAGGAGAAGAGAGAAACATGCACAAATCAGAGAGAACATGCAAAATCCACACATACAAAGGCAGAGTCTGGGTTCAGGGCCCCAGTCCTGGAGGCGTAAGGCAGCAGTGGTACCCATTGAGCTACTATGCCATATCTGCATCTGCTTCTGCTGTTACTGTGTGTTTCTGCAAGGTAGGACTCTGTGCCTCTGTGTGGAAGGTTGCTGGTTCAAATCCTGTGACTGACAGAGTAATGATATCTCTTGATCACAGCCCTTAATCCTAAAAACTTTTTTTTTCCAAAATAGGTCTGCAAAGCCCTTTAGACTCCAGGTAGTTGAGTGTGCAGTAATAATACTGGCTCCTCCAGTCTGTAATGCTGACACAATGAGTATATCGATCTGTGACGTCTTTATCGACATACGACCAATTTCCTCCCGAATTTGAGCCAGATTGGGGATTTTCAATCAATGCAGCTATATTACACCCCTAGCAGCAAACAAAAAATGTTAAGAGGATTATTTCTCCCTTAGACACAACCAGACTGGATTACACTTTCGAAAGCTGGCTCTGTCATTTGGTGACATGCACAGAGTCCTTCTGTTACTGCTGTGTTGTTATATATCTCTCTGGTTTTTAAGCGGTCACATTACTGCCTCAACTCTCAAAATGAGCAAATGCTGAAAAAGAGTTTGCATTACAAGCTATTATGGTTTGGATTAAGTTTTTGTGAACTGGTGCAAGGACTATATCTCTGTTTCAGCTATAATATATGAAATATGTTGATATTCTGAGTGTAATAAAATGCACAAGTGCCTCACTCTCACTTTTTGCTCTTCCACCCCATTGTCCATCAACAGGTGAATGCCTTGCTCTCCTTCGTGGTTCCTATGGCAGCGATCTCGGCACTGAATGGAATGATCGCCAGCCAGCTCCTTCACATGTTCCGCCAGGCTGAGCGGGACACCCGCGTGTGCATCATTGGAGGAAGCCCAACCATGCTCAGTGTCTCAATGGAGCCCAACCGCATCCAGTCCCTGCGCCATGGCGTCATGGTCCTGCGTAAGTGTACTGCCTGTCACAGACACCGGCACACAGAAATGAAGTGTTTTTAGTGCAGCAAGGTATTGAGATTTTTCAGAAACCTCCTCAGGCTAAGAAGAAGTTGTGAAAAACAACCTGACATTTTCTACCCTTTTGTATGCAGCAAATTAAATCAGTTTCACGTTTCCTCAAAGGCTTGATTAATTATCGCCTGTTAACCTTAATTACAGCCACATTATTATACCAATATGAAAACTTCCCAGGAGTAATAATGTATAAAATATTAAACTTCATATGGTCTTGTGACAACTTTTTTGTGTTCTTCTATATATTTTTGGCTTGACACGTCTGTCGGCTGACATACAAACCAAGTATTTATAATTACTTAGTAGGTATCTAGCAGATGCTTTTGGCGTATAAGTGAGGCTAATAACTCATTGTAAACATATGTGTTGTCAAGCAGTAAACTAGACATAAGTGCAGCTATGCTGAGCTTCTGGTGAAGTGCAAGTGTAAGCAGTATTGACGCAAGAGCTAAACAACAGCTTCTGACAAAGCAAGAACCTAATAAGACTATTCAAAGACCAGATGTGCAACATAAGAACAATCAGGGAACGTAAAGAGCCATCAGGCTAGTAGAGGAGTGTGTGCTTAAGAAGGGGCTGGAATGACTGAGGCTTCACCAGCCCTACTGGTTTGACATAATAAGAACCACAGTGAAGCAAGTTACAGCATGCTGGCAACAGATCGCATATCTGAAAGGTTGCATGACAGCCAAGAAATATGAGGCCAATTTATAGGACCAGGTGCACCATGTGGTGCAAACACTGTCTTCTGATGACGGTCCCATGTTCTAAAATGATATTGGTCTAGTTCACATATACGCTGCCCGGCAAAAAGAAAGTGGCCATTTGAATTTATATCAGCAAATACTTAAGCGCCAATGACTGGATCGTTATTACAGCCCAACAATGTTATGCAGCAATAAAGTGAAGTCAGCTGAGTACCTGAATCTACTGAATGACCAGGTTACACCTCCATCCATCATCAATGGGTTTTTCTCTTCCCTGTTGGCATGGACATATTCCAGGACAAGAATGCCGAGATTTACTGGGTTTGAATTGTCAAAGACTGGTTCAGGGAGCATGAGGAATCATTTTCACGTATGACTTGGTCACCACAGAGTTGTGTCCTTAACCTCATTGAATGTCTTTGGGATGTGATGAAGGAGGCTTTATGGAGTGGTTCAACTCACTTGTCAACGCAGGAAAAATCTTGGTGAGAAATGAATGCAAATCTGGATGGAAATGAATGGTGACATGAAGGGTGAGATGTTGCATAAGCCTGTGGAAACAATGCCGTGACAAATGTGCGCCATTATCAAGGCTAAAGGCGGTTCCACAAAAAACTCAAATGGCGACTTGTTTTTTTTAGCCAGGCAGTGTATAATGGTGAGACACTTCCGAATTTTATTTTATTTTTTTTTCCCAGAAAGCAACAGGTAGCCACTGAAAGGTTTTGTAAAAGCAGAAATGAAGCCTTTATCTTCATCAGCTGGATTTCACTCGACCAATTTGGAGGCACAAATAGATCATACTGTGATGGTAGGTAATTTTATCAAGAAGGAAGTTTTTCTCTTTCGGCATGTACCAGGAAACAACAGACAATCAGTAAAGGGACTCATTTATGTGACGCACCTACATCTGTGGATCATAGAGTCTGGAAAAAAAAACCCAGGGTGAGTAGAAGAACAAAACTAAATATAACAAAAAAAGTGTTTTAGACACACACTTGCACACAGGGTATAGAATTCATTTTAGAGCAAAAATTTTCGCTTAAATGTTCCTTCAGTAACTCAGATGAGTGGAGTGGATTGGGAGAGTCGTTATCAATAATAGGATCTTTTCCCACACAAAAGTACAGCAGTGTCCCAAGCCTCCTCCATTTTCCCTCAGCTTCCCCCTAATTTTTGGTTGCCACAGACACGGTCGGGCACAAGGTGTTACTGGTAAGGAAGTACTGGAGCTACTCTTAACACCTTTTCAAATTTCACAGCACATTTCACCCCACAATGCGGTGCCACATTTCCGATCGGCAAGATGTGATGAGCTCCATTGTACCGTCAACTTACAGCAGCAGTACTTTTCCCTGTAATATGTTTGCTCCAGAGTTCCTCAGAGTAATAATCAGAGTACCTCGGAGTATTACTCAGAGTAATAATCAGAGAACCCCAGAGTAATAATCAGACATTCTCAGAGTATTAATCAGAAATCCTGAGGAATAATAATGTGCATATTTCTGCATTATCATCTTTTAAACTCTCTACTTTTATTATGTGAGCACCAGTCTAATCTGACTTGTGAAGAAAAACGTTGTTTCTAAGAAATAAATGAGGGACTATTGGAAAGTATTATGTACTCGTACATGTTACATTGTTTACAAGAAGCATAATACTTCTCACACTCCTCCATAATCACACAATCAGACTCCTACAAAGGGGGTAAACTAACCACTAACTCACCTTTCCTCCGGTCCAGAACAAGACCCCCCCTCCCCCCACCAGCTGGTGGACCATCCAGTAACAAGAAGTCTGTTAAGCCAAATACTATCTGGTGCAGTTTTGCAGCTGGCCTTCTGCTACAGGAGTTTTATGTCATAGAGCTTTATAATATGCATTTTACTGTCTGTCCTGGGTTCCAAGAAAATGCCTCATAGTAAATATTAATTTCATAGAACAAAGATTTGTTGTCATGTTGTCATGATGTACCACACTTTGTATTTTGAGAGGGACTTATCTCTGTATTGTTTCCCAAAGAGGTTCAGAATGTTATTTGGCCGGCAGCTGTATGACAACCAAGGAACATCTTACATCAATACTGTAAAGCAGTGTTTCCCAACCCAGTCCCCTGGGACCCACAGTCGGTCCATGTTTTCACTCCCTCCCAGCTCCCTGCCAGACAATCCACATTTTTGCCCCAGGGAGCTGGGAGGGAGAAAAATGTGGACTGTCCATGCGTCCCAAGGACCGGACTGGGAAACATTACAATAAAGGATGAATGTATTTATACCTACTCCGGTTTCCCCCCACAGTCCAAAAACTAATTGGTGTTGCTAAATTGCCCATAGGAGTGCATGTGTGAGTGAATGGTGTGTGAGTGTGCCCTGCGATGGGCTGGCCCCCCATCCTGGGTTGTTCCCTGCCTCGTGCCCATTGTTTCCGTTATTTTTAAGTTGTGGGGACCAGTCCCCTTAAGGATAACCTCAGTGTAAAAAAAATCAGTGACCACAATCAAAAAACTAATACTGCCAAAAGACTTGTATTTTGTTTGGTTACTTATGGTTAAGGTTAAGGCTGGGTAGGGGTTAAGGTGGTCGTTTTCCCATAGAAATAAATAGACGGTCCCCACAAATATATGAGTAAAGGTCTCTCTCTCTCTCTCTCTCTCTCTCTCTCTCTCTGTGTGAACTTATAAATGCCGAATAGCATAATTTTATTAAAACAATCTCAGATGGAACAAACCCAGGGAACAACAGACATGTGGAAATAAATAAGTAATTGGGATGATCAGTAACTCTTATCACTTGCTGAATGACAAACACCCCCCCCCCCCAAAGGTACCAGGGAGGAATAAACAATGCTTCATCAAAATTCTGTTGTTCTTCTTCTTTTGGACTCCTCCTTTGATATCAGAATTGCTGTTCCTTTCATTTTCATGTTTTCATGTTTGTGTGCAAGTGCTAAACAGGGTCATGGCATTAATAAGTTATCTATGCCTAATTTACAGTCCACTGAGCTTTTAAGTCCCTTCTTATAAGATATACAGAGCTTCTTGCCCTTGTTTGATTTATATAAGTTAAGTGATGAATAATGGTAAATTCTAGTTCTGCTTCTTTTTGGGTGAAGTGTGAAGTGTTTTGGTGGTTTTTAGTGCGTTTTGCACTGAAAGTTAACTGATAGGCTCAGGTGCATGTTTGTAAAGTTCACAGTGTGAAGCGTTTTGAAAAAGTGGACATGGTATTGATACAAGTGTGAAAATGATTGGAAAGAACTGTAAACAGTCAATTACTGTAAATTCACTTCAGGCAAATAGAGCAGAAATACTGGATAGATTAAAGGAGCAGTCTTAACAGATTAACGCTTAAATTAGAAAACGTTTTGGCAAAAAGATTGAATACGGCTCTTCGTTCAGTCTTTTTTTGCCCCCTGCAGTGACAGTACTGTTTGTCTCTCTTCTCCCTCCCTCCCTCTCTTCCTCGGTGACATCTCTGTGCGGCCCTGTACCTTGCCAGGCGCTGTGGTCATCGCGTTTGTGGTGTGCTGGCTGCCATACCACATGAGACGGCTCATGTTCTGCTACGTCACTGAGTGGACAGAGTGAGTGCCGCAGATCAAATCGGTCAAGGTGCATTCATGAATACCTGTCCATAAATGACTTATTTTACATATGAAATATTCTAGGCCTCTGATGTTTTCTGTCCTGCCTTTTAGGTAAAAGGAGTCGTTTTGCAGGATTGTTTTCAGAAACAAATAAACAAATCACATATGTCACAAGAAATGCTTGGAGCAGAGTGACAATGCAGATCGTAATGTGGTACTATTTTGCTCCACTGCTTTAGGAGAAACCCTTTGGGAGAATAATCAGTCAAACCCAAAGGTCAAGCAAGGTTACCATTTTAATCAGAAGTCTTGTAGGTAATTACACTGACTTTTCAGCTCCTGAGCAGATTGCAGCAATATGCACCAATGCGACAGTATTCTGAAGAGAAAGGGAATCACACACTGCTCATGTTTGAATGCTAGCAGACCCACAGACATCACTACACAGTGAACTGTGTCACGCGCCACCAATACATGATGCACTGCGGCAGGTCACTGCGAATAAGGCAAAATGCAAAGCTATTCAGAGAAAGGAATTCACTCTCATTTTCAGTGGTGGATGTCATATGAAATATTGCAAAATTCCTTCGATCTATCCATCCATCTTATTACCAAGTTTTGGGTAAAGGGTTGCGGGTTAGTGTGTATATGATGTTTAAAGATCATCATCCATAGGTTACTTATTGAAAAACACACAAGTAACAAACTAAAAAAAAGAGAAAAGAAGTACTTTGAGCACAGTCATAGTGTGTCTGGTACCTAACTAAATCAATATTCCAATCTGACAGGAGCGCAGAATTTAAAAGACTGTTAGTAATGGGATTTGGTCAGATTCTCCTGACTAAGAGTGTTGACTGCATATGTTTCCTTTTACAGTTGCCATGGTTTTTCAAATTTCATTCAGCTTTATAGATGATGGGAAAAAAAAGTGTTCTTCACTCGGACTAAATGAATGCATGCTTGTGAAGGCCGAGGGACACTTGAGAGGAATTATATGGGATGTTTTAGTTTCTACCACAAGTACATTGACTTAGCTTTTAATAATATAATTATACAGAAAAAGGCTGACGATAAGAGTTACATAAAAGTGCATCATGTTCATATCCTGATTACACAGATGCACTAGCAAGGAACGCAATAAGGAATTACTTTTTTTTTTTAACCCTAAAGTAAAGCTGAAAGTTTTTACTTTAGCAATTGAGGTTGTGTCATTTTCAGGGGTACTGCGGAGGGCCCTTTCAAACGGGACTCATTACAGACATCTCAGCTCCACTGTACTATGGGCAATCAGCTGTGGGTTATAAACTTCTCATGCTTTTGGCACTAAGATCTTGTTCTGTATACTGTAGCTCAGTGTCACCTTCTGTTGAAATACTGAATGGATACAGTATTATTGCTGTCTATTACAGCAGCTCACTGTGTTTATACTGACACGATGATTACATTGGTTTAATATACTCGGCTGGAAATATTGCTTTTACTGCGTAAATGACCTGATCTTAACAGTTAGAAAAGGATTGTGGTGTTTGTGGACTGAGGTCGTCAGAAACAGGAACTTCATCAGAATCAGATTTCTTGGCCAAGTATGTTAAATTACACAAGGAATTCAGTTCCAGCCAATGGTGTCCCTCAAGCTATACAGACAATGAATATATAATTTATACACAGTACACACAATCGATCCATCCATTTTCTGTAACCACTTATCTTATTCAGGGTCACAGGGGGTCGGGAGCCTATCGCAAAAGCTACGGCGCAAGCCAGGAACAGTGCGCAACAATGCAATATACAGATCATATACAACACAAGTACTATAAACAAAGTGTAAACAACAATAATGATCATCACATATGGGAATGAGATTGTGGTGTGTGACCATGGTACAATACAGTATTTGTAGATGCAAGGCAGCTGACACAATCAAAAAATATATATTTAAAACCGTATAAATCCCCGTTGATGCCAATAAGTCTAGGAAACACTGCAGAGTCACTTTGATGGTCCTAGAAATGCATCTAGGCCAACCAGAGAAAATCTGGGAAAGTAGCCAATCTTTCCTTCTACACACAAGGCTTGGAACTGTAATAAATAAATAAATTGATTTTAAAAAATCAATTAATGAAAAGTAATGACAGAGCTGTTAGAGACTAATCAGTAATTAGGAAAAGCGTTTTCTGGCAGTAACAGTATATGGTGTGTAGCAAACCGACTAATGTTTCTACTATTGTGTAAAAAAAATGAACTAGACAAGTGGTTCTGTATAGACCTTCTGCATGGATTGATGAGATCACGCAACATTCCCTTCCTGTCTCCTTTCTCCTGCAGCAGCCTATATGACTTCTACCACTACTTCTACATGGTGACAAACGTGCTGTTCTATGTCAGCTCTGTTATCAACCCCATCCTCTACAACCTGGTATCAGCAAACTACAGGCAGATCTTTTTCTCCATGGTAAATTACTTCTGCCTGCCCTGCCACCAGAAGAAGCAGAGACAGGTCCTGACCAGATACTCCAATAGTACCTCCAGCAACCACACCTGCTCTACCAATGTTATCAAGGAGACTGTGTACTGATCTGTGATTAGCTAATGCTAATTAATATCACCTGGCAAGCAAGGGAGAATCATGGCTACAGTAAAATCAAAGCAGAATTAGTCTCAAACTGAATGTGCCAATAACGGTATTCGTTGTGTTTTTTCATCAGCCTTCAGGGAAAGGGGAAGGTAAGAGTCATTTTTATAATTGCCCAAAACGTTAAGCTTTATACGCATACCCAGTGATCAAAATATTAATCTCATGGCTTGGTAATTATTTTCAGTTCAGGTGGCCTGTAAATGTTCTTGAGCAAAATTAAGAAAGAAAGTCTTTCATTCTATACGCCATTCAGTTCTTTATTTTAGCCTAATAACGTAGCATCATGCTATATGTGTATGCATTTAGAATGCCAAAAGGTTAATCGTCCTACTCTATTTGCGGTCAACGAATATTGACGTTCGAAAAAAAATCCTAAAATTGTAGAAGGTTGCAAAAGGATTCCACTGTCCGTCAGCGTAACTCATCATTTTTGACATGCACAGAGCTGAAAGAGTACCAGCATAACAGATTTGGATCCTGAGAACACAAAACAGCACCTTAGACTTCAAACAGAGTATGTGTCACCTCTGAGAGTCTAAGAGCGGCAGGAAATAGCATGGATGACAGCTACATTATTTCCTTGTTAGCTCAACAGGGAGCAAGATGCCATGTTGGATATATTACTGTGTTGCAGAGGAAGCTTTGTCTGTCTTCACAGGTGCTTCACCCTTTAAGTGACATTCAGCATAAACCCTTCAGTACAAAAGGAAAAATCTGTTTTCCAAAACAGAAACACTGTGCCCAGTAGATAAAGAGAAATTTTTCATTAAAAACTCCTCGGCAGACAGTTCTAAAGACGGCTGCATTTCCAGTCATGTGTGTTCGCGTCCATCCTAGGCTGTGAATGTTTTTCGTCATCATCCAAATGTCTCTCAATTCTATTTTTACAGACATCATAGCAAATGAATGTCCCATTACATTTTGCTATATGTGGTTTAAAGCATTGGAAGACTGTTGCCCATTTCTTGTTTTATTCAGATTGCTGTAGCAAACCAGCCTCATGAATTAACCAAACTGGGTCATAACACCGACTGAAAAACAGCAATGTTTTCTGTTTCATTTAAATCCAGTCCACTAAGAGAATAGAACATGGAGTACAGAATGAAACCAGTGTTTTCAATCCCAGGTCTTACACAAAGAAATTATTTAATAATCATAAATTTGTTTTTAATTTGTTTCATTCATATTTGTCATGAAAACAATCATTTTAAAACCGTAGTTACATGAGAACAGTATGTAACTCCACTTGCCACCATTTACACAAACTTTCATCCTTATCTCCCCTTTGATAATTACACAAGATTTGTTCAGCATTAAATGAATCATATGTCAGGAACCGTATTCACAGCATCTGCTACAGTATGTGAACAAAGTGTGATTACATCATCACATGTGAAGGTGAATCTTCATTTTGCCACTCTGGTGAATTTGTATTTTGCTTTTTTTTTGTGATTGCAGTGTTTGTTGTATTGAAGCTATTCTTGTGAAGTCATGTTGCTTGGGTCTGTTATTGAAAACGGGGATTGTAAAAATGAGCAAGAATGAAATATCTGCTATATATTTATTTATAGACAACTGAATGAGAACATGTAGACTGCTCAAAAAA
The DNA here is from genome assembly GCA_026776945.1 of Isichthys henryi. Classification (NCBI taxonomy): domain Eukaryota; kingdom Metazoa; phylum Chordata; class Actinopteri; order Osteoglossiformes; family Mormyridae; genus Isichthys; species Isichthys henryi. The sequence continues at coordinate 8,713,764 of JAODJX010000109.1, forward strand.
ATTAAAGGAACGATTTGAAAACACATCAGATCTGAATTGGAAAAAAATCATACTGGATATCTATACTGATATGTACTGGGTAATGTGTTAGGAATGAAAGGATGCCACACTGTTTGATGGACTTGAAATTTATCAACCTACAGAGGCTGAATTCAAAGACACCCTGAAAATCACAGTGATAAATGATGCGGCAGGCTAGTCCATTTTGGCAAAATTTCATTACAGTAACTCAGAATCATACTCAGTACTTTGTATGGCCCCCACGTGGTTGTATGCATGCCTGACAATGTCGGGGCATGGTCCTAATGAGACCACAGATGGTGTCCTGGGGGATCTCCTCTCAGATCTGGACCAGGGTATCACTGAGCTTCTGAACAGTCTGAGCTGCAACCTGGTGGCATCGGATGGACAAAACATAATGTCCCAGAGGTGTTCTATTGGATTTAGGTCAGGCGAGCGTGGGGACCAGTCAATGCTATCAATTCCTTCATTCTCCAGGAATTGCTGCATACTCTCCCCACATGAGGCAGAGCATTGTCGTGCAAAAGGAGGAACCCAGGACTCACTGCCCCAGCACAGGGTCTGACTATGGGTCCAAGGATTTCATCCCCATACCTAATGGCAGTCAAGGTGTCATAGTCTAGCCTGTAGAGGTCTGCGCATCCATCCATAGATATGCCTCCCCAGACCATCACTGACCCACCACCAAACCAGGCATGCTGAACAATGTTACAGGCAGTATAACGTTCTCCACGGCTTCTCCAGACCCTTTCACATCTGTCACATGTGCTCAGGGTGAACCTGCCCTCATCTGTGAAAAGCACAGGGTGCCAGTAGCAGACCTGCCAATTCTGGTATTCTATGGCAAATGCCAATCAAGCTCCACAGTTCCGGGCAGTGAGCACAGGGCCCACTAGAGGACGACGGGCCCTCAGGCCACCCTCATGAAGTCTGTTTCTGATTGTTTGATCAGGTAACATTCACACCAGTGGCCTGCTGGAGATAATTTTGTAGGGTTCTGACAATGTTCATCCTGTTCCTCGCATAAAAGAGCAGGTACCAACCCTACTGATGGATCCAGCTCTCCTAGAGTAACTGCCTGTCTCCTGGAATCTCCTCCAAACCCTTAAGATTGTGCTGGGAGACACAGTAAACCTTCTGGCAATGGCATGTATTGATACACCATACTGGAGGAGTTGGACTACCTGTGCAACCTCTGTAGGGTCCAGGTATCGCCTCATGCTACCAGTAGTGAAACTGACCATCACCAAATGCAAAACTACTGAAAAAACTGTCGGAAAAGGTGAGGAGTGAAAAATGCCCCTCAAGTGCACCTGTTTTTAATTTCATTAACATCAAAGCAGCTGAAATTGATTAACAAACCCCTCTACTACTTAACTGACCAGATCAATATCCCAGAAGTTTAACTGACTTGATATTATACTCCGATTAAAAAGTGTTCCTTTAACTTTTTGAGCAGTGTATATAAAGGCTTCACTTTAAGTATTCTGATATAAATAACATTCAATAAATAAATGTGTACATGGACATACTTTTTGAGAATAACGTGATTTTTGTGTTATTGCAATGGTCATACACATGCACGCACACACACACACACACACACACACACACACACACACGTGAACCTGCATGGCTTTGATGACCTTTTCAAAACTTCCAAGTGACTGATTAGTACCTGGCATTTAATTAAAAGTCATGGGGCTCAAATGACCACAACCAAGGTCAGCAGTATCAAGTATTATCGCCCGTCTTTATAAGAATACTGGGTAACTCTTTACTTAAAGCTGTCATCTATAATGCAGTATAATGTTTGGTATAAAAAATAATAAAGCATTACAACATCTTCCTTTGATAGTCATATGGCATTATAGTGTTGATTATCATACTTCATAAGTTCAAATGAAGCTGTCATCTATAATGCAGCACAGATACCTTCATGATGTATTACAATGGTCAGTATAATAATTAAGGATGCTTTGTACTTCATTATGAAGGCATAGTGCATTATAAATGAGAGCTTCATAAAGCAGTCATAATGCATAATAATTAGATATTCCTTTTATATATATTTATAGCCATATTTATAATGCTTTATGAATGCGTTATAATGTGTCATGAATGTGTTCATAGATTCTTATAGGCATGGCATCAGTTCCCCCAGTTCCTACACTACTGAATAAGACATGAAAAAATAGAAAATAGAAAAGAAATATGATCAGAATATATATAAAGGAAACACGTTGTTCTGCATTGTGATTCATTGTTAAAGATGGCCAGAGATCTGCAGCTAAGCATTACCCTTTTCTCTATAACTGACAGCAGATGTACCATTGGAAGAAAACCTTGGAATAAGGAGGGTCAGAGTGACAGATGAGTTCACACACAAGCGCAGCTGCTCCAACTTCAGATCTAAATGAAAAACACAAAACCTGCAATTCTGCTAGCACAATTCCTGCTAGTACTTCCATCATGCTGCTTAATGGCAGAAACAGTGTTAATTTTGTTTTAAAGAGCCACATTTTATGCCCTGTACATTACCACTCAGAAGTGTATTCGATACCAATTTGCAGTAAAGCACTTACAACAATTACGTACTGGAATAAAGGTGTTTTTATGTATTTCAGTAAAAATTAAAGCAAATATAATCACAGTGGTGAATATATTTTGCATTTCTGCAAGCTGTTCTGTGTGACCGAGACTTTGGGGTAATGAAGACAATGAAAAGCTGTGCTTGTATTTTCCTGCCAGATGCTTACAGGCCATACAGTGCCGTCACTTTCATTTCCGTCCTCGGAAAGTGACCTGTTGTGAGGGCCACTTATGAGGTCACTTACTTCAAGGTCTGCTGTGATTTAGGGTGCCTCTTTGGTGCCCAGACTACAGCTGGCCCAAGTAATGGAGCTAAAATGCAAATAAAACATCTCCAGTAGGATGTTTTTACCACCTACACCAAACTCTTTAAATATTAAAAGGATATAAACCACTAAAAGAAGAAGAATCTAGGGAAATGATGCAATGTCAATGCAGTTAATAATGCTAAAAGGATGACATAGTGGTTTGGTGCTTAGGCGTGCCTCACAAAGCCAGGTTCGTGGGTTTGGTTTCTGCCTCTTGCTCTCTATGTACAAATGGAATTTGAATACTGTCCCATTGTTTATGTAAATCTCCTTCACAGTTTCCTCTCACAGTTCAAAAACATCTGGTCAAGAGGTTACAGTTACTGTAACTTGTGGCATGATGAGATGTGGGTGTCAGATAACAGAGAACCAAGGAAAGGGTATATACACAGGTGATGAGGTTTAAACAAGGAACAGGTGTGAGTAAATAACCACTTAATAAACACACTGTTGCCTCACACCTCTGGGACCTGGGTTCGAGTCTCCGCCTGGGTCACATGTGTGTGGAGTTTGCATGTTCTC
>JAODJX010000109.1:8717306-8731039 GCA_026776945.1 Isichthys henryi
CCATCTGTATGTCTCAGGTTCCAGGTGAGGCTCTGTGTCTGTGCCCCCATTGAATGAAGCTGTCCAGTGGCTTGAGTCTGTCAGCACGCCCCCCTCCACTCCTTTTGCCTCCCACCATGTCCTCTTCCTCGTCTTGCTCTTCCTCTGTGGAGACCAGCCCGGAGGACTTGCCCCGTGGTGGTGGTGGTACCATTCGTGTCTACCTCCCTAATAAGCAGCGCACTGTGGTGGGTGGCTGCCGTCGGCTCATGTATCTTAGACTTAATGTGTCCAATATTCCAGCTGCAGGCCCTGGCTTTGCAATGCTTATATTAGTTACAGGTCTAATATTCATGACGCATCATGATAGTTGACCTGAATTGGTCTGATTTTAACAGTGATTTTAACTTGTGCTGTGATGTTACAAGGACATTGCCGTTTTTCTGCAGATTCATGTCATTTGGGAATAAATACTGAGAATATTAATGCAATAGATTTCAAAATGCCATTCCGTCGATGACTGGAAACATGCTTAGTTTTGCATTTCTAGTCTTATCTTCTTAGTAACTTTTTGCGCTAACTACATCAGCGCATTTATTATGCATTCATTGAATGTTCGGTATCTTAGCAGGTTTACTACACATTAATAACAAATAGAACTATATGATTATAATACTGGTTATATTGTTTATTAATGTACAATAAAGCTGTTAAGGTACGTTAGGATGTTGATATATGTACAGGCTGCTTATGAGTGCATTTTAAAGACATTATGAATGTGCAGTTAATGTAAAGAGCTACCAGCGTTTTACATTTTCAGAAGCATGTTTGTCTCTAGTAACAGCACTGTCTCGTATGCAATGACACTCTGAGTTCTTTAGATTCTCTTGTGTGTAGCAGTAGAATGACCTCTTTAATGGCGGGTCAACCTTCTGCATCTGCAGGTGAATGTTCGGCCTGGGCAGACAGTCCGAGACAGCCTGGACAAAGCTCTGAAAGTGCGAGGACTAAGCCAGGATTGCTGTGCTGTTTTTCGTCTTCTTGAGGGGTTAGTGCTTTGTTCTTCTCTGCTCTTGCAGAAAGATCAGGACTGGTTTGCGGTGCTGGTGTTTCCTGATGTGATCATTTTGTATTTAAACATAAATGAAACTTGTCTGTATGTCTATCTGAGCGTGTGTGAGAAATTTTTGAAATTAGCTAATCTGAGAAAGGTATGTATAGTCCATTAGTGCTGATATTGCCAGATCTCATGTAAATGTCAAGTATAAGTTTTTATGAGCTGCAAAGGATCAAGACCAGCCTTATCAACCCCGATTCCAATGCTTCGAGAACCAGTCAATCACACCATCTTATGCAGTGTAACTTCACAAGAGTTTAGTCACTCTAGCAGATAAGTGTGTTGTGGATGTACAGAAAATGCACACAGTGACCATCACATGTGTGTCTGTCTTAGTCGCAAAAGACTGACCGACTGGAGCACGGACATTACGCCGCTTGTTGGGGAGGAACTGCTTGTGGAGGTCCTGGATGACGTCCCCCTTACCATGCACAACTTTGTGAGTAAATTCACCCTTGTAAAATCAGGCTTTTTTTCTTTAATAAAACCATTTTGGGTGCATTTATAACATTTGTAGGGTACAGGTAGAGATGGTATCATTCATGGAGTATTAGTTTCATCCCAAAGTCTTGGTTTGTCCTCTCATGTTTGCACAAGTTGGTCCATCCATCCATCCGTCCATCCATTTCTTGAACCTGCTGAATCCCAACTGGGAGCCTATCCCTGGAACAATGGGCACAGCGGGAACCAACCCTGGGCAGTCGCCAACACACCGCATGGCACACACACTCACACAACTACAGAGCCAATTTAGACTCACCAATCAACCTATCCTGCACACTTTTGGACCGCGGGAGGAAACCAGAGCCCCCGTGAAAAACCCATGCGAACACGGAGTGAGCGTGCGAACTCCACACAGAAAGGACCCGGGACTGAACCCAGGACCACACTGCCCCTAGTTGGTCCATCGGTAACTTAAGTTGTCCTTATTCTTTAATAGACCAGCAGGGTGTCCCTTACTCCGTACCCTGATTTTGCCGATATCACTGCCACCATTAGAGAGGAGATGTCACTGTCAGGTCATTCACCAATTGGCTGTTCTAATTACTGTCCACAGGTGCGTAAGACCTTCCTGAAGCTGGCCTACTGTGATTTCTGCCACAAATTTCTCTTTAATGGCTTCCGCTGTCAGACCTGCGGGTACAAGTTCCATCAGCACTGTAGCAGCAAGGTGCCCACAGTGTGTGTGGACATGGACACAATGAACAAAATGTGAGTGTTTTATCACACAACATGCATGAGTGAGGGGTTTGTGTTTGCCCTGAAGCTCTGCGGGTTCCCTGGTGTTTGCACTGACAGGCGACTAACAGACCTTGGTCTTCTTTTTTGGACAGATTACCCAGTACAGGCCTAGATGAGTATCCTCAAATCACCATACTCATACCAGACAGCTCCTTATCCAAAAGTCACATGGCCTTAACCCCAGAGCCTAAGTAAGTTCTTTCTGGCATATGAAAAGATGTTCACCCTTCTATTCTGTTGGATTTTTCAGTCTATTTTGTGTAAACCACAATTAAAACTCATAGTTCTATTGATATATTGCAATTCATGTGTTCAAGCGAATCCTGTACTTCCAAACAGGCTGCCATAAAGCCTATTATATAAAAAATGTGAGTCAAAGACAATGGCTAGTGATAACAAATGCAGAACTGCTTAGTGACACTTATGAACACACTGCACTGCTTCAGTGGTACTTCGGCTTGAGGCACTGTACAGTTGCGTATAAAGTTACCTAAATCAGTATGTATTGATTATTTTTATTTGTTGACCGCTCTGACTTACCTACTAATTAGACTAAGACCAACTTGGAACAGTAACCTAGGGACCGTCTGTATAAAGAATGAGTGGTTTTATGAACTTTTTTTGCATGTGTAACCATATAGTGTGTTGTGATTCAAAAGTGCCTATTCGTGATAGTATTGTGACTTATCTCTAGTGTATTTATGTAAAAAACAGTTTAAATTACCTGGATACATTTTTTCAACATGCAGTTTAATTCAGATTTTGTTTCAGCAGGAAAAAAGATTAGAATTAATTCCTCCTAATATTCGAACCAAAAACGCTTTGGAAATTCCATTCAACCTTCATTTTAGTCTGCTGTTCTAACACAAGTTGAAACCCCAAATGGAAGGCAGGACATTCTGGAGGGGTATCGTCTATGTGGTTGATTTGATCACACTTAATGCAATAATACAAGTCTTTTAATGTGAATTCTGTGTGTACTGATCTTTTAACCTGAGTCATGGTAGAAACCATTCATCTGTACCATTCTCCCACTTTTCTCTCAGGCTGGGGCTGCTGTCACCGTCTTCGGCATTCCACTTCCCCCCCCATGACTCTGGCAGCCAGTCCCTTCAGCGGCACCGGTCCACATCGACTCCCAATGTCCACATGTTCAGCACAGTGGGGCCTGGGCTTATTGAGGTGAGCGTTGGTGCTTGTTGGCTCTTAGTAATCTTATGGTTCAGCTTTTCTCTCTTTCATCTGGGCGGAGAATTTGAGACTGTAAAATGGTGTATTTCCCCATGCAGTTCAAAAGAATGTTCTGAAGGTTTCCTGTGATGTGCATTAAGATGTCATTTTCCTTATTTTTGATTGTAATTGGTTTTGTATTTAGATATCTAAAATGCGTACATTGCCTTTTGTCTGTAGGAAGCACTAATTAAAAACAACTCAGTGGGTGAGTGTTTGATTATTTTATTACTTTATAAATAAAACTTGCATGACTGCACCTCTTCTGAGTTTATTAGCCTGCTGAGGTTTAATTCAAGTTGTAAACCCATAACTGAAGAGAGTCTCAGTCTTTCCCTGCCCCCATTCCACTCAAAGTTTTGTGTGCGTTTGCTCCCCTGATTCCAGGATTGGAGACTTTGTCTAAACCATCCACCAGTCCCCCTTCTGTTGGTTCGCCTGGGAAACGGCCTCCCAAGTCTCCTTCAGAGACCAAGGAGCGAAAGTCCTCCTCCTCAGATGACAAAAAGAAAGTGGTGAGTTGGTTTCCGGCTGTTTGCCGGCACCCTGGTTCACTTTTGTGTGTGTGTTTTTTTTTTCTGCTTGTAACTGAATTTCAGTATCAGGATCTAGCATAATCAAGTGCTACTGATTTAATTCTTACATATTTTAACATGTAAACTGGAGATGTCCTTACTTTGGTGAATGGAAATGTGTTTCAGCACCGTGGTGGAAACCGGGACTCCAGCTACTACTGGGAGGTGCACTCAAGTGAGGTCACCATTCTGAAGCGCATTGGCACGGGGTCTTTTGGGACCGTCTTCAAGGGCAAGTGGCATGGGGATGTGGCTGTGAAGATCCTGAAGGTGACGGACCCCACACCCGAGCAGCTGCAGGCTTTCAAAAATGAGATGCAGGTGCTCAGGTCAGCCCAGCTCACGTGTCACATATATAAGTGGAGCCAGGGGATGATGAAGCATAACTGGATTAGTCCAGGTTGGGAACCCAGTATGATGCACTTTCATGGGGCCCAAAAGTTCTAGCAGTGGCCCCGGTGGTTGCTTTCAGCGATCTGTTAGTCAGGGTGTCGGCCAGCCATACTGTTTTATCGGCAGTTGGCTATTACTAGGGGGGGGCACAATGTGTAGTGAGAGACTCGGATGTTTGACTTTCTCCTTCTCCTTCCAGGAAAACACGTCACGTCAACATCTTGCTCTTCATGGGCTTCATGACGAAGCCCAAGTTTGCCATCATCACACAGTGGTGTGAGGGCAGCAGCCTGTACCGGCACCTGCACGTCACAGAGACCAAGTTCGACACTATGCGGCGCATCGACGTGGCACGGCAGACGGCTCAGGGCATGGAGTAAGACGGAGCACCCCCCCTCTCACGTGTGCTCGCACGTACACACAAGCACACACACATACACAGTCAATAAAATTGAGGTTATCCAAATGGGGACCTGAAGAAGTGTCCCCCAAACGTAAGGAAGTTTCAGGTTTTACTGCACTTTGGGGACATTTCGGTCCCCAAATGTGATCTATGCAAACACACACACACAGCACTCACATGTTGTATTGCATTTGAATACATCCATGTACACTGATGTGGTTTGTATGCATTGTGTAACTTAGGATTTTAGTAGACTGGTCCCCTTTAGTGAACTTCTTTCTGTTGTTGGGATGAGTCCAAAGTACATTATGATGGAAATGAAGGCACTGCAGGTGATTTTATAACCTGTCGAAGCCTTATGATTTATTTATTTCTAATTCCAGCTACCTTCACGCTAAGAATATCATCCACAGAGACCTAAAATCGAACAGTATCCTTCTAACATTTGTGTTGTCTAAGTAGCTGCCACATAGATGTGCAGCTGTTTGTTTTGTGCATTGACTTTTTAATGACTGACTGTTTTTGTCCTGTATTTTTCCACCGATCTGATAAACAACTGGAATTGTTTACTTTTTCTGTTTTCACAGCTTGCAGTTCAACTTTTTTTAGTCCCTAGTTTAGTAACAAATCCAAAACCCTTTTAATGGAGATGCATCATGGTGAAAACGTCCGAGTGGATTATTTTCTGCTTGGTTATCATCCTGGTGGAGGGATGGAGCCGGTCATCTGCATCTGTCACTCCTACCTAGTGCTGTACTACCAGGGACCACTTATATGCTCCTTGACGTCACCTCTCAGATATCTTCCTCCATGAAGGCTGGACGGTTAAGATTGGGGACTTTGGGTTGGCAACGGTCAAGTCACGCTGGAGTGGGTCCCAGCAGGTGGAACAGCCCAGTGGATCAATTCTTTGGATGGTAGGTAACACTGGACATTCCAGACTAGCCCAGGAGGCCGGTTTGCCACCACTGACATTTGGCTCAAACTGTATTTCTCTAGAGTGTTTTTCTTACTGCTGTACCCAACTGCCTTTCTACTTCCTAACCATTTGATGTATATTTCAAGCAGGAATATCAGTAGTAAAACCTCAGAAGGTTGGCTGAGGTCGTAAGTGATTCTGTTTATAATAGCCGTGGACTTCATTTTCCAGGCCCCGGAAGTTATTCGTATGCAAGACAGCAACCCTTACACATTCCAGTCTGACGTCTATGGGTATGGTGTAGTGCTGTATGAGCTGATGTCTGGCACGCTGCCTTATTCCAACATCAGCAACCGTGATCAGGTATATTCCACTCTCAACCTTTCAATCCGCCTCAAGTGGTCCGCCTTGCTGGTGTTGGGTATTTAAAACCAAAGTTGCTTGTATCTTCCCTTTTCAGATCATTTTCATGGTGGGGCGTGGCTATCTGTCCCCCGACCTTAGTAAGCTGTACAGCAACTCTCCAAAAGCCATGAAGAGGCTCATCATCGACTGCCTGAAGTTCAAACTGGATGAAAGACCCCTTTTCCCACAGGTGAGATTGCCTGGAATCTGCTTCTTTACAGCTAGTCAACATCACTTTCTAAAACTTGCACGCTATAACATGAATACATCCCAATATTAGCTGTACCCAAGCTGGCTGGTATAATTCCTACTGTCGATCTGAGCATAATCCACTTAAAGAATTCCTCTTGTCCTCGTCATGACAGAGCCTCATTCTCATCAGTTTGTTGGCTTTTCTGCACAGATCCTGGTCGGTATTGAGCAGGTTCAGGACCTGATGCCAAAAATTGAGCGGAGTGCGTCGGAGCCCTCTTTGCACCGTGCTGTTCATGCAGCGGATCTGAACCCTCTGTTGTTTCACACCACACGGCTGATGCCACTGTGACGCTGCTGATCGCTATTCGGGAGGGGTACTCATCCCCAGACCTGCTGCTCTGCTCTTCAGTTCCGGGGGTGGCAGGGGCTGGAGGAGTCCCAACATAACCAGCCACGACTGCCCATGTCTGCAACCCCAACATGTAGAAAATATCAGCTGAAACCAAGACAGGGAGGGAAAGCAAAGATGGTCCAGACTGGCTCAACTGCAAAGCAACAAGCAGACACCTGAATGGCAATGAATTATCATCTACATTCATGTCCCAAGGTTATTTGAAATATTCAAAAGGACTTTCCTGACTCGGCAATTAGGTCCCTGTAAATTCTCGGTTCTCCAAGAACTAGACTGCCTCCTTCATGGTCTTTCCTTTAGAATAAAGAATCGGAGAAGATAACCTGTGTTTGTAGACTAATTTTCAGAATAAACTGTAAGGGTTGCTAGATTTTAGGAAATTTTAGATTTAACGACATATGCTGGAGATACGATTGCACAGCTGGAGACCTGCGACTCATTAGAGAACCCGCATCCTCTATTCAGCCTTTAGACATATTGGCCCAAAATAAAATTGGTTAGTGTTTAGACTTACAGTAGTCATCGCCTAAAAGGACGGTTAATACTTTGAAAATGGCTCCTATTGAAACAAGAAGTAGCCACAATCCAGAGAAGGACAGGCTTTGTGGACTTGCCTTTATTCAGAATAACACCATCGATGGGCTACAATAAATACTGAGTTAAGGAGCAGTCAGAAACAAAGCTGCTTCACACAGTAAATCAGCATGGTTTAGTTTACTGCCCATCTTTAAGGAACTTGAAGCTAGGAGATATCCTGTTGGGTGTAAAATGTGGTTACCGAAGATCAGGTTTTGGTTTTTCTCCTATTCTGCATATTCGGTTGTGTAGTTATATTGTTAGGCCCTTGCCTGCCTCCCTGTAGGCTGAATACTGAGACACTGTTGCTTGATCCTGCCTCCTCCAGGGGTTAGGGGAGATTTTAAAGAGGATTGGGTGTACTGGCTCTGGTGTACTGGGTAGGTTGGCTGTAGCTCTGTATATGTACTTGAACTGTGGTTGTGTCTGCGCGTAAGAGGTTCGCTTTTTGTCATCACTGTGGACTGCAGGGATTAACCTGGAGAGGTCCTTGTCCTGTCTGCTTTTGGACCTGCTGCAGTTTCTGTTTCTGCAATCATGCCGGTGAGGATGGAGTACGTCAGTCCCAAAGCTTCTAGCCATGTAGATGTCTGGAGTTACAAATAGGATGCCTTAATGTGGTGTTAGTTTGCCTTGACTTAATGGAGAGAAATAGTTGGTTGCTTAGTAAACCTCCTTTTAGCCAGTTTGTGAAACCTTACTGCAAAATGCAGGTTCGTTCACTGTAAGCGGCACATTTAATAAGGTGTCTTAAGTCCATTTGTATATTTTGCTTCAACTCTCCCTCACCGTTGGCGCCTTAATGTCTGATTGAAGCAGGCATGTATTCGCTGAAGACATCTTTCAGCTGCTGCCCATTTACATTTTAATATTCATGTTGGTCAGAGGCCTCGTTATTTTCCTCAGCAATATAGTCTTACGACTATGATGGCCTAAATCTGTGCCATTTAAATGAATTAAAAACAGACGATTGGCTTTTTTCCCCCCATCCATTCTTATTTTTGGATCCATCCATTTGTCTTCTAACCACTTATTCTGGTGAGGATCACAGGCAGCCTGGATCCAGGTAGCAAAGGGAACAGCACTGGCATGCATTCCGTATGGGATGTTGGTCCGTTGTAGAGCTGGATCGGCTTGTCTCCATTTACGGCTTCTTGCCATGCAGCCTACAGGAAGTTTAAATGGCACCACAGGCTTGTGACTGTCCCGCCACGCACGCAAACACGCACACTAGCGGAATGCTGAAAGTTATGTATTTAATTATCTCAGCTGGAAAGTGGCCGTCACTATATTTAAAAACAAAAAATCTACTGTGTGCAGAGCAGAGGCTGGCATTGGGTGACCGCTGCAGCAGTGCTATACAAAAAATGAAAAACTGGGTTTTATTTTTTTTTTTTTGTAACACTGGTAATTGCCAGATGAGGGACACTGGCGGTTAACAGATTCAGTTACAAGGCGCAGCCTAATCTTAAAATGACCTGTTATAAGCAGAAGCGTCACTATATAGTATTCAGTGTCGCATTATGTACTGGTGTACATTAATACAAATGGTCTGCATCCAGAAATCTCTATTCTAGTATCTATTTCTTAGATTGGAAACTCGTGACCTAACACTGACACGTCAGGAAATTCCTCATTTGTTTATAATCAGTCATTTTCCAGAATACAGCATCTAGTATGTCTTCCAGGTTGGGTCACTTCTTTTTCCCTACAACAAGCTCAGGACATTAGTGTCTAAATGATCCCTAAGAATTGAGCCTTGCAGTTATATAAACACACAGATTTTATACCCATCAGGGTCTTTGTTCTGTATAGGTTAACATTCACGTCATCTAGATATGTAGCTTTTGAATGAGAAATTTGGGCAGTACAATTGGACAGTTTGTAGCTGGTAGAAAGTGAATAGTACTGGTGTTGCTGGGAGGAGTTTGCTTGTAGTGACCGTAATCATACATGTATGTAGAGTGCAGGTGCTGGTTGAAGAAGACAGGACTGTTGAACATGGTCCCGTGCCAAGCTGGTGGGTGTGGCCAGTTCTTTATTGACGTACTGTGAATACGGGTCTGCATAGGGCAGCATTTTGAAATGCATAATTCTGCCCACCCCTGTAATGATCATGTTAAAGATGACATCGCCTGACAATTGGTTAAGGACTTCAGAACAAGTATAACTGACAGCTTTTGTTTCTAGAATAAATGCGTATGTATATATGATTTGAGTTTTAGAATTATTTAATTTTTCATAAGGGGCTGGGTACCCCATTTCTCATTCAGGTTTAATATAGGTAGTTTGGTAGGGTTTTGGTTGCTTTTGTTTTTGGGTTCAGGGGATTTCCTAACAAACAGGGTAGTGACCTAGATTTCCCCATTTTATTTATTTTCCTCGACATTACACGTTAAAACTGCTCCTGACGTCGCTGTGACATCTAATTGTGTCCTGAGGTTTTTAAAACCTAGTTTATTTTCATTACTATCTTCTTGTTTCTTTTTTGTTTAAAAAAACGAGTCCTTTGTCATCAAAGAATCTGAACACACTGGTAAACTGCACGGCAGATATACTGAATGCCTGAAGCAGCAGGGATGCAAGCCCAGTAGCTGGGGGGGGGGGGGGGTCGACTGCAAAACCACCTTCAGTCTGATGAAGAAAAATGTGTTCTTGCATGTTCGGGGAGCCATAGAGGCAAATAAAGCCACAGCAAAATATTAGCAAAACAGAATTGTCATTCAACCCCAATCCTTGCCAGCCAGGTGCATGCTTCCACTCATCCGGTTGCTTAATATGAACCTTTTGTTTCATATAAGACTATTGTGTTAAATTTCACCCAATTCTAAAACTGGATATTACTTTAAAACTTAAGGACCTTTAGGGAATAACATTCATTTTCCTTCAGGTACCTTAACCACTCACTTCTCAGCCAGTTAATTTTTTGCAAGCACTGCTGAGACTGTGATAAGTGGCAGCAGAAATGTGACAGGGACTGCTGTAGGATTCCCCCTGAAAGATCTGCATCCTCAGGGCTGTAGACAAAGCATTCCATTTCAGAAAAGCGCATGTCAGAAGTGTCCCATTGGAAGATTCAGTAAAAATTGACCTTAACAGATGAGCTTTTTTATTCTTGTCCGTTTTTTTCTTCAGAATTGAAGAAATACTTAATTGATCAGTACGTTGGAGTGACAAATACACATTGTAGATCACTGATGTACAGTGTCAGAGTGGTACATGGGATGTTGCCTTTTTGTATTGCAAATGTATGTCCTGTGTAAAGTTACATTTTTAATGTAAAAAATGTACTTGTTTCTATTTTTGTGTGGTTTTAAAAGAACAAATTTTCAAACGAGACAAATCTTAGTTTTTTTTAGAATTATTTTTTGTCTTGTATAAAATATGGATGGTTACGGGATTTATTCTTAAAATAAAAGTCTGGAATATTTATGTGGTTTCTCCGTTTATTTTCCTCCAGTCTGTGCTGAGTGGACCGTGGTCTTAAATGGGTGCTGAAGTCTCCCAAATTGTATTTCTATTACAGTTAGGGAGGAAAGTAGAAAATTGATTCATTATGTAAAGTTAACCATCACATCACAGTTTTACGGTCTTTGTCAGAGCATAAAATACTGCTGTGCACTGCATTTATGTTCGTGTTTGAAAACATTGAGAGGCAATCAAAGATATTGCTGAACTAAATTGAAAGCAAACACCGATTTTAAAAAGTTTAGGTTACTTTGTGAGATTAGGATATTTTTGACAGGGCAGCATTTTCACAGTGAGATCTCACTCATCCAACCATTTTCTGAAACCACTTATCCTGTCCAGGGTCATGGTGAGTGGAGGGGGTCTGAAGCCTGGCTACGGGTGCAAGGCAGGGAACCCAAGATGGGTGCACGAACCTATCACAGGGCACTTGCACATACCATTCACTCACACCTATGGGAATTGGTAACTCCAATTAGCCTCAGCATGTTTTTGGAGTGGGGGGGGAAATTGGGGTCCCGGATGGAAACCCCACGATGATACGGGGAGAACCTGCAAATTCCACACACGGAACCCAGGGTTGACAGTGCAAACCACTGCACATCGTGCCATCCCACAGTGAGATCATTTCACAAAGCAGGATTTCTTAGTTAGCTGGGTTAATCTAAGCTAGAAGCCATGACTGTCCAGTAAGGGGGATTGCTAATGACTGAGAAATCCTGCTTTGTGAAACACCTCCCAGGTCAGTGTTATGCTTGATCATTCGCTTCATCTGTTTATTTTCAGTGTCTCTGTCAAAGAGTTTAATGATTATTGATTAAGCTCTCGGTCTCTCTTCATTACCTGTTCTCCAAATTCACACCTAACCTACGATGTGTCAAACATTTCCCCCCCAAGAGATATTTCTGGCATGTTGCATTTAATTTCTTTTCCCCGTTGGCCAGCTACACAATCACTAAATGTTGATACTACCGTAACTTAGTGTTGGTCAGTCGTGCCAAAGAGATCAGCTGTAACTATAGATCAAACTCTTGTAGTGGCAGATGACATCCGAGACTATTTAGATTCATCATACTTTATTCAATGTTTTCTATTTTAATTTTCTCAATTTCTATAGAATATTTTTCACAAATATTAAGCTACACTGACAGTTACATCATAAACATTTATACACATAATATACTACAACATGATATACAATTATTCAATTTAACATTATATATGTATATATAATGTTAGATATAATTCCATAGATAGACATCTGTTTTATATAACAGCAAAGCATCAGACAAACACTGATCAATCACCTGAAAAATGTCATTGCACAATGGATAGGTATTTGATAAGACTTTCAAAATTGTTTACACACAACAGGAATTAAACTCATAGCCATCAGATGCAGGAAAATAAGTTCAGTAAAATTAAATCAATACAACAGACAAGATGTGAAATATAGATCTTTCAGTGCTTTAAATGCATAATAGAAACATTTTTAAATGTCACTCTGAATGTGAGCAGTCATATGTGTCTGTGTTTTATAAACACTCACTATAGTTACCAAGATGGGCTTAATATACATCATCAACTTCCTTATATCTTTAAATAAGGAAGTGAACCCCTGAAGTGGTCATTTAGCCAACTTTGCTCAACACTTCTCCCTATAGGGTAGTGATGTTAAACCGAAAGACTTCCCCAGAAATGTGCAGACACATTACCCACAGTATACAGGCATATAATGAGGTCTTAGTGTTCATGACCACCTGATTGTATATATGCTCATTGTATGTTACTGAGAAATCTGAAAGCTTGCAGGTGTGTAGACGCTTGGGATCTAATATTCCAGAAGGTGGCGCTGTAATCAAGTAAAACATCATTCAAAGCAGTTATTACTGACACCCCACAGAAGAGGAAGCTCAGAGCATAGCTAAGTGTCTAAAACAGCTATCATATTAAAGGAATATTATATCTGTAATATAAAATGCTATATAATATCTCCATTCTGTTTTAACCATATCATAAATAAACCACTAGGTACTGATAAAATAATTTGAGACTAAACATGGCAGGAAGTGGAAAGAACAGTGGGCATTCAGTCAACACATTTTAAAATACAGGCACAGCCATGAAAAAGAAGCATCACAGGGTTGCATCATTCATTATTCACTACCTGTACAACACTTGGGGTTATGTCTTACAGTACAACGTTCACATGTTTATGCACTAATTTTCACGAAGGGTTACTGTGGATTGGGGGGGGGGCAGTAATGTATGGGGAAGAGGCCATGGATTAGGTCCCAAGACATTATCAAAAATTCCTGCACTGTGCACACCAGCCTTGTTGCAACATGAGAATTTGAGCTTTTTGCCAATGATGTATAGAAAATAAAAGGTCAAACTTTCTTATTTTGGAGGACAAAAACAAAAATTATGTAGTTCTCCATCTGCAATTGTTGTTTGCACCATAACATGCAGATATGAACACTAACCCATTGCTGTTCCTCAAAAAAGACCTCAACTGTCCTTGGGAACTAGTGCCAAGTAGCATGGCCTTTCCAAGAAGCAATGTAAGCTCAAGAAAAGACTTGAAATGAACACTAACTGACTCCAACTATGCCCTCGTTGTAGATAGGCTGCAATAACTAAAACAACAAAATGGTTTGAACCCCTTCCTGTCAGAAGTATGTAGCAGCACTTAAAAACGCAACACACTTCATTTGTAGAGAACTGGGGGGGGGGGGGGGGGGCGTCACAAACCACAACCACTTTGCTTTATAATTTATTACGGCCTAACCGGAGACAAAACCGGCGTTGCTTTATTG
>JAODJX010000109.1:8731049-8757849 GCA_026776945.1 Isichthys henryi
CCCCCCCCCCCCCCCCCCCCCCCCGCGCCCGGGTGGGGGGGTGGCTCCCCCCCCCTCGGCGCCCCCCGGGGGGGGGGGGGGGCCGTCACAATCCACAACCACTTTGCTTTCTACTTTCTTACGGACTTCCCTGAGACAAAACCGTCTGAGCTTGATTGATCGTAAGGGTAGGAGATGCATGTTATCGAAGGGGAGTGGAGAGACCAAAGAGGGATGCGGAAATGGCATATTCACGACAAACAACACAGGACAGTTTCACAACAGCTACTTAGGCGTGACAACAAGCCGACAAGCTCCACAGTGGGTGGGGGGTGGTGACAGGGTGTAGCATCTGCCCCTTTTTCCCACATCGATGACCCATTGGGAAACAGGAAGAACAGGAGGACCATGGACCCTGGTGCTCTCACCACAAGCAGAGGACTTTGAGTTGTACATTGTCATGCAAAAGACTTGTTTTCTTTCCATTATCTATGGATTAGTACACTTGTCACATTGCTAATAGAGGAATGTGATGTTTTGTGTCTCTAATATGGAAGTTAAATAAGACGATCTTTAAAATCATGGTGTTTCATTCGCGAGTCCCTGTATTCCTAAGGGTTGATTTTCATCATATTATAGCCTTTTGTACTCCAAGCAATTTTCCAGGCTTGCTAAACTTCTGTAAAATGATATGGCTACTGAAGTTCATCCAGATTTAAAATAAAACAGCCTCCATATATCTAACAGCCTGCATGATTTGGTCTGAGATGGTATCTCTTGGTCTTGACTCAGTGCACAACTTTACAATCAACTGAAAGACCCAGCTGTATGGAAAAGGCAGATATAAATATACTATTCATCTATATTTAAAATAAGAAAATAAAAACAGATTTGGGTTGTCCATTGATTCTTTCAGTGCATCGCGAAGTGGTCAGTGCCCAGTGATGGGGGGGTAGGTAGGAGAAAAAGGACAGAGACAAGAATCCACAGCTGTGTTTGACTCTTTTTTTTTGTGACAGTCCACGACCAAACATGCAAGTTGAGAAGAAGGATGTGCGGATGAACAAGCTTCTTTTGTAGAAAGTGTCTTGGAATGAAGGAGACAGCGGAGCTGCAATCTGGGCCACTCTAACATAGTTCCACCCAGGTACCTTCTGACCTTCTAGTATTGATACTGAACAGTGCAGGCAGTGTACAGTTTTGTGAATGCAGATACTTTCCAAAGGATTTTAGCCTACATCTATAGGAAATGGGCAATGGAGTGGGCTTCCTCCATTGCTTCTTATGGTGTCGGGGATTGGGAGAGGTGGGTGGCAGTGGGTGGGGTGTTTCTTCATCGGTCAGTCAGTCCGTCCGTCTGTCCGTCAAGCTGTGTGAGAGCCTCTGCGGCGGCTCAGTCTGAGAAAAGGCTGGCGAAGGACTTCCGCAGGTTGCGGATGGTCTCAGCCTTCACCTCATCCTGGCTAAGACTGGAACGGGGAGCTGCCGAAGTGTCTGGAAGGTTGAAGGCATTGGTAAGAGACTGGGATTTGCTACAAAGGGAGGAGAATGGCAATAGAGGAGAGGAAAAGGCTATTAAACTCATGCAGCAACCCATGGAATGGGGGAAGGGGTGAGGCGGCGACAGAGCAGCTAGATGAGTTTTGTTTACGACGTGAAGATTTCAGTGACAATGACAGGTCTGTGCGCTACAGTACATCACATTCGCTTAAAAAATTGTAATTTATTAACACTTAATACATAGCACATATACGTGTATATACTGCACTCTATAAATCTTTGAAAAACATGGAAATATTAATTGTGAAACAGTTTCAGCTGATAAGTACACACTTTTATATCAGTAATGATAAACATGATAAAAACTGTTTTGATGTTCAGGTTAAGAAACTGAGCAGGACAATCAAGTAAGGATGCACAGTATAGACTCGAGTAATTAGACATTTACCATCAGTTCTGAAGTTTCACATTAAAAGTTCTGTAGACATGTGCCATGATAATTTTTAAAAATCTTGAAGTTATCACTGTCAGAGCAAAACCACTATGTTTCTTTGGTTTATATACCCTTACTAAATTCATTTCATATTATTTGTTCTCTTTTTAAATTCCAGACCTGATTACATTCAATGTTGCAGACACGCAGAATATGCTTGTTCATTGTGCTGAATATCGGTTTCAGCAAAGCTCCTTTCAGCACATTTTATATGGAATGGGCTAAACTACATATACTCACACAACTACAGCCCCCTTTTCTGAAATGCAAGCTCCATTTTACTCAAACCACTACGTCAATGTGCCATTTACCAATTTTTCCATTAGCAACAAATATTAAAAAGCATTATGTTTCAATAAAGGTGTCACATGTTGAATCAAAATCATATCAGAATCACAATGCACCAAGACAAAATCTATTTACAATGTAATGCAGTTTGATTTTGATTCTGTGTACAATTGCAATATTTCATTATTTTCTTCTTTCAGACCAATAAACCTTTGAGTTATATCCTTCCTTTCATTAGGAGACGACTAAACAAGCTATGCTAGTTACCTGCCGGGTGTTCAATTAAACTATCCTGTTTTACTAGTTTCTATTCCATACCAGAAAAACAATTCCTCCAGCAAGACTTCAATTACTAAATATAAGCCTAACCGTTTTAACTAGCTGAGCTAATTAATGTAATTTTCTCATTAGCAGGAGGGAAGAATACTTTCATAACCACTAGCCATTTTCAACTATTTTTTTCCCTTTACAAGCAGGGCTGAATCAGTCCTCTAAGCCAGTGTTTCCCAACCCAGTCCCCCCAGAAAATCCATATTTTTGCTCCCTGTCACCTCCCAGTAAGAATATTGACATATTCCATAGTGTTCCTACCATATCAATTCAGTAACCTCCTTATGAGGTAAGTCTAGTGACATAACTAGCAGGTTAAGGTTAAGAGAGGCTTGCGATGTGAGATGTAAGCATGTGATCGTGATGGCTGTGCTGTAAACATGCTAGAATGACAAAGCAGGTTTTGCAAGTCAAGAAGACTTAGCAGTACCGGGAGGTTGGTATACTGCATGGATCATATGTTTGCAAGGTAAAATGTAATAGAAAGGTGAATATAAATGTATCATTTTCAAATATTATTTAGGAGTTTTATTTTTACCTTCATGGTGAGGGGTTAATTCTTCTACAATCACATGTAGCATCGTAATATTGAAAATGACATTTTTATCCTTTTCCGTGGCCCATTCAATCAGAAAATATGAGCATTTCTTCATTGTTCTCTGGCAGTGAACGTTCACAACATAATCCAGACTTTGTGAGGCAGTTCACTAAAGAACTAAAGTTCTATTTATGCAAAGGCCAAACGGGGCCACAGTTGAGCCACCAAATGAGAAGTGTACAAATGGGAAATATGTGCGGAATAATGGCAGAAGAACCACCTGCAAGGTGGCGTAGCTACATTTTAATTGTATTTTTATTTAGTGTCATTTTGAATCCTCGGCATTTCTGCCATATGCTGCAACATAAAGCAGTAGCTGCCACACAGGGCCGAATTCCATGTGTTTTATCTTTCCTTGGCCTGAATGGAGATGGGTTTTAAGGGAACTCCCACAGTTACGTGCAAGCGTAGCTTCAACGCAGTTCACATTCTGCCTTAACACATTATTTCCTTTATTTATTCTGTGACCCGAAAGAACCGCATGAACATGCCTTACCATAAATTTAGACCAGACAGTGTTCTATAGGCATGACTGTGAGGAAAATGATTTCATCGGCTCGGGGATGAGAAACGCATCTCCACCTCTTTTCTGAGAGTTAATGAGTGAAGCATATGGTCTATGCCCTTACACATAGCCATTCAGTGAACAGAAAGAGGTAAAGAATGCTATTAAACCATCACGATAAGGTACCAGTGTGGCTGTCATAAGCTTTTTACCACAGGAAGGGGTCACTGCAACCCCAACGGCTCTTACTTGAGCTGGGGAGGGGCTCCCATCCCTGGGTGGTCCTGGCTGGGCTTTTGTGGGGGTTGGGGCTTCTGTTGCACAGGTGGGCGAGTCCCACCTGCACCAGCCACGCTCATCGGGCCCCCCTGCCCCTGAGCTGAGGGCCGGGGCTGCTGGGTGGTGGGACCAGGGCCGGAGCTGGGGCCAGGTCCAGTGGCACGACCCTGCTGTGATGCCGGCCTTTGCTGCTGGGAAGGAAGCGCCCCCCCTTGTGCTGGCTGCCTGGCTGGCTGGCCCTGCCTCTGCTGAGGGGGGCGCTGTTGCTGTGGTGGCTGACCGCTGGTGGGTTTAGGGCTCGAGCCTCCTGGAGGAGGGCGTGGCTGCTGCTGCGGCTGCTGCTGTTGCTGCTGCTGTTGTTGCGACGGCTGCTGTTGCTTCGGCAGCTGAGGGGAACTGCCGCCCTGGCTGCGTTGGGGCGAACCCTGCATAGGAGGGCCCCTCACCTGCTGCTGAGCACCCTGGCCAGGTGGGCGTGGCTGGGCAGGGACCCCAGGACCGGTTTGCCGCTGCTGCTGGCTAGGGATAGGCTGGGGTGGCTGCTGTGACCCAGGGCTAGTCATATGTGGCTGGACCTGGGGTGGGGGTTGGCTAAGGCCCTGTGGGGAAGGGCGTTGCTGAGAGGGGGGGCCCTGTCGGGGGCCCTGAGAGCTACTAGGAGGCTGCTGGGGGCCACCTAGAGTAATGAAAGAGAGAAAGAGTCAAGGTACACTGCCAGACCATATGAAGGCAAGAAAATACCCCATGCTCACTGGGAGCCTTGATAAACTGTACCCTCTAACCTCCACAGTCAGGAGAACCGTATGGTAAAGCAGCAGTAGAGTATTTAGCAGAAGCAAACCTGCTGGCAAAATGTCAGGCCTTTGCTTGCTATGAACAGACTTAACCTGTGTGGATTAATTCCAAGAAATGGTCCAAGTTGTGATGGGTCCATTTTCCAAAAAGAAATGTTTTCCATTTGTATTTGTTGGATTATGCAACTGTCTTTACTTATTAACGAAATGTGGAATACCTCACCTTGAGGAGGGGGGCGCTGTTGAGCTGGTGGACCTTGCTGGGCAGCCTGGGCCTGGGGTACCCTCTGCTGTCCCTGAATGGGCTGAGGGGATACCGCTGGCTAAATTAGGAAAGTGAGGGGACACCTGTTAGTGCCATGGGAAGAAACAGCAAGGCTGGAGGTTTGCTATGGATGAGGATTATTTGTGCCACCTCAAGTAAAATGTTACCCTGTTATTAACAAGGGAAGATTACAATAACTTTTAAAAACTACATCTTGAAGAAATCAAGCACCAAGATTGGAAAAAGGTATGAGAAATTTGCAAAAATGTGGAAAACAAGATCCATAGTTGAAAAACTGAGATCATTACTTTGTCAGATGGCATGTGGGAGACTGATAGAAAAGAATGTGGTTAGAACTCTGACTCCTTTGTTCATGCGTCATATTTGATGCAAGACTAACAATATAGTTGTTATTATTGCTAGTAAATGACTACAGAAAAATGGAGGCCAGAATCAACCAGGCACAGGTTAAAATCGACTCTCACTAAAAGTCAGTCTGTGCGAATCTAAGCTCTTCTAGCTATGAATGTAGGTGAGGATCACCTGTGCTGTCTGGCCAGCAGTGGGACGTATGGGTGAAGGGACAGGGGTACGTGGGATAGCCTGGTTCATCTTGGAGATGACCAAGTCGGCAATCAGGGCACGATCCTCGTCCTGCTGGTCCCCTATTAGAGGCATGGAACAGCCCACCACCTGAGACAGGAAGCATAAGAAAAAGACCAGACACCATGTGACTGCATAGAGAGTGAGGCCAGAGAGAGAGATGGTATGTGACCATGTGAAGAGAGTAGAGCAGAAGGAGAAGCACCATGTGACTAACAAGTGAGAAGGAGAGATGTCACATTATCACATGGAGAGAGAGACCAGGAGGAGGCACGCAGAACAAAATGGCCACCAACACGGGATTTCGAAAATTTATTTTCAGACAAAATGTTTTGAATTTCATTTTTTAAGATGTCTCCTGCATTTGTACTGCTAAGGTGACCACAGGACTAAAGAATTGTTTTAAAAATCATCCATTTTCAATACCTGCTTGTCCTATGCTGGGTCACAGAGCCTATCCCAGAAGCTACAGCCACAAAGGGAATAAACTTGGACGGGGTGCCAACCCACCACAGGGCACACGCAGCATTCACACCTATGGGCAGCCCCACGATGGCATAAGGGGAACATGCAAACTCCACACGTCAAGCCAGGGCAGAGACTCAAAACCTTGTCACAGAGGTATGACGCAACAGTGCTAATCAGTGCACCAACTAGCGATGGCTTTATAGCCACTTAAGACAAAAACTAATATTTACTGGGAACGTGACCCCTAGAATACTGCTGTGTCAGTCGGACTAAAACCAGATTTTTAAAGCACATGTGAACATGTTAGTCTGACTGAAATCAGACGAAATCGAATTTCTCAAAGTTCAACTAATACACTAAGGCACCAAGATAATGCGATTTACTCCTGCATGTATACATCCAATCGGACTGACACTGCCTAGGCCCTCTGAACATACTCCAAAGTTCCACCTCCCCAGCTGGTATGCTGAAGAAGCAAGGAGCATAGCAGTGGACGTAAAGCACAGCACGACAAGTACAGCACTGTCAAGCTGTCCAATTCACTGCTAAACTAAAGGGCATTTTTTTCACTGCACCAGGTACCGTACTTTTGGTACTTCAACAAGGTACCAAAAATAATGTACTTCAAAGTGTTGGTTTTCCACAGGCGTAAAAACTGGTACTGGCACTGAATGACATGAAAACGTAAAGCAGGGTGTTTTGTACTGAAATCGAAAAATAGGTGTACTGTATTATAGGGCAGGATTATGTGTGATATTAATACCAACATTGAATGTTATGCAATTCTTACATTGTTAGTCAATTAGATTAAGATCAGGCTTTTTCTTACCTTCAGTTTGGTACGGATATTATAGTGCAGTTTAAGCCTCGTTAAAACATTTTTACTCTGTCGTAGGAAAAAAAAACTAGTATGTTTTGCAATTTTAATGATTATTCCTTTTCACTATTATCTAGTACATGTTTAAAAATCAGTTTAAAGTTTACCTCCGCTGTTTTTGCATGAGTGCTGCATGCATTGTGTCACTTCATTTGTCCTCACATCTATTATCATAAATTTTATTTTATATGTTTTATACCTGTGACACAATAGGTCAACCAGAAAAAGCCCAGTACTGATAAGCTGAAAGGAGCCATTCTCGTCACCTATTGCAGCGGAGTCAGACATACGTCTGCACGTATACTGGGACAAGGACAGTAACTTGCTTAAATGGCATAGTCAAGCTATAACCATAGCATTGTAACAGATGGTGTCCTGCACTTCTAAGTACACCGCAGTGCATGGACTTATGACGAACTTGCTGCAAGACTCCGGGATGTCTGTCAAATTAATTTTCATGGAAAGGTACTTATCAAGAACCCTCTTCCATTACACCCAAAGTTTATGATAAATTCCAGAACTTAAGCTGGTAAAATGCATTAAGCTCTGATTATTCATTAACTAGAAATTAGTATAATGCCATTTTGTCTGAGCACCAGGAGAAAACTGCAGCATATCTAACAACACAGTCTATCTCACATCCTATGCTTAACCACCACACTGTGCCTTGCCTTACCACAAATTCCAACTCCTACATTCCAAAAATAAAAGAGCCTTGTGTCACGAAAGCACACCAAGGTAGGCATTATTAAAATCAAAAACAGACAAAGCAGGATTCTGGCAGCATTACGGGATGCTCCTTCGTCAGATAATATCTGCACAAAATGCCCTTGTCGTGTGCGTTGTGCCGAGTAAGAAGTTCTCAAGCTGTGGAACACTGCAGTAGGAGATGCTGTTTTATAATTCATGTTATAATTGAATGAAAGACCACTTCCAGTGAGGCCTCCAGCTCAGCACGTTCCAAACACTTGAAGCAGTTCCAAGCAGCGTGACTTTAACGAGAGAGGACTGCAGGGGACGCAGTTGCCAACCCAGGCAAGCAGAGGAGCGGACCTCCCAGAAACAATTCCCTCCCACTGGGAAGACAATGTCACGCACCCAGCAGGAGACTGGAAATCTGCTCTGACAGCAGCTGCGATGCTCACACTCGGCAAACACAGAAAGATCAAAACTCAGGGGCACCGTTCTTAAGAAGCTGATAGCTTAGTCTGTTATGAAAAATTTAGAGACTGATTTGGAGTGCATTTCTGAAATATCCAGAGAGACCTTTAAAGAAAATTCTTAAATGGGTTTTGAAGGATGTCTAAGCAGAAACGTACTGGTCTTAGTGCAAATGTAGAATTTGTCACATTAGACATACAGGCTTCGAATTCGTGATCTCCAGCCTCTCACCTCAATGATGTAATCTCTTCCATCTTTACCATGAAGAGCCTCCACTGCACAAATGTCCAGGCCTCCGAAGACCTCAGAGCAGGAATCCACCCACATGCGATACCTGGCAGCCAATCAGAACGGTGAATACAAACAAACCAAATGTCAAGAAATATCAGCAAACCAATCACAGATGGAAAGAGAAACAAGCTACCCTACAGGTGATATTCGCAAGCCAACCCTAAAATAGATGCCCTGTATCGTGTTCGACCTAAGCCATAGCTATCTATTGAATGTATAGAATTCGTACCAAGACATTCTCGTCTATTATACATTAACAGTCAGATAAAACCGGAACTTGTTTTTTTTACATGATGAGCCTGAAGAAACAGCTCATTCAGTTAACTGTATCTGCTTGTGTTTGCTGTTTTGATGCGGGCAGTCTTATAGAGCACATGCAGACCACGCTGCAGGCTGATGCGTCAACACTCGCTAGGTAGGTGAATCAGGCAGCATTCGCAGCTCCAGGTCTCCATCTGAGCTGCTACCACAAAACCCTCCCTCACTTGGGGATGGGTGACCGAAGTCTCACCAGGACACATCCAAGGGGCAACGGCCTATATTCCTTGACTGGGAGGACGGTATAATGATTCCTACACCTTATATAAATCAAATGTGCTACACATTTAACCGAAAAACGGCTCAAAAATAAATTCTTCTCAGTGAAGACACTTTAACAAGCTCAGGTTCCCTGGACCACAAAATTATAACGTGCGTCCTGGCAGAACTAACTTCTGTGTGACAAAAGATGTATGAACACTGGGGGGAGTTGGGGGTTCAGCCTGACACTTCAATCTGACTGGTCTTTGGGGGAAACTACAAGAACGTACTTTACAAGAATATCCATCCTTACATGTAACAGCTTAATTTTCATTTAGTACTATGGATAGAAATGTAAATCTTCCAGTCCGTAACTGAATTATGCAAGAAGCTGTTGTCACATTTTATCAACAAGCAAGTAACAGCAGAGATCAGATCATCCTTATTGAAAATGATGACTAAGGTGGCATTTGGTGCTACGGTGTCATCAAATATCGAGGGAATTTGGGCTTTGGAACAAACGTGCCGCAGGCAGAGGAAAAACGGCAGGAAAGATCAGAATATAGACAAAGCAGCCCAACCACAAATGGCTCACCTGTCAGACATGGCCACCTGCTCCAGCATGGCCGATCCTGTGTTTGTTTTCCAGTTCCCAGAAATCGACGTCCTCCTGCCAAAAAAAGGAAACTGATCATCCACACTTTCTGAAATCGATCAGACAGCCCAGGTGATTAAGGCTATAGAATTATAACTTGAATTCCTGCGTATAAGTGGCCAGTTACAGACTTAAAGTTAACTCTCGTTTTACAATTTGCACACAATAGACACAATATATGTGTATGGAAGTCTATTTCAACTCAAGTTACAAAATGCTACGCTAAAGTTTGTTAAACTTCAAGCAAACAACATGATGGTTTTTGGAAACTGATGGCAGCGTGACATGTAGGGATGTGTATATCGTTTAATTTTTAAAGTTAACGCATGCAAGGCTCACACAGGGGACCACATGAGGGCTACTGAGTGGCTGCCGTAATTGAAAATTGGTAACTTTTCTATCACTTGTTACTCTACTGTAACTTGCAGCATTGGGTCATATGGGCTGTAGTGCTAAACTTGGACAAATCGCCAATTTTTGAAAAACTGCCAGGAAATCCCGGACATATGGTACTATGTGGAGCAAGGATACACTCAACAGATTTTATACATTATAACTGATTATTTATGGCTGTATCTACTTTATTCTAACATATATATTGTAACTGTGCGCAGTAAGGGATAAAAACAATGACCATACAGGAAACCACAGATATAGCAGTTTTAAAGTTGTGGCCTACACCTCACTCATAATGTCTCATATAGAATTTGTGAACAAATGGATACTATTAAAATGCTGCAGGACTCTTTAAAATAAAATCCCAAAGGTGACACAAGAATTTCTCTAAAGTCTATTAAAACCCACACTGAAAATGAGTGTTTCAATCTGTCTGTGCTTTCTAAGTCAATAAGAGTAAAAGGAAAACAAATTTACTCCTAGAATACCAGAAGTCTCGAAAAACATGGAGCTATTTTTCTGAATGACGCTTATGGTCACATGGCATTTTGGTTAAGGTCACCTGATGACACTTACATGTAGGCTTTGTAATTGGTTCCGATCTTTTGGATGCGGATGTCGTACTTGGCATCGATGAAGGGCTCAGAGGTGGCATAGGTCTTCGTCAGGGCCACCACACTAGCAATGTCCTGAAAGTCGTACTGATTGTCCACTTTCACCTGGAGAGACGACACCTCAGTTCAGACCACAGGTGGGCGTGGCACTTCTGTTGGCGTTGATGCGCCAATTTGCAGATCCATGTCAGACAGAGAAGTTCTCGCCACATGTTAAGGTAACCAATGTGTGACCATTTCAAAGAATTATGTGCATTGAACGCATATGTCACAGTTCTGTGTGTACATTTCTGTGTGTACATTTACAGACCCTGCACTGTAGATGTCTGTAAATGTAATTTAAGTCATTAATAGCATCTTACGGCATACGTGTCTATGGCAGTACTGTCTATAATCTGGTAGCTCTGCTAAGATAGAACTTAAGCACCACACCTGGACCTATAAAAAAAAAAAAGTAACGAGGCTGTAAGAAAATGAGGCTCTTCTTCATGTAATTGTATACCATGTAAAGACTTATTAAGTTGGAAGCTGTATGTAAGGCGTTCTTCACATCTCAACAGAATCGATGTTAATAAGTCAACTGGATGTGTCAGCGATAAGCCAAGTGCTGAAGAGGCTCAGAAGCCGCTGGAATTGATGCTCCAGGCTTCAGCTGGCATGTTATAGAGAGAGCAGCTGTACTACCTTTCCCATCCCAGAGTGAGCGTGGCCCATCTTCACCACCACGGGGAAGCCTGGAGTTGTGATCTACGGTGTGAGAAAGCAACACCACTTCCCGTTAATCCCGTCTCTGCCCAAAACAAGGCTGGCAGTCAAGTAAGGCATGTCTGGAGACTATGTATGGCAAATCTGCATTTCAACACATCAATTCCAAACAATATGTGTATAATCAATTAGATTTATACAAATTCATCTGGCCAATTCCTGACTGTGCTTCCTTCTCTAAAGTGAATTATGTCTTAGAAGGAAGACTGGATGCACTTATGTAATTCTGGCTTTCATTTTACGAAAATGGCATTCTGGCTGTGAGCCTCTCGCAAACTACGCGGTTTACAAAATACAGAAATTACATTGCATTAACACTTTCGTGATGTCTGTAGCCAGACACTTTTGCAAGCCGCTCTTTCAAAATGTTAGCTTCTGTGCAAACAATGAAATTTCGCTCTTGATTACTCACAAACTCAATAGTATCTGCTGAACACAGATTCCACATTTTCTGTTGTGTTACCTTACCTGTAATTCCCTAAATCCAGTGTTCCTTATGGCCTGGGGCCTCTTTTCTCTTAGAACACTAGTGCCCCCTTATGTTCCACATAGGTAATGCCCTACAGATTTTTCAAGCCCAATGGGATTGTAGAGTTTGTTGTTGGGGGGAGGAGGGAGGACGCAACTCAATAATTTAAATACAAAGACCTATTTATTGGTGTCATGAATTAATTCAAATTAAATATTTGTGTGTACACATCCCCTGCATCCCTCCTGGTCCCTACACCCCTGGTTAAGCACGTGCAGACTTGCACATAGCGCAAGGTCCCCTGGTGAGTGTGTAATGTGTGGTGGTACAGACAGCTACATGGCAGGTTTCACTATGAGGCTTTCTGGGTCTTAACCAAAAAGTGAAAAAGAAGAACAAAAAGACACCATACAAACTCAACACTAAAATCATAAGTATCTTATCATCCTAATATGATGAACATGTCTGTACACTATTGCCTCAGGGAAATACAAAAAATACATTAATGTAAGAAATGGTTGCTAGTGACCTTTAGAAAGCACATCTTAAGCGTGAGAGCTTATAACAGCTTTGGTGTTAGAAATATTCAATTTAAAAACACACACATAATACACTGCACGAAATATGCAGCATACTACTCCTGCTTAACCTTCTAAAACACGATTAGTGTAGCAGCGCCGTTGCCTAGCAACTTGTGTAGATATATTCTGGTATGCGTCGCTGTTCAAAATGCTTCCTAAAAAAGCTGTTCCATCATGGTATGCCGAATTCATCTGCAGTGCTTAGTACTAGTGCCCCCCCCCCCTTGATTTACAAGACTCAGAAGAAAATCTATATCTCACAAAACTGAGCTGCACATTGGTTAAGGACACGTTAGCCATAAATTATATGCAATAATAATAATAATAATAATAGCAATAAATGCAGAAATTTTAAATATCTCACTTAACGTGGTTCAGCTCTTCACGGTGAAAATCACCAATAAACATGCAAGGGCTGCACCAAATGTCCTGCATCTGCATGGTCATGACTGTAAAAGAGCTTTGGCCTGGATTTGCAGCTTTGGCCGAAAAGAGTAAAGGATTTATCAATTTATTTGATGAAGCATTACATCATTCCCTGAAAATAAACATAGTGTTGAAGTCTTCATTATCAACAAGCTTTCACAAAATGTTTCAAGCATGCAGTGGCTGTCTAATGGGCTACACCTGATTTGCATGCCCTCATGAGGTCCCCTGTGTGATCCTTACTAAGAGTGTCAGGGTTGTACATAGCAACCACTAACAGAGTCATGCTATATCCACCTGGAAACTTCCATTGCTGAGTAGTTCAAGCCACAAACTCACAGGGATCAGCTGTTCGTAAGCAACGCAGATCAAAACCCAGCTGATATTTTCCATATGATTTTTAATATGACATGATTCAGCCCATAATAATACACATTTTATTGGTATCTGGTTAGCAGCAAAAATCAACATTATTTCAATGACCAGCTACACTGTCAGCTGCATCCTAGCCTCAAACCACACAAGGCACTAGGATTATCCTGACATGCACAACATTAAAAACACGTCTGTCTGACAGACTTGTCATGTATATAGAATTGCCTTGTATGAAGTAAACATGTATATGCCATGTTCACGAAAAGTCTTGGAATGACATTACAAACAGTCAATAGTTTTAAGTAAAGGATTCATTTCAAGTAGTAATAAACTGAAACCCAAACTATAATTCTGAAAGTGCTGATCGAAGTTAAATACGTTCATTGATAAACAGTCTCACTGGGTACTTAATATCTCTTTGGGAGATGATTACTACAGTTGCAATTAATAGCAAAATGGCAAGAACAGAACTAAATGAATCAGTCAAAAAGTGATGACACTTAATAAAATCTGAAGGTATGTTGATCATTGCATTTGAATGGACTTTTGTTATAGAACCAATAAATTTGCAACATTGATACAAAATATGTCCCAAGACTTTCCGTGAGCACTGTGTGTGTATGTATATACACTATATGGACGAAAGTATTGGGACATACCTCATAATCATTGAATTCAGGTGTTTCATTCAGACCCATTGCCACAGGTGTATAAAATCAAGCACCTAACCATGCAGTCAGGTTTACAAATATTTGTGAAAGAATGGGTCGTTTTGAAGAACTGAGTGAATTCAGGCATGGTACTACCATAGGATGCCATCTTTGCAATAAGTCAGTTTGTCAAATTTGTTCCCTGCTAGATATTCCATGGTCAACTGTAAGTCATATGCAAAGTGGAAGCCTTTAGGAAGAACAGAAACTCAGTGGCAGACCATGTAATGTAACAGAGCGCAGTTGACGAACGCTGAAGTGCATGGTGCGTAAAAGTCCCTAGTTGACTTAAAACTCCCTCTGTTGACTTAATAAATGCAGAGTTCCAAGCTTCCTCTGGCATTAGCTCCAGCACAAAAACTGTGCGCCGGGAGCTTAATGAAATGGGCTTTGATCGCTGAGCAGCTGCAAGCCTCACACCACCAAGAGCAATGGCAAGCGTCAGATGGAGTGTTGTAAAGCCACTGAACTCTGGAGGAGTGGAACCGTTTTCTGTGGAGTGACGAATCACACTTCTCTGTCTGGCAGTCTGATGGATGAATCTGGGTTTGGCGGATGCCAGGAGAACCTTACCTACCTGACTGCACTGTGCTAACTGTAAAGTTTGGTAAAGGAATGATAATGGTATGGGGTTGAGGTCACTTAATTCCAGTGAAGGGAACTCTTAATGCTTCAGCATCAAGACATTTTGGACAATGCTTCCACCTTTGTGGTAACAGTTTGGGGAAGGCCCATTTCTGTTCCAGCATGACTGTGCCCCAGTGCACAAAGCAAGGTCTTTACAGACATGGTTGGGTGAGTTTGGTGTGGAAGAACTGGCACAGAGCCCTGACCTCTATGTCACCAAATAACATTAGGATGACCTAAAATGCAGATTGTGAGCCAGGCCTTCATGTCCAACATCAGTGCCACTATGCTCCTCTGGATGGATTGCCAAAATTCCTAAAGGCACACTCTATGGCAAAGCCTTCCCAGAAGAGTGGCTGCTGTAATAGCTGCAAAGAGGGAACCAACACCATGTTGATACCTATGAAATGGGATGTCATAACAGTTCCAGTAGGTGCAATGGCCAGGTGTCAAGACACTTTTGTCCATATAGTGTGTGGATATAGTATACAGTATAGTATACAGTATAACATCTACTATCTACACCAGTTATAGGAACACAATAACAATGGTGGTTGAGTCCCCGCAATCACCTCAGTGGACCTCTCACCATGCTCTTGAAGCTGGTTTCCTGGAGGTGGTGTGTATTCATAGAACTGAGCTCTGTTCTGCCAGACAATGCCAAAGTGCTAATGCATGACTCAGCCAGTGTTGATGCTCCATGCTTCATAATGAGAAGCCCAGGCTCCATCTGGCCCAACTAACTGTTCAATTTACTCATTACAGTCTCATATAGCAGCCCTGGACTGATGACAGTAATTACGCAAACCCATTTTTTCTTCATTGGCCTAGAAAAGTTTACCAACAAAGAAGTCTATTTCCCTTCATTCCAACCGCTTCTCAGTCTCCTATTATTTCAGATACTGTTTATGTATTACATCTGCTTTAGCAAGAGCCATGTTCACAGCTAAACATATTTGAATTTTGCTTATCTAGTAACCTTGATATCGGGGAACATCTGAATCTCCAGAGCACAGCAACTGCTTCCTCTCCTGGGAAATCCTACAAGTCCATAACGTCTATTTTTCTAAAATATAATCCTGAGTGGACCTGTGTGCTTGAAGCGTGACGTGCAACATAGACATGGCTCAGGCACAGTGTAAGACTGCATTTTTCACAGTTTGATTCCCCCCACCCTTGGAGGGTGGGTGCAGATGGTGCCTCTGTAGGGGTAGGAGCACACTCACCATCTCCCTGTGGTTGGGGTAGTAGATCTGTTCAATCAGCGGGAATTCCTCAGGCCCCAGCTGCTTATACAATCTGGACATTTGAGCAAACTGCAAGAGACAAGCAGTAGCATGTTAGCCTGCAAATCTGCAACTGTCATCGCACTTGTGAACAGGAACAGCATGTTAGCCTGAAAGTTACTAGTCTCAAACGTAAGCATAGCATGTTAGCCTACAACAGTTATTAACCTCATACAGAGAGTTATTATGGTAGCCTACAGAGCCATCAGTCTCATTCACAAAGCTAGAATGGTAGCCTGCGATGTGTTAATACCCTCAAACACAAACGTGCCATGTTAGAGTGCAGCTGTTAATAGCCTCATACAGAGTTATCATTGTAGCCTACAGTCATCAGCTTCATATTCAGGAATAGCCTGCAGCAGTTATAAATTGCACACACAAAGACAACACATTAGCCTCAGACAGCTAAAAATCTCAAACATGCATATAGCATGTTAGACTGCAACGATAATTACCCACATACAGAAAGATGTCATGTGAGCACGCAGAGCTATTAACCTCATATGCAAAAATAACATGCTAGCATGCAACAGTTATTGCCCTCAAACACAAGCATCACATGTGACAGTGTAACATTACAATTCCTACAGAGATAATTATATTGCCCTTAGACTTTAGAAAGTTAATAAAACTGGGATTTTGAAATTTCTTCCTGAAATTCCACATCTGCAAATGTTCTTTCATATTTTATAAATGTCATGTTCTTCACAAGGCAGAAATCCATATAACAAGTTTAAGAGCTGTGAGGGACCATAAAAGCTAATACAGTGTGCATTTCATTTGCTTTTTGATGTTCTTCCAGAAGCATATGAATAGATGCAAATTAGCACAAAAAACACACCCACACAAAAATGGGCGGATATCGACAAGATCACGACTCCGGTGCATTAAAGCTGAAACACTCCTTTCTTTTCAGAGGGCTGCTTGATGCAAAAGTACTGCACTGGTTCTTCAATCTGAGAGCATTCACATTCAACTAGAAAAAAAGCAAGTATGCATAATTGAAGTCCTCACCACCCATGGCTTATCGCAGAAGTTGTAGACGGAGTGTAGGGAGTTGATGCTTGGCAGGCCAGCATACTGCAGGCCGATGACAATGTTCCGGAAATCTCCGTTCTTTGCCATGCTAAAGGCATGCTGCCTGACCAGCACAAAGTCTGGCCGAAAGCACCTGGAGGCAAGATACATGTTAATGAAAGTAACCCATGATGTAAAGCAGAGTTAACGCTCATTCGGTTTCTTCCAGGTCACAATGCTCTGACTGAATTTGAAGTGATGTCTGCGTCTTTCCATGCCATTGAATAATTTTCTATTGCGAATTACGGACAAGGCTCCATGCGGGAGACTGAACACAGTCATTTGTCCAGGGAATGGGAGGAGGAAACAGGAACTTTATGGTTAGGAGGCATGAACGCAAACAGCAGCCATTACTGTGTCTGTCCAAAGGCAAACACAGAGGAACACTCTGTAGGAAGGGCTACAACATGGTTGGACTGGGAATCAGGGTCCTGGAGCACCTTCCGGGCTGCTTCATTTTTTATGGTCAGTCCCACCTTGAGATATTCATGCTCCCCCGATTTACTCTTCCATGACTGGTACCATGATTTTACAGAGTTACTATAATAGACAATCACTACAAAAACTGTGGATGGCATGTTGGCCTCAAACCTGTACGGTTCAGGGATTGAATCCCACCACCTACCATAACCGACATATTGTACAGCAATATGCTGTATATTTTTCCTGCCATTTCCACACATTTCATTATCTTTTCAGACCCAAAATATGTATTAAGCAATATGAGTGCTACTACACTAAATACTGTCTCTAAAATCTCCTATACTGTCTACATGAATGTCTCCTGTGTTGGACTGACATGATGCAGAGAGAACCCCAACCCAAGTAGACTCCAGGTTACAAGGTGGATGTATGGATATATCAATTATGGATGTTTGGATATATCATTCCACTCATTCCCCACACCACTAATCAAAATATCCTGCAGAATCCCCACAGACTAATACTGATACTTTACAAAGCGTAAAGCACAATCCCTGAGCAATTCTGCTTTTTGAAACAATTGTGGCGAATATTTCAAATTACAATTGCTAGTATAAAGTATTTTTAAAATTCAGTCAAATAAAATCTGTTTAAACCTATATACGCACCAAAGTCTTTTGATGCAAACACCCACATTTTGTTGTGTAGCCAAAAGACAATTAAGACTTTTCCATTCCAGACTGGTTGCTAGACAACAGCCACAGCTGTAGTAACGTTGCCCAACAACAGACCCTTAGCAACGCTTGTCAGCAATAGCCAGCTGTGCTATGCTCCACTACAGTACAAACGTTACACAGGAATCATTTTATCTGAACAATACTGATAGCTGTATTACTGTTCTAGAGATAAATATGAAGGTGATTAATCTGAATCAATTATAAAATGATGCATTAACAACAGTGTGACAGGTTCATGCTATGTGCTAAATTATATAGAACATTAATAAAGCCCTTTGAGGAACCATCCATCCAGCAGTCTTACGGAGAATCAGGTGAGCAGGTTTACTGTATGTGTATTAATCAGTTCCACCTAACCCTTATATTTTGGCATGTTCTGTTGTAATTTTTCCTGCCATTTCCACACATTTCATTATCTTTTCAGACCCAAAATAACAGTGCTTTGTTTGTTTGGTTATGTCCCATCTGAGACCGTCCCTTCATATCCCTCAAATAGAAAGCCTCTGTAACAAATTTTTTTCTGTCTTTCAGTCCCTATGTCATATGCTCCTGTTTCCTGTCTCTGACATTCATTTATGAGAAATTTGACTTACATTTAAAGTCAACAATGACAGCAGCACCAGGACAGTAGACAGTGTACAGCATTTTTGATTAACCTTGTTTGCATTTTTTTTCCTGTCACGTTTGATGTAAGACATTTGTTTATAATGCAGTGATTAAATCTCCTTCCATGGAAGCACAGAAAAACGATTCTAGGGAGCATACACTTACTTTGTCACCTTGTTACCATTGCGGACTGCTTCAATGTCCACACTATAGCTACCAGTAGCATGGGCCACCAGGTTGACCTCAGAAAACTCAGCCTGTTGGGGGGGGGGGGGGCGGGTGGCCACCAATAGAAAAGAAAACTGTGAAAAACACTGGCGATGAAGGCGAGTCAACTAAACAAACACAAAGCCAAGAGGAATTATCAGACAAATTGTAATGAGAGTCTTCGCATGCAACAGGCATCTGACGGGACCATTCGCAGGAAGTCTCACTGAAATCATGCAGCTTATTACTGTGCCTTCCCTTTAGTACAATAACATGGAATCATCACACAATATGAGTATATATCATATCTATTTCTTAAGACTGACAACAGGATCCTCAGACACATTCATAAAATTCCACAATATCCAAAGTGAAAGCCATGGTAGACAATAAACACTGAGAATGGTCATTGCATCTCTGGCTCTCATTTAAAAATCAACTGTTCTAAGAGGCAAACCTTGTAAACTGCCCCCTATCCCTAATCTCCATAGTCACATATCCCCTGCCCCCTGTTCGCTGCTCATCATATGATTTTAAGTTTCATGCTTTACAAGTGACACAGAAATGATTATTCAGTTGCATATCCTACCTGTTCAACTTTGATGTCAAATTCGCCATGGATTTTCTTGCCTTTAAAGAACTTAGCCCTGATGATGATACAGAGAAACAGAAAGAGTATTTTGAGCATGTATCCAGCAAAATGGCATAATGCAATTATCATATATGTGTGTAAATAAATTATATATAAATTTGCAAGGTCTGTAATCCAACATGTATGACTGTCACGCCCATACTCTAGGTAGAGATAGTATCACTATTTTGTCTTCATTAGACTCACCTGAACAGATGGCAAGGACATAAAAACACTTGGAGTGCGCCGTCACGTATACTAACATCTCTGTAGCATGAACCCAAACCAGCTGTCATTTTCCCGTCCAGCGCTCACATTGTTTAAATAGCAAACATACTTGCGCCCATCTGATTGCCCGTGGGCAACAATCATAAAACGAGGTGGAGTCAGGTGCTCTTTTGAACAACAAAAACCTGATCTAAAGTCAATAGCGCAGTATTTCTTATTTTAAGAGTGCTTTATCAAGATAGTGACATGCACCAATATGTGTGTGCATAGTGCATGTACACTGCTTGTTACACATTTAGGAACATGCAGCATCTCACAAACATGCAAAAGATTAAAAATAAAAAGATTGCAATGTTAAAGATAACGTGTACATCAAAATATTTTAAGAAATCTGTGTCATAATGGTTAGTTTCCAGATCTTCAGCCAGAGGGCTGCATGCCATTATGGTTCATTTGTCGTATAGCTTTATTGCTGGTGTTTAATGTAAAATAATAAAATATTTTATAAAAACATTTTGTTCCACTCCCACACGCATCTTATAAGTCTCATCCCATCCCCACCTGCAAAGGAAATATGGATTGTGTTTGCAATCACAGGTCATCGGTTCGCACAAATAAAATCCACACATTTTTGTTTTGTTTCAGCTTTTAGTGAAACTGCCACTTTTGATTTGCTCACACTTGTAGTGAATTTCAGTGTAGTCTGGCACAAAACTGAACACATGGCCCTGAAATGCCAGCCTTGTGCCCAGTGTATGACCTGGGATCTTCTATAAATGAACTTGATGGTGGAATTGGTATATTATTGTTTTGTGACTCAGTTTGTTAAAACCCCATTTTTTATCTTGTTTTCTCTAATAACCCGGATAGAATTGGAAAATTAGAGGTTTTAGAACCACTTGACAGTAGTGATCATAGCATGGTTAAATTTGAGATTAATTTTATTGTCCAAAGAGCAAAGTCCAAAACAAAAATAAACAGTGTTAGGAAGGCTAACCATAACGGTATGAGACTGAAACTAGAATCTGTAAACTGGACGGAGTTAAATAGCAAAACTGTTGAAGAGGCATGGGAATTTTTCAAAACCACATTATTGCAAGTGCAAGAGGACTTCATAACTGTTTCCAGCTAAACTAAATCTAGGAAACTGCACCCAAGGTCGTTTACTACGGAAATTAAGAATGAAGTCAGATAAAAAAAGGACTCAGTTCTACAAATGAAAAATAACTAATGATTTCAGAATAAAGCAGGAGTATCTGAGTCTACAGGATGAGTTAAAAAATAACATTAGACTCCCTAAGAGGAATGTAGAATGGAACATTGCATTTGAGGCTAAGGATGACATTAAAAGTTTCTTCCAATAGTTTAACTCCAAAAGAGCTCTAAAAGCTGAAATCACTAATCTGCAGGATAGTAAGGGTCTTATAATTGAAAATGAAATTGATATAGTAAATTAGTTTAATGACCATTTCACATGGGTATTCACTGTAGAGGACAAGAGCAATTACCAACTCTTATTACTAATCCAGTGTCGTCTATGACCAATATATGTATGAGGCTGATGTGCTACAAAGCCTAGCTAAGCTGAAATATTAATCACAGCGTCCTTATGGCATCTTACCTTTAGTTTTAAAAGAGATGAGGAATATTATTAGCCAACCTTACTATTTCAGAAATCCTTATCTGCTGGTCTGGTACCTTCTAATTTGAAGCATGCTAATATAACGCCCATATTCAAAAAAGGGAGACGTAATCCAGCAAACTATAGGTCAATCAGTTTAACTGGAAAATAATGGAAGCTATAATTCAAGTGAAAATGACCAGAAATAACATTCTGAGGAATAGCCAACATGGATTTTGGAAAGGTAGATCCTGTTTGACTAATCTACTAGTTCTTTGAGGAAGCTGCAAGAGAAAGTGATCACAAAAAGGTCTATGATGTGATCTACTTAGAATTCCTTTGATGTTGTCCCCCACAAACAGCTCCTGCTTAAGATCAAAGCAGCAGGCACAATGTCACAGTGGGCCTGCGTTCATACTGGGGTACCGCAGGGTTCAGTTTTAGGACCACTATTGTTCCCAATTTACATTAATGATATTGACACCAATACATATAGTAAACTGGTTGAATTTGTAGATGACACCAAGGTGGGTGGTGTAGCAGATACCAAACTAGCAGCACAGAGGCTACAACAGGATCTTGATTTAATTAAGAACTGGGCTGATACCTGTCAGATTTAACATAGATAAATGTAAGATAATCCATGCAGGGAGCAGAAATATAAAGTACAGATATTTTATGGGTTCCACTGAAATAAAGGAAGTCGAATTATGAGAAAGACCTCGGTGTGTATGTTGATGCTTCCATGTACCACTCTCACCAATGTGGGAAAGCAATTAAAAAGGCCAACAGGATGTTGGGTTACGTCTCTAGGTGTGTGGAGTTTAAGTCAAGGGAGGTGATCCTAAGATTATACAATTCCTTGGTAAGATCCCACTTAGAATATTGTGTGCAAGTTTGGTCACCATACTTTAAAAAGGACATTGCTGCCTTAGAAAGGGTGCGACGTAGGGCTACAAGTATGATTCCTGGTCTTAGGCGAATGTCTTTTGAGGAGAGGTAGGCTGAGCTGATTCTGTTCAGCCTTGAGCAAAGGAGACTAAGGGGGGACATGATCCAGGTATATAAGATTCTAACAGGTCTGGATGCTGTTCAACCAAATAGCTATTTCAGTATTAGTTTAAATACTAGAACTTGTGGCCATAGGTGGAAAATAGCAGGAGAACATTTTAAAATGAATTTGAGAAAACACTTCTTTACACAGCGTGTAGTTAGAGTATGGAATAGTCTTCCTGTTCATGTAGTGCAGGCTAAAACCCTGGGTTCCTTCAAATCCATAAGACTCATACGGATTTACGGCAGGGTATAGTGAACATGAGAGAAGAGGGATATTCCATGTGGCGGC
Source organism: Isichthys henryi (assembly GCA_026776945.1). NCBI lineage: Eukaryota > Metazoa > Chordata > Actinopteri > Osteoglossiformes > Mormyridae > Isichthys > Isichthys henryi. The sequence continues at coordinate 8,753,779 of JAODJX010000109.1, forward strand.
TCCAACTAAAAGGGGTTTAACAACAAAAAGGAACACAAAGGAGGAAACCACAACATAAAGGAACCACAAGGGGTCTAAAACAGAACAGGAAAAATTAAGAAACTAACTGAAAAAGAAGCCGCAAAGAAACACAACAGGAAGCAGGACTAGGAAACAGCTACTAACGCACAGCAACAACTACAGTGACTGAGTAAATGAACAAAGGTAAGCATTTAAATATACAGATAACAAAGACTAACAAGGGGCAGGGGCAGGATTGAAAGAACTAAAAGCAACGAAGTCAATGAACAGATACAGCAGGTTCAAACATCAAGGGAAAATAAAATAAGGAAAACTAACATAATACAACCAGGGAGCCAACCAAGAGAACACAGATGTTAAACAAAATAAAAAAACAACTAGCTAGGACTGACCTTTGGCCTGCCTCGAGCCTCCAACAAAAGGGTGGTTGAGAACCATGGGCAACCACTTAGCCCATTAAGCCACACAGCAGTCCAGGGAGCAAGTAAACAAACTAGGGAATAAGGGCTACAAGACAGAAAGGGAAGAGGATGGCCAGGGACCTCTGCTGGCTAAACCATGACAAGACACATGGGAGAGGACCAGACAGGCACCAATCCTGGCACAGACAGTCTGAGAGCTATCCTACAATATACTTTCTATTACATTCCAAGAGGACTATGACAATGGTACTTCAACATACATTACAGTCCTACATAGAACTGTCAAGATGAATTCGGGAAAGGCTAGGAGATCAACCTGCCTTCTACTGACTGCATCAAGGCATTTGATTATATTCACTATGTCAAGATATGAAAAACTGATGTACCAGGGCATCTCATTATCCTCATGAAGAATCTCTACACTGGACAAGAAATCAAAGTTAGCAAGGAATATGAAGATAAAGACTGCTTCCATACTAGTAAAGGAATTAGATAAGGTTGCATACAATTACTATGTGGAACAACAGGCAATTTTAATGTAGCTGGTGAAGATACAAAGGTTATAAACAGCTTTTGAATCCTTGGAACAATCATGGACAAAAAAAAAAGAAGCAGGACAAAAACTTCTCAGAATTTCATGAACCACAAGAATGCAAACAAGTAAAGTGTTAATTAAATCAAACCGGAATCTTCAGCACAAATGACCACACTAAAATCGCAATGGGCATGTTATAAGAAAAGGCAGTGCAACCAAGAAGCCACGATGCTTGGAAAACTTGGAGGTAAAAAGAGGAAGAGGACAACCGTCAATAAGATTAAAGGACTCAATCATCTCAGCAATTAACCTCCACTGGAAAACCTGCAGAGCCAGAAGACAGAAGGTTTTGGAAGATTTCCAATGCCATGTAGATAGTCGGCAGGAGACAACAATGACAAGGCACTTACACATAACAGTTACTACACATCGTATAACAGTTAACACATAACAGCTGTCACATAAGGGGACATTTTTAAAAGCATAAAAACAGTTTCAGCTTTGGTGTTCACATTGTGTTCCCTAATCAGTTCAGAGTAATATAATGTATGAAGAAATGTACAGAAACAACATATTTAAATCAATGTGTCAGGAATGTCTGCTTGAAAACAAAAGATGAAAAGGTTACCTATGAAAGTTAAGTTCTGTGATAGTCTACTATCAAGTCAACACCACTGGCTAGTTTTATGGATGGGACATGCGTTCTCATGAAAAATTTCACAGATCTTGAGCATAGTGAGAGTCATTGCTGCCCATGCAGTGGCCAGTGGTTGGTCAGTACTTATTTTAGATGAAACGGGAGCCACACGATGCCTGAATTCCAGTCCCCCCTCCCCGTTCAGGCAACAGAAACCTCATGCACTCTTTACATTAGCACTGGTGATAGCTGCACCCAAGCTAGCAGTCAACCAAGGCATCCAGGAAGGAATTTCCAAAATCTAAATCCTTCTCTGATTATCATTCTGCCCACTAAAATTTTTGTAACTACTGGTTTATCTGGAATGAATTATTCGGGGCTTGAAGGCTCATTTTCTTGAAATTCTGTGGACTGCATTCAATAGCCACACTGAGAAGCACAAAAGTTGGCTCCGTTTTATCCATCTTTATTTAAGTTAAAAGTCTCCTTGACCATGCAGTGCAGCTCAGAAAAGCAGAAAGCCAAAGCATTCCATAAAATTGATTTTTTTTTTATTACTAGGCTAAACACAACAAGGAAGGTGTGCAATCCTTGTAGAAAACTATACAACGCATGAACAGCCTAAGGATGCATTCAGGCCCGCATTATTGCTAAGGGCAACTGAAAACAACCAGACATGTTGGTGACTGGTGGAGTAAAATGTCTGCCTGAGAGAAGAATCTTACCTTCCTTCAATGAGAATGGCCACCTCAAACTAGAAGTTAACAAATGATACAACAAATTACAAAACCTCACCACAAAAGTATGGGAATAATAACTTGGACATATAAAGAATGAAGAAAGAATAAATGTAACAGCACTGGCTTTAACATAATTATGTAAGTAATTTAGATTATTACAGGCAGTTTACAATATACCACATAATGTTTAGCAATGTAGTTATGATCTCCCAGTACTGAGAAGCAGTGTGTCACAGTGCTGGGCTAAACCGCTCATTCTATACAGTCATAAAAGATAACTGTACATAGATCATGGACTGTGGCAAATCAGGTCAAGTTCAAATAATTAATTAGGGATTATAGTGCTTATCACAAGTCAAATGCTGGCCTCCAATGAAGAGTTTGGGGCACACCTGCAATCCTTGCCATTCTGTCAATTAACCACTGTAAAATGCCTAGGGCAGACATGTACACTCTATCAAAATGAACTGCACCAAGGCAGCCAGCCTAATGCTGCAGAGCCTTGTGGGAGACTTTATATGTTTCAAGATTGATGGTCTGGTGTTTCACATTGGACACAACTCAAAAAGACAAATGAGTAGATGGAGCCAGAATGGATATCAGGTAGGGGAGGAGCTGGAGAAAAGAAACTTGTAGAAATAGAACAGGCTGTAAACTAATCCAGGTGAACAAAAGTAAGACAGTGCAAGCTGATTGTCATAAGAAGCTAACAAGCTAGCATAATGAAATAATAAATAAACAACGGACAGATGAGAGATAGTGTAGCAAAGATGTTGAGAAAACCATGGAGGAAAGCCATCTGATCAAGTGAAGGGATCTCACAGTTCTCAATGTAGATCCCCCATCACTCAGCCAGGCATCCTCTCATCCCTGACAGGGGCTAATCACAGAGAGGCAACAATGAGACAAAAGGAGTGTCCAGGCAACCGACAATCAGCCCTTCCTTTGATGTGTTTAGCAAGCTGAGGTGACATAGTCGTGCCTTTCTCAGAAGAACCACTGGTGATGAGTTAATGCTGATTATGCTGACTGTGTTAATTGCTTGCTACTTCAACCATAACACAAAGTTAACAGCCACTCCATCTAACAGAACCCCATTTCTACATCAATGTATGCAGCACAGTCAAATCATTACGGCACCAGCCCCTTCAATCAGAACTAAAGAAGCTCAGGCAAGCATGTGTGGGCAGCTTGAAAATGTCCAAAGCGAACAGCAGATACTCATCTCAGTTGGAGGTGGTCTCAAGTACTGCTTGAATCACGGAGGCCGAAAACTGCTATCAGTCAATCTACAGACAGGTGACCATGGAATAACCAACCATGCGCCAAAGCCAGTCAGCCACCAGCTAGTCATCAGAGTGACAAAGCACTGCTAAGCAGCCAAGAAAATGGACTCAAGACCAAAGAATCCTATAACGAAATCAAGAGGCTACTGACATATCCATAACAAGAACTCCTAACCTCATCTGCCACAGTGAAATATCCAAATAGGTGCATTATTCGTAAGTTGAAAATAGCCAGAAACTTCTGACTTAGTCAAATTATCAAAAAATATATACCAAAGACAACTAGTCTTCGTTCTAACTCAAGATAAAGTTATTTATGTTCACATAGATAGATAGATAGATGTAATCAATCAATCTATCCATCTATCTATCTATCTATCTATCTATCTATCTATCTATCTATCTATCTATCTATCTATCTATCTATCTA
>JAODJX010000109.1:8758002-8807424 GCA_026776945.1 Isichthys henryi
AGGTTAGCTGAGCTGAATCTGTTCAGCCTTGAGCAAAGGAGACTAAGGGGGGACATGATCCAGGTATATAAGATTCTGACAGGTCTGGATGCTGTTCAACCAAATGGCTATTTTAATATTAGTTTAAATACTAGAACTTGTGGCCATAGGTGGAAAACAACAGGAGAACATTTTAAAATGAATTTGAGAAAACACTTCTTTACACAGCATGTAGTTAGAATATGGAATAGTCTTCCTGTTCATGTAGTGCAGGCTAAAACCCTGGGTTCCTTTAAATCAGAGCTAGATATGGTTTTAACAACTATGTTCTTTGTTTTCAGCAACTCCTACATATATCTGCTTGTATGTTTGGGGTCATTTTCATGTTAAAAGGCAAACATATGGTTCAGCTTCAGCTTACTGACATCACATTCTCCTCAAGCACTTTCTGGTATGATTATGAATACACTGTAGACATTATGATGAGAAGATGGCCAGGCCCTGAGGCAGCAAAGCAGCAGGATGCAAAACACTCCACCAAAGTTTTGGCAAAGTCTTATGGTAGACTAATGCACATTCACATGGACTGTGGAAAGAGCTGCCTGAAGATCCCTTAATGACACCCTGAGGTTCTTTGTAATTTCCTGCTGAGGAATTCAGTAGGGCAACCTGGCCTGGTCAGATTGCCAATGGTATGAAACCTTCTTGATTTGTAGATGATTTGGTGAAAAGTAGAGTGGATGATTTCAATCAGCTTCCCAGACTGAAACACACCAACAACCATCGTTTTGAGGACCTTGGGCAGCAATTTTGATCTTGGCACAATGGTACCATGTACCTCAATAGCTATGTTTAAACAGGACCAATTGTTCGTGTGAGGTGTGACTCTTAGAAATGATTTGGTGCATCGGATTCTAATTTTTAGGTAAATATAGTGACAAATGTAGGGGTATACTTTTTCCTCTCAAGAAGTTAGAATTTCTGATTTTAATTGCATAAATGATTACTGAATATAAATTAGAAGTATAACTTTTTCCTGATTTTTTATATTTTTCTAGTAATGTTGTTGAAATAAAGATCTAATATTTGTTTGTCCAAATATGTTGAAAAAGACAAAGGGTGTACTTACTTGTTCATAGCAGTGCATGTTGTAGATTCACTATCCACGAAGTTCCATTAAAGTCTCAATAGAGACAAGGATGTATTATGAACTGGAGTAAAGTTCTTACAGAAAGACATTTTGCACTGTTTCATATATTTACTTAAGTAATCCGTCTGCACACCTTCGCGTAAAAACTGGTGAGATGTATGTAATAACTTCCAGAAAGAAAAAAAAATCACTTAAATCATAATAGTAATATATCTGCCTCTTTATTCAGGGAATAACTTTATTTCCCCAGGCAATAAAATGTGGATATAATGCATCTTCATACTACATTTATTTGTCACCCTTCTTGAATAAAATGTTAAAGAAATAATAGAATGAAATAGCTAACAGTGAGGTCAGTATTGAGGTCACATTGGGTTATCTGTCCGAGCACAGCCAACACTAACAAATGTTTCATGACTGCAAGTAATTAAGTAAGTGGACTGAGATTTAAGAAACGCAAGAATGTGGTCTTTTTCTGAACGTGAGGCAGCCCCATTACCTTCGCAGCTGACGTCAGCTTTGGACAGCAACATCCTTACTTATCTTTAATTATGCTTTATTGAGCTCGTGGTTCTTTAACCAGCACAATAAACTGAACTGGCAATCGTGTTACTGGTTTTAATTATTTTAATTAGAAAAGTATTTTTTTTACTATTTTCTTCGTTAGCAAATACTCATGTGTTGCATCTCCTTGGTAATCCAATGCTTCACACCGGGAGCCAAAGTAGGTTGATGGCTTTCCGGTCTATATACAACACACTTAATCCTTTAAGTGTTTCTAGTTTAAGAATAATAAAATAAAGAAAAACGATGCTGAAAGCCATCCTTTATATCTGAGAATGTGAAATGGTCACAACTGATTGGACGGGTACAATCCAAACATCATGCGCAATCGCATGGAAACTGCGCATGATGTTGCAGCGTGGCTCTTACTGCCGCCTGCTCTCTTGCGCAAAAAAGGGGCGGGTAAGTTGATTTAGTGGGGAGGGGCGTAGTATTTGGGGCATAAACCAAACAAGAGATAGAAATGAATCAGTCTGTGGATGGTGGTGCCTATAATATAATAGTTAATAATTATCATATATTATTGTTCGTTATTATTATTCTTGAAATGCGCACGAAATGTCCCTCATTTCCCCCATACTGTACATTATATAAAACAGGCCTGATAATATGCGATCCTAAGCATTTACGATATCTCATTATATACCAAAAAACTCATCCGACTAACCAAGGAAAATAGCCGAGGGGGTCAAGGCAACGAAATCGACATCTGAAATGCCCGAAGCTTTCGCCCATCGCATTGCTTTACTAGATACCTCGGCGATTGCCGATGACTCATTGATCAAGGCGGTGAGGCGAGAGGCGAAATTCGGCTGTGAAGCGCACGCTGCTGCTGCTGGCTGGCAGCCTCTTCAACAGGTAGCCCGTAGATTTACCGATAAACCTACATCACTGATCTGAAGAACCAATCAAATAAATGAAATAAGCTTGGCCGTGCAATTAAAGCAAACACATCGGATTCCTTACCAATCTGTCTGTTGGTCATCGATAACCAGGAGTATCTTTCCTTTGGCCGGGCCGGTCGCTCTGTCTGCAGCCTCGTTAAACGTCGCGGCTGCGGCTGCAGTGGTCTGTTTGACTGCGTTGGAAATGGAGGAGAAGAAGCCGCCGCCGGCGGACTGACTGGTAGACTGGCGCCTTTCGGGCGGTCCCGGAGACACGACCGGGCTAGGCTGCGGCGGGTCGGGGCGCTGCAGGTCGCTCATGTACCCATTGGGCAGGTTGGACATAAAATTGCTATCCGACAGTCGACGACGTAGGTAATTCATTTCTGCGGCCCAAGGTGCAAGATATCGGAGACGAGGCTGTTTTCTTCAATCTGTCGCAGTGAGACAGAAAATTGTCCCCTGGTTAAGGACAGTCCAATGAGACGCAAATCGGAACCGTGGTGATAAGAGGAAACGTGATTCCGAGATGCACAGGGATGGAGACCTTTAAGCCATGCCAACCAAAGATAGATCCTTTAACATCACTTAACATTCCCGTTATACAATTATTTTTATCCACAAGCACGCAGAATTAATCACAACACGCAAAATATAACATAGAAAATTTCAGGAAATACAAGGATAAATCGTAAATACTCCAACCTGACATGGAGGTGAAAATACCTTGGACTCGGAAGGATGAGATGTCTCACCTCTGGGGCTTTTGCATCAAACGTATTCCTTTTCCAAATGCTCGATCACACCGGCCAACATCCCTTTATATATATGTCCCCTACCACTGAAGCATTAAGATCACCTATAATATAAACGTGCAATTTCCTTAGGAACGTAACAGAAGAACGCGCTTGCATTTACGCATATGCATTGACCCACCGTTTGCGGAACAAGCTGTATGATTTACTTGCATCAGTATTTTAATATTTCACCCGTTCCTTAATTCAAATGGAAATTAAAGCCAATGAATCTATAAAAGCGTCTGCAGAGCCTTGCTGGGTACCGCTGCCTTCAGGGCAAGGGAGTGGAGGTATAGGACTAGGCGTATGGATATTGCAGCAACCTCTGTCCAATCCTCCCTTTACGTTTAACAGTATCCCCCCTCCCCATCCCTAGTCACTACCCTGACTTGAGATCGGTTTGACAAATGGTACGTTCTGCTGAGGAGGGGGACAGCTAGCTTTGCTGACTCGTGAGGGAGCTTCTATAAAAGATTAAGCATAAGGGGCGTTGTCATGGTGGAGGGAATGATGCTGATGGTCGGTGTGGGCTGGAGGACTTGTATTGTGAAATATCGTTCTCCTTCTTGTGATGCATGGAGTGACTACAGAAATTCGTTGCCCTATTGATTTATTTTTGTTGCCGCTAACAGCTGTAACATTGTGGTGATAGGAATGGCAGGAATGACTTTAATGCGCAGAAGAGTACGAAGATTGTGCCACATCTTTTAATTGTTAATGAAAAAAAATATATATAAACATTCCGGGTAGGCATTTACCTTAATTACTCGATGGCTACCCCGCCATCGGAAATGTTAAACGTATTGGTGTGGATTAATTTTCTACATTCTCTGTAAATTTAATCAATTGATTTAATATTTATATTATAGATTGCGTATTCGTATCGATTCCCAGCTTCCTGGCAAATTGCCATGGAAACACTGGTTAGAACGAAAGTTCCCGGTGATTAATACATTTAATTCGATCTAACGCCCCCTTATCGTGCAAAAAGGTTTTGGGACTTAACTCATTAAGAATCAGATGTTCTGAAATGCCGACAATGCGGGTTTTACATTGCAAATGGAGCTACTTTCTATGAGTACTTTTACGTTTCCCTCTCCATAATTAGCCTACCAGTGTCTTTGAAAAGAACAAGGAGCTGCATTTTGACAGCAAGCCCTGGCTTTTGTCTGGCACTGGACTATATTTAACCAGGAAACTGAGCAGAATGACATAATCACGTTGCTACAGTACTGGTTTGTACGGGTGAATATTTACTGAGTTAAGGTAAAATGTTCCGTTTCTGGTTTACTATCAGCTCAGGCTATCATTTTGTTATTGTCTTTCTGGGAAACGGAGTACAAGAGAGAGCGTTGGTGTTTGTAGGGGTGTGTGAACGAAAAGGAGACAGCGTGCCTGCAACTGTGTGAATATTTCTATGTGTAAGAAAGAGAAAATATGTGTTTACAGTGCATGCTGCATGCTCCTTGCACTGTTCCTATGCATAATAAGTTGATTGGCACTGTGTGTGTCTGTACCTTTGCAAACAAGAGAAAGGCAGAGTGTGTGTCTGTAATGGTGTGAATGGTGAGTTTGACTCATTCAAGATAATGTGGAGGCTGCACTAGGATCTAAAGGAGCCTGGTTCCTCAAAGGAGAATGGCAATGCTTACCAAGGCCTTAGCCCACCAATGTAATAATATTAGTGCAGTTCCCTGCTACACCTCAAGGCGATGGATGCCTGCAGTGCCTTGTGGGATGGTGTCAGGCTAATGGCAGTCACCACAGCCAATCACAGTGAATTTTTTAAGATCAGGGTAACAGCTTCTCTGTTTGAATCAAATATAAATATAAATAATAAAAAAAAAAAACCAATGTAAACCACACCAGATAAAAACATGATTTCCGCTGGGTAGAATTTGGTGGAGGAAACAAATAATAGCATTTTATGATCATAAAGGTATCAAACACCCCATATTTTTATTCACTACCTGATCATTTACCTGCACTGTAGCTAATAACTGCTGGCATGATTCATCTATGCACTGCGCTGTCACTGGCAGCAGCTGTATTTGAGCCACTTGCCTTCCAGTGTCATCACTCAGCCCTTCAGCCATTTTGTCGCTAAAACCTGTTTTGAAGTACAGCGTATCCTCATGTTCTTGCAGCTATTCCCCTAGCCGCCTCATCAATCTTTAATGGTTTTCAGGACATCAAAAATGTCAGGCAAATAATCCAGAAGAAAGGCAAAATGATACGTATTGGCAGATGTGTCTCTGGTATTCACACCCAGTGTCCGATTGTTATTCTCGGCTGTCAGGTGGTGTTTGCCTGCCAGGACTGCCGCTACCCCTCCTGCTGTCATCAGAGGCTAGACCCCTCCTCCCTCCCATCAGCAGTCACCTGATGCCTCATTCCAGGGAGCCGTTTTCTTATCCTGTCACCAGGTGGTGACACAAGCATCCTATAGCTATGAATATCTTCTGCCCTCTAAGGCTTCAGCACTGTCTAAATCAAATTCTGTTACAGTTGGGGATTTGATTCATTCATCTACCACAATTTCCTGAAGTAGCATAATGGATTCAATTTAACATAATTGTTGCCATATTTAAATTAATTAACGTAAAATGGGTTCTATATATAAAATTAATGTTCATATTCAGCAGCTCACTTTCGTGGAATTTTACACATAAACAATATGGTAAAAAAAAAGCATTTTCTTACTGTCTGAAGCTGTTAGCCCTACTTTTCAAGAACATTTAAAATAAGCTCCTTAGGCCAACAGCTGGGTGTGCCAGGTAACTGTATGAGCCTACAGAATATGTAGTGGGTGGAATCAAACTGGGAGCCAATCCAGCAATCTTTAAGTAGTGTAAACCAGTTGGTGACTGATACCATACTGGAATGACACTATACAGTGCTGCCTGTTAGGTGGGTCTGATGATTATGTGTGAAAGCATCCCTGAATTCTGATTTCCGGTCCACGAATAACAAGTCAGATGGTTCAGAGGTTAAGAACGGTCTCCCTTTTACAGCCCTATGGGACTTTCTGCTTTATAATGGAGGAAATGTCCAGTTCTACTGTTTCTCAAAGAAAGTTTATTGTGCTTTTTTTAAGCCTTCTTTTCATGGAATGTTTCTATTAGTTCCTTTTCTGATTCAGTAATTGTCACCCCACATTTCGTCACGGTGTTTTGAGAAGGCGGCAAATGGGCTTTTTCGCAGAAGCGGACATTATCTTTTGTCATGCCCGTGAATCTTCTCCTTTAAGGAGCCATTTTCTTTTGCCCTATATTAGGGCTCCGGCCTGGAGGTGAGCAGAACACTCGAAACCCCTATTTCACTTGCTTAAATCTCTTTCTGTACAAGGCAATGTCCTTATTTAAATGAACATCATTAATGAAAAGACCTGTCTTCAGTATCTGTATAACGTTTTTTGCGGACAGTACTTTCAGTTCTAATGTCCGTGCTCTATTTCTTGCTCTGTATTACTCAAATAGGAAAACAAATCACCAAATATGACGTATCGCTGTAATGCTAATACCTTTAGCGTATGCAATCTGGAAAAATATCACCAGGTGGCAGCGTTTTGCTGCTTTACAATTTGCTGCACTGTATAGTTTGTTGTTAAGCAGTAACTCAGCATTTGTTTATGCGGCTTTTTCATTGGAAATCGTTTAATATGGACATACATGTGATTTGCTGGTTCCCCACTGCAGATTTTTGTCTTTTGTCTGTTGATAATAGGGACAAACTCAGTGCAAACCTTTCAGATTACAATTGGGAAATCTACACACTGCTCTTTAAAATGCCATGGGTCAATGTATTGGATACTGAACCAGGAACATAAACAATTGTTTAGAAATTTACATCTAATCACTGTTTTACCTTTAAGTGAGACATTTTATCCTAACAGAATTTGAAAAGTGCGATTTCCTAAATATAGCTGCTTTTATGCTGACAATGATCCAACTGCAGGTCCTCAAACCCTTTAAAAGGCATTCCATGAAAAGAGGCAAAAAATATAGCCTCTGGTTGTTTTTCTAGAGGGTTTCCTATCTTCTCAGGTGAATGTCCCAGGTATTCAACTGCCCCCCACCGACACACACCTGGGCAATGTCCCAGCATGCTCAGAGATGCACTTAAAAGGCAGCCATTAAATGCCTCCCTTTGTGTGTCTGAGCGCCACTCCTCCCCACCCACCCACCACTGCATGTGTGGGCAGATAGGCTCAGGTGGGCTCAGAACCTTAAAGAATGTGGCCAGGTGAGCTGGGAAACCGGGGGGCAGGGGTGGGGTCTATGGCAGGTGTTGACTGTTGCTTTTTGTGCTTTACTTTCATCAAACAGTGAGCAGATGTGAGAAAAGTTGCTCAAGGCCAGTGGTACCAGCAGCTAATGATTGGTCTGAATCCGCAAAGCATCTGCCAGTGGCCAGCAGCACTATCAAGTAATAGCAAGTGTGTATTCGTAACACATCTGACAAAGGCCAACAGTGCTACAAGCTAACACCAAGCTTGTATTCACACTGAATCTGAGAAATCCTAGTGTGTAGCTGGAATTGACACAGCCTGTTTATCCAAGACAACAGCACTTACTTGACCAGATACTTTGTATTCACAAATACAAAGGCTAGTCAGGTTGGTTTTGATTCATGAAGAAATAATTTTTAAAAAAGCAGACTACTTCAAGTTCTGGCAATTAAAATACTGGCTCACACCCACATTCTGAGATGATATTTGCTAGCTTTGTATATTCAATACCAATGAGGTACAATGCCGCTGACAAGGCAGATCACTCCACTAGGTATGTGGAGTGCAGTCATCAAGTGAACCAATTCATGCAACTGAATAACTGCATGAATATAATTGTTGCAGCTTCGATACCTTTCCCAAAAATACCCAAACAATTCCTGCTCTGCCATTTGAAAAGACAACCTTTCTGTTCCAAGTGCACTTCCCTAAATGTTAAGTAACCTCCCATACTGACACCTAATGACATTGACGGGGCAGAAGGGAGACTGTGTTATAGGTTATAGTGGCATTAATTAATGATCAGCGCAAAGACATGCCCCAAAGACTCATAGGCACTGCTGTGGAGAGCTAGCTGTGCTTCAAGTAAATGTCCCCCACAAGACCAGAAGGTGACTGTGACATTCAAGGTTATTGCAAATGTCTCCAGCTCCCTCACATCCAGCTCTCCAATCAGTAACTAGGTTTGCCTCCTCAGTTCTTGCAAAAGCAAGTAAAACATGCAAATGCATAACATCTAATCATAGTAATATGCATATGAAAACATAAGAAGAAGGATTTCATGTTTAATTCTCCATGTTTGTTGTAATTTCCTCATATGTCTTGTACTTATATTCATGTGGCATACTAAGTTGCAGGAAGCATGCAAGTTCAAAAGATTTTCATGCATTTCATTTACTGTTTCATTTACTTGAAATAATTCTAAGACTTTGTTTCTAGTCATACCGACTGTGTTTTTGTATACATCCATCCATTTTTTTGTACTCGTTTTCCTATTCAGGGCTGCTGGGGTCTGGGGCTTATCCCAGGTATCAAGACAGGGAACAATCCAGGATGGGGTGCCAACCCATTGCAGGGTGGGTGTACACACACACATTTATGGACAATTTGGGAACTCCAATTCACCTTAGTGTGTTGTTGGACTGTGGGGGGAAACTGGAATACCTGGAGAAAGCACCACAATGACAAGAGGAGTCAGGGTGGAGATTTTACCCCTGGTACTGGAGGGAAACAGTGGTAACCATGCGCGTCCCCCAAATATATACATATTCAGCAAATATAAATATAAAAATATACAAATATAAACATAAATATACAAAGACTACATTACTACTTGGAGATCTCATTTCCAGAATAATGCCTTCTCTGAATAAAACCGTGTTCTTCCAGTATTTACACGGGAATTACACTCAGGGTGCGTAACAAAGAAGAGGTTGAATTAATTGGGATTGGCCTAAAAATAGCCAATGGGAGGCCAGCTTCAGAGCGTCATGTGAGCTCAGAGATACATAGGTGCTCACTTCTGCTGAAGTCTTGTAAGCCTGCATTCATTGCCTGCCCTGGCCTGATCAGATCAATTTTGTGGCTGTTGAGGAAATAGACCCTTTACATACTTGAACCTGTATAGGTGTTTAGGTGGATATTTGGTGAAAGATGGCTGTAGCTAACTTCCACTATATAACTCGGATGAATAGTGGATTTAAAGTCTACATCTTGGAAGGTAATTAATTGTGGCTCGATTACTGCTGTTGTATTGTCATTGTGTTAAACATCTAACGTGTACTTCTAATATCTGCAGGCTTCTAGGATTAACATCCTAGATTTCCACTCTGAATGGGGTGACTGGACCATGCTCTAGCTTATGTGATCTTTAAAACGGGAAACTAACCCATTCCACTAGTGCTTGGTTTAAATTAGGATTAAAGAATTCTAGCACTTGTTGTAAAAGGAGACCCCACATCTCTGTGAATACATGTGCAGGCAGTCTGCATTGCTTTGTGGGTTTTTCTAGACTGTTTGCTGGTTTGCTTTGCCCCTGAGGATAGACCTGCCTGTGGTCACTGTTATATCTTCCAAATGTAGGTCTGCTTTCTGGCTTGATTTCCTGCCTTATTTGATATGTTTACTTGCTGATTTCTTTGTATTGGGGTGATTGTTTTATATGCGGATAACAGCCTGATAAGTAAGATACAAATCAGTCCAACTTTATTCAGCAAAAGTGGTTCCCTTAATTTTTTACCCATCCATCCACTATTATGAAGCACTATTATACAATAAGAAAACAATGCTAATAATTTTACATAATACTTACACAATATAGGCTTCATCCTAACAATATGATAGCTTTTTGTTGTGTTCTTAGAAATAATTTTATTTTAATCTACCAGCAAAATTTATTCATAAACATTTGATTTTATTATTCAAGCAGAACTGAGAAAACATTTGTGAGATTTTGATATTTTTATTCCTGTTTAATTTTTTTTTAATGACAATCCAGTATACCTGAAAATGTTAGTATATGTCTTCACCTTAGTCTATAAATGCGATGCAAATTTCAAATAAATATTTGCAGAATTGTTACTGCAACTTCTTACTGCATCTTAATTATAAGTAATTGTTTTAAAGCACTTTATGTAAGTTTGACTTCTTATCAAACTTAAGTTTATTTGATATGATTAACTGTACCATGTCAGGGAACATTGGAGCAGAATATAAGATTTTACAATTTGTTTTAAAAGAAAATGGTTTTTGTTTTTAGTTTGTCTTTTACATATGAGAGGCTGTTCTGTGGTTTCATACAAAAAATAACCTTGCCTCAGGCACTGGAAAGTCAAGCAAGGTGTGGTTTTCACCCAACACCCCATCAAATCCAGACCTCCAATGCTTTGCCTTTTTGCCCGGGGGACTGTTTTGAGTGGGGGTGCCATTTCTCCACATTACTGCCAATAATGGACACTTGCAATCGCAATGAGTTAGGAATTCTCCATCATTGTCCTTGCAGACTGCTGGAATTTGGCTACCTGATATTGTGGCATTGTTCTGTTCGATGGGCTCTATGAGATCAAGCCAGAGAATTCAGCTAAACAGAAGTTGTTGTGTGAAGTATTCATCCATTGCTAAAAACAGTTACCATTGAGGGACTCATTAAAAGTCTTCTCAGCCATGTTTACGAGAGCTTGAATAAACTTTGACCCTCTAACAGGAGCACAATGAAAAGGAAGTTTTTTTTTAACACTTTGGAGCTGAAAGACTTGACACAGATTGGCATTCTCCATCTGAATGTATGCCTGTGCTTCAGGCTTAGTAAGAAACTCCACTGTGATAACAAACATATAGCATAATTATCACATTTAACTACTCAGTTACTGCTCCAAATTCTCAGCTTCTTCTTTTTCATCTTTTATTTTATAATTGTAATTATAATTATAATTGTTGCTGGTTGCTTTTAGTCATAAGTCCTAGCCCTTAAGTACCATGGCGTCTACATTTACTGTACATATGCAGCCCTTAAAGAACAGGTTTGCTAACAGGTTACATGGAACAGTAAAGCCACAGTTGTAATTAGCCGCAAGCCAATTAACTCATAGGATATTTCCTGGGTAAAGCCTGCGATTCTTCGCAGGACGATATTTTTTTTCCTTATCCAGAGAAAAATAATTGTCACTTTGTGGATGGAAACGTGAAACATTTTAAATCTATACAGTTTCTCTGGATCAAAACAAACTGATATCTAACTGAATTTGATGGTAAATGGGGAAAGGGGGACAATCAGGAAGCCATTTAACTCCACTGGTGAAATTTCTGAAGATTTTCTCTTGACTGTTAGTCAGACTTAACAGAGGAGTGTCAATCATGGGAGAAAATCATCGTAATGTCTGCCACTGGAAACAACACAATAAGTGTGAATTTTGTTGTATTACAGTGGGTGTCAGAAGGTCTTTGTTCACAATCAACAAGTGTGAGGACTTTAGTCCATATGCTGTATTCAAAGACAAGTGAGAAAGGCCAAGGAAATGACAAAAAAAAAGAAATGGCAATATACTGGAATTTCCTTAAGATGTTTTGTTGTTTTGTTTTGGGCAAAACCAGCATGGAGAACCTGTTTGGCATAAACCAGCTAAAGGCTTGGGCTTCATAATCTACCATTCATCTGTGTTTGAGCTTTTGCATGCTTTTATTTGAAGAGAGGACACTTTATGCTTGCAGTTCACTTCCCTAAACATGCTACTAGAACTTACTCAGTTTCACCGTGGTCCTGATAAAAGTACAAGAGCAGATGTAGTATAGTTGTGTCAGTGACAGTGAATTGATAATTTGGAAACTGGTGCAGATATTTTTTTTCCTTTTAATACACACAGTTATGCAAGCAGAATATCCATGGATTAATAGCATCTTTGTTATTGGTATTTCCCAAGAAGGACGTGGCTCTGGGCGTATTTTTGTGCCTCATGCATCGAGTTCAGCAAGTTATTCTTCACCAGCATGTGTGTCACTGGGAACAACACTTTCCCACAGTTTACACTCAATGGGGGGTGATGACACATTTACGCAGACTTAAAAAACAAGACCGTTACGTGTTTATTTGCCACTCCTCACTGCTTGCAAATTTTCGGTTATGAAATGATGCATCTCCATGAAGTCATGGGGTTGTTGCTCTTCTTCATTCTTTTCCATGTCTATTCCCCGCAGGCCAGCCAAGCCTGAGAACGGAGGACCGCCATCGGCAGGTAACCAGTGAGAGGGCTCGGCTGCCTCTGGTTTTCCCGACAAAGCGCAAGCGTAGCGTCGACCACGGTCTGCCGGGGCAACTGAGGCCTGGGAAGACCAGCCGACTCCCCTTCGTGTTAGCATCGTGAGTCACTCTCTCTCATGGCCTTCTCACATTTCTTTACACTGGAGCAATTAACCAGCTTAGTGGATATCCTTGCACATAAAAAAATATCTTTGCAAAATCTTGACATACACAATTCAGAGCATAAATACATTGCAGCAGCAAGTAGCCATTTGTGATGTCATTGCATATTCTCCACTTTTACAGCTATTTTCTAATTTAAATTTACCATTTGGCACTAAAGATATAACTGCCCACATTTCGAACCTCCCATGAATCTTAAAATCAACATTGTACAAAAACCAGCATCAGCATGTTTCACTGCTTTTAACCTGTGCCTCCTATTTGTAATTTTGTCCTCCAGGGAAGAGAGGTTACCGTTCAAGAATGTAACCTGTAGCCTTCAGAGGAAGTCCAGCCGGAGTCCCCCCCGGAGTCTGCCCCCATCTCCCCAAAACTCCATCGTGACGACCACCACCTGGAGTCCCAGCCAAAGCCCATCCCACAGGCTGTCTAGCCCTACCCACAGCCCCACGGACCAATGGCAGAGCCCCAGTTTTGACAGCCCACCAATGGACGAGCCTCTGGCACTGATCAAGAAGCCCCGGAGGGCTGAAGGTCCAGAGGTTGATGCCGGAAGCAAGGGCAAGCTAGGTGGCCAAGTTCAGGTGAGATACAGGGTGGCAATAGGCCGAGAAGAGTGTTAATGTGGGGGAGGCCCGTGTTTGTAGCGTAAACTGGACCTGCTATTAGCACAACAGGCTCTGCAAGTGGCTCTGAGATTCAGGGAAGCAGTGATTCACCTATCCTAACCCCCCTCCCCACCTCCCCAACCAGCCACAGTTGCTGGGAATATGAAGAGAAGTTTGAACAGTCAGTTATGCTCCAGGGAGGACTGTGCCTCCTTTACTTAGGACGACAGGGCCTGTCAGGATCTGCCTTTGGGCGGGCAGCCCGGTGCGGGGGGTGGTGGGGGTTGGGCGGTCCAAGGCTTTTCACCTGACATAATCCTCTGAGCAGGCAGCAGGACTGGCGAGTCCATGCTTGCCTCAGTATGCAACCCAGCCAGACTAGGGCTGAAGCACCGGCAGCAGGGCAAAAAGCCAGCAACGAGCCCAGGCACATGGCCCTTCCCTGGGCAAGAGACACATAGACAAGTCCCTCGCTTCCTTACACAGTTCCTGGTATCCTGGTACCCCTTCTTACCATTTTGCTAATTGTGTCAGTGCAGAGTTGGCACTTTCCTCATTGTTTCACTAATTGTGCTCACAGAACAGATTTTAAATATTTACATTTGACCGTATGGTACTTATAAAAATGTCATATTTCACCCTTTGAGGAACCCCTTTGTTGTCTACTTTGAATAGGAACTTTGTTGGCAGGTACCAGAGCTGTTCTCTTCTTGACATCACATCACCCGTGATGAAGTTTTTCTATAACTGTCTGGCAGCTTCCACAGTGAACAGCACAAAATATGGCGTAACATTTGAAGTGTACGGAAATCCTTTGCATGAAGGATAAAGTGGAGCCCAAGGGAAGACAATAAAAACACTGCGATATTCAAAACCATACACTCTATTAATGTTCCTCAATGCCTCATTCTGTAAGCCGTGGAGATCTTTCATGATGGAGAGATATTAGGCTGTAAGGATTTAACGGATTTTTGCAGCTTTATCCCACTTACAGACATAACTGTGTAGATTCACTGGATAGACGTGTGACACCAGATGGACCAGTAACTAACCACGAATGTCCTCTGCAGATGCGTCCTTCTGTCATCACCTGCGTGTCTCGGTCAAGCTCCGCCCACAAGCTTCCTGTCACACAGCATCGCTCCTCTCCTACAGGTACATTCCACCCCCCTGACTGGTTCTGGAGCTATCCTCAAACCTCCAGCAGCACCAAAGCCCAATCGATTCCACCCCCTGGAGTCGCTTTAAGGAGGGGTCCATTTGTCACGGAATTCAGGACTAGACACTTGGGTGTACAGGAGAACATGGCAAATATGAACCATAAAAGCATATGAATAGTAGTTGAAAAATAATCATACTGCTTATCCAGGTTGTACCCTTCAGTACACGTGCCGTGAAAAGTTTCAATGCAACTGTGATTGGATAAACGGTGTTTTAAAATGGATGGAATAGTGGCTTATATTCAGAAGGGGACTTTAGCAGATACTCATTAGATTAAGAAACAGGTCAGAATTGTATTGAATACCTATAGAAAATTCTTCAAAAATATCAGTTATTTGACAATCAGTGGGAGAAAATAGAGGGAATTTTGAATGAATGTTGCAGTTTTAAATGTTACCACATGTTTCTCACCTTCCTCATGTTCTTCTTCAGTGACCTCACCCATGGCTTATGACCACGTTGTTGAGGAGCACTTCCGGCGAAGTCTGGGGGTCGACTACAAGAAGGCCAGCCCCCACCGAATCTCTGTCAGTGTCTCCGTGGATGACCATTTCGCCAAAGCTCTTGGGGAAAAATGGCTTCAGATCAAAGCTTCCTCTTCATCCAGCTCCTCTTCTTCCTCCCCGCTCAGCAGCCCCAGCTTCTCATCCAGTGGTGCCTCTAGTCCTTGCAGTCCCTGCAAAGGCCCAGAGGGGGGGTCCGAGGCCGGGTCTGAAGGCATACCCCCACTGTCCTCTACAATCAAATAAATACTCAGACTCATGACAAAAACAATTGCCTCCCCAGAAACTGCCAGAGTCAATACTGAAAGGCTAAACTTGAGTGAGCATTTCTCCAGGGTTGTAAAGTTAAAGTTAAATTGTCACCAAGATTATTTCAAGTAATGGTTGCATGAATCTTGGTAGGAGGGAAAAGTGCTTATGAAAGCTATTGGCTTTTTCGAAGGAGGTTTGCTCTTGGAAATCAACCAAATAGCCATGGCTTTTGTGGTTTAAATGGTTCTGACAGCCATGTAGGTAGAATAATCTGGACCTCGGGCAAGAGACAGAGCTGACCGCTGAGTCCGTGTCATTGCTGCCCACAGCATAGTGTCCAACCGTCTACTCTGAAGCCACTGACGCATGCCATGCTTGTTACTGTGACAGATTGTTTGCAGTTATTTTCACCATCCATCACTTATCACAAAATCTTGCTGCGCACATGACTGGAAAACAGAAGCAACTGAACGTTCAGTTTGACCTCCAGTTAGTGAATAATGATGTGGTAAGTTTAGAGTAATCTAAGTGACAGCGTTCTCTGGAGATAACGATATAGTTCTGGTGTTCATTTTCACGTGTATTAACTGGAAGATTACTCATGTTTCCATTGTAGAGATAACACTATGCAGAACTGAGTGGCATAACTCCAGAATCACTTGGCTTGTATCAACCACACAGTGTGTTAGATGTTCCACCAGTACATGGAATGTTTTTTTCATGAATATTCTGCATTTATTATTCATATCAAGACCTATTGTCATACGCATCGCCATGGAAAAGCAAAACCATTTTCAATCCCCAACTGTGATGTCAGTATTGTTATTGGTTTTGTGTAAATAATAAAAACACACATGTCTTACATTCTGGTACTAATAATTGTCATATGACCAAGACTTGCATGTATATAGATTTCCAGTGTACAGTCTCTGTATTATCAATGTCAATGTTAAGCAAAGTAGTTAAAGAAAGACTGTTTGATATTGTAGTTCAAGGGCATAGATTTGGTTTCAGCATTGGTGGAATCCAAATCAGATCCAAACCCCTGCCCCCCTAAACAGACACAGTACTCCCAAAATATTGGTCTGGACATGTCTCTACCGGCCATATCCAAATTTTCACCCTTGATCCACGCCCTTGATGTAGTTGCTGTTGTCAGTGAAGACCACACCCAGTTATTCCTTTTATATCATTCATTGACCTCTAAATGATTCAAATTCCATTTAACAGTCTATTATGCATGTTAAAAGGAGATACCATATTTGGGACCACACTATGCCTCTCTATGAAATTCAGCATCTTTTTTTTGCATCACACTTGATTGTTGCAAATATATGACTATTCCCCTGACTCACATGTGACAGAGTGGTCAGATCCTGCATTCCATAACTGTGACCCATCCATCCTGCAATCCACCACACCTGGAGGTCCTAGAAATGCCTTCTTATAACTGACGTAAGAAAATCTGCCATATGCACAGAACACCATGCTTCCACAAAGCTAAAGGCAATAAAATGCCCAAAACAAGGTCCATACGACAACACTTCAATGTTAACAATGTTAAAATGTCATAATAATCTGGCTAATGTATATAAACCGAATGTTTTAATGTAATTTTGCTTGTATATTTTGCAGCATTTTTAATTAAAAAGGTTTTTTGCGTTAATTCCTGTCCACTGATTCACTGCAGTTTCTGCACATACACGTTGCAATTTGCAAATGCATTTCAATTGCAACATCAGGATTACTTTTTTAGGTGCAGTTCAACCATGTACTGCATGAAAAGTATCAGCTCTGTGTCTTATTCATGATCAGCAGTGAGTATCCCTCTGGGTTGGGCCCGTCGTCTTTGCACTTTTAATAAGGATCAATGGTTATGTTTTGGTAAGGATTGTGGATCAGGGCACACAAGGGCTCTCACAACAGGGGGAGCTGAGGACGGGGGGCATCCCTCGGTATATTTTGCAGTGGCCGCCTGCCTACTGGAGTGTGAGGTCTCATCTTGGGCTTTTTTTGTTTTGGGTTTTGTTTTGGTTTTGGTTAATCGCCATCTTGGTCTCTTGGTGGCTCAGTGCAACCAGCATTTTGTTGTAGGTTTTTTTTGCAGCTGCCTTGTTTTTGTATTTGAGCTCCATCCTTTACTTTGTGTCTCTTTCACATTCTCCTCACCCTGGAGATGCCCATCTGCTCGGCAGCTGCAAACCGTGCTATTTACTCCTTTCCTGTGGTGCCCTGTCTGTCGTCTCAGGGAATATAGTTCAACAAACTGTCTCACTAAGGATGGATGGACCGGTTCAGGATTTCTTGCCATGCAGTCAATAAATGAGCCCTAACCCAGCACACTGTGTGCCAGAAATATTGATATGTCGATTTCTTTTCGATTCAGTCTGTGTTAATAATGTGCTTTGATTATGTTGGTCTTAGTACTTACTACTCTAGTTCTAGCTAACTGCTCACTCCCGGTTAGACCTATAGTGTGAGGTGAAGAGCTGGATGGGGCTTGGTGCCATTGACTTTGGATGAGCTTCACAATTCTTTGTGGAATTGGAGTGTTGACATCTCAGGGACTCCCCATGCCTGCATTCCCACCTGCCTCTCCCTCCTACTTATGCTGCCATAGCCATATCTGCCGGAGCTTACATACTGCAATCAACTGTTTGCACTGCCTCTAGTCTCCCCTACTTTGGCTAATTGTACATTTTATTTCCCCTACTCCTCCTGGGCTGTGCTGCATGGAGATCCCAAATTATTAAGATATTCTGCCTACCCTGCTGCCTGCAGTGTCTCTCCAATATCCCCTGCTGCTGTACCACTGTTCATCCTGCCTTCTGAAGCAGCACCAGCAACTGCCAACCTCCCCACTTTGAGGATCAAATCTTAAAACCGGGACAGTGCAAACTGGGACTTTACCATCCTGCTTATTTGACTTCCTCTGTCGCCTCCCCCTTTGAGTCTGGTTCCTCTCAAGGTATCTTCCTTCTAGGGAGTATTTCCTTGCCACTGTTGTCTCTATCTCACTGGGGGCCTTGGGCAGTGATATTGTAAAATGCTTTAAGACAATCACATCAGTTTAATGCAAGATGCATTAAACAGACTTATACACACATGCGTGGAAGCGTGGAAGTGGAGATTTGACAAAGTTAAAGTTTATCCACAATTAAGGCTTTGAGGCTCCAGAAGACTTGATAACTCTAGAAATGATTCCGTTCACCGACGATTACACACTGCTCATAATCATTCGTACAAAAGCCTGATGATTATGAAGTGGGTGTGATGAGTTTAATTCTGATTCATCATGCTTTCACGGAATGATTTATGGATCTTTAGCTCTTTGGATTGGTAGTGGGTACACTACTGTGAGAGGCTGATCAGTTTGATTCTGGAATGCATGTTTTGTCTCGGAGCAGCACTACTTCAGCAGAGAAAGCTATTCTACTTGGATATAAATGGGACTGGCTTTGCAGTGTGAGATCATTCTGTGCATGAGGGGCAGGACAGGGCTGGCTTTTCCTAGATAATGCTTCTTAACAACATGTGTAAGAAGGGTAGGTATTAAACTCAGGGCGAGGTGGTTTAATGTTTCCTAAGAGAGTGATGACAAAAGGACGAAGGTAGACCACATCAGAGCTGGCCCTCACCTGGCTCAGTTTACTTACAGTTAACAGTACTGGCAGCTGTGAGCTCTGCTATTCATGGTGGAGCAAAGGAGTGGTAACAGTGTGGACTACATACCCAAGTGTGAGCGAAAGACTCGATTGTAGGGCGGGGGGAGGGCATCACAAATAAGTGAACTTGGATGTGGGTTACAGATCTCTGCATATACAAGCCAATCCTGATTACAGAACCTCGATTTAAAGGGGAAGTGACTCGCGTTCCACCCAGCAACCATCATCATGAGAGGGGCTGGGTCTCTATGTTCCACCCACAAAGGATGTCTTACAGACATCTTCGTCAGCCTGACTGTGACACACCACACCAAACATACAGCCGGTAAACAGGAGAGTTAGTCATGCTGAATTGGAAATACAGGGACAGAAATGGCCGAGGGCTTTTGGGCACTCCTGTCTAACTGCCCAAACACCTTTTCAGGTTTCCATTGGCATACAGCTTCCCAAATGAATAGTCTATTAAAATGGGATACTTCTATGTTCCTCTTATTACCCATCTCGTCATACTTAACTGGTATTCAAAACAGTTGACTTTTTTATTTCCTTTGAAATGAACATTGAAGAACTGCAAAGTTGGTCTGGCTAGTTTGTTTCTGCAGAAAGGTCTGGGTAAACAGAGGGCGAGAATGCTGGGAGCAAGCTCTGACATGGCACGCTGTCCGAAGGGTTTGCACATTCCTACTGTCTGAGTGGATTCCTTTGGAAGATCCCACAGATCCTGTTTCTCCAGCCTACTGAGGAAAGTGTGTCTGTGAGCACATCTTTCAGTTACCTGCTGGCAAGTTGTATCTTGTGGGCAAACCCATTTGCACCATGACACTTGGCAGGAATGTGAAGTCATCCAGACAGTTATGCTTCACACAACCAAGGGAAAATATCAGTTATGCAGATTGTGGGAAAAGTTCGTTTTCTTGCAGGAAACAGTTTCCTTCAAGAAATTGAAAAGGCCTATTGATATAAATGAAAATACATATCACTGTAAAAATCGCACCATTTAAATATAATTTATATGTTTATTCAAATATGACATAAAATCCATCTAATATTTAAAAATGTATGGTGATAGATGGAATCTACAAAGGAGTCTTTGCCTTGATGGAAGGACAAAAGAAAATTCATTAATTGTTATTGGCTTTAAGGAAACATATTAATGATAATTAAAATAACAATAATATTTATTAAAAAAAAAAAAAAATACGGTGAGGCTGCCCAGAAACACTTCCAGGCTGCACAGGATCAGTCAAGATCCTCAAAATTTGAAAGATACACTTAGGATAAACACATAAACCTTAATATTATGAGAGCATTTGAAAAGAATCTAAGGGGCATGTTTTTGCATATTGGAAAACCGGGCTTTTGTTAAACGAACATTCTGTACTGCCTTTCAGATTAGTTTATTTTTCGTTTTCGGCAACAGCCATTCACCACCTAGTGGTTAAAATGGGTCGACAACTGAACGTGTGCTTGCGATCTGCCTCACTTGTAAATCTCTGCTAAATAAATAAATGGAAATGTATTCCTGCCCTCTAGTGGCAGTATGAGTTTTTGATCATATGAAACCGAATGCGACAAGACTGACAAAGGCTAAATAAGAATTTTAAACCACGCTACTTTCAACTGAATCTCGAAGGCGATGGTTTAAGTGAACCTGATAATATACAAATAAGCCGTTCAAATGTTAAACTGCCATTTTAATGGTTGTCAATATAGTACCTGAAATTAAATGTACATACTTCATTGAAATTACAGAGTACAAAGTATTGGAAATATAAAACAGGCTTGTAAGCTGGTTCCGTAACTGCTAACTTGTTTAACCAAACGAGCAATTTCAGGCGCCAAGTAACTAGCATGTATTATTTAGGTGGAGCGCAAACAAGAATTTTCTTGGCGGCGATCCGGTCTCACACACCTTAGCAAGGCGGGAGCGTAGTGATTTTCTGTGAAACTCTTAATTTTAGCAGGATTTTAAGTGACTGCTTTTATCATTTACTAACTGATTCTAAAATGAATGTTAAACTATTAGGTAAAACCAAACGCCTTATTAATTGGATCTGCATAGAGTCTAAAATTGTAGTTTTGACCAAAATGACAAAATTAACATTTAATAAGTAAGTCTCTACAGCAGCTATCAAAATGAAGCACTGTGGAGTTTCGGAAGGCAATTCTACGTTATATTACATTGTCAGTGTCACAGGGTTGCCAACTCTCACGCATCTGGCAAGAGTCGCGCTTCCATGGACACGCAAGAAATTTTACCGCTTATTCTATTACACACGTAAAATTAGCTACATCAAAAGCGCTAGGGTGATTTGCAAACCCTACAGACCCTTACATTAGGGTAATTAAACTGTTACATACACTTTAATGCGTGTGCATGTGCGTGCGGACTTGTCTCAAATTGAAAATCTGACTCCAGCAAGCTGAACAATGTTGGCAACCCAGATGTCAACCTTTCACATAGCCTGGAGCATCTCATTGTCTTGTGTCTTTACTCTGGGTACAGCATTCATCTTGGGCACCATTTTGGTCAACTGTTCTTCAGAAGTTTTCACAAATGCCTAGCTCTGTAGCCGAAGTGGCCAGACCACTGAAGTGGAATATATTCAGGATTCTGTCAGTTGTCTCTGTGCGTCTTGGTCCTTACTGTCCATGTTAGTTTGAAATTTCAGTTTTAAATGATTTTTTTCTTAATTTGGGAAGGATGACCTATTAATTGAATTAACTTTAATGTTCCAGTTACATTAAATTAAACTGAAAAATCATCTAAAGGAGAAGGCTAAATACAAAAATAATTACATAATGGATGCTATTCACGTTTGTCTGAATAGCAAAAACATTGGCTTGCAAGTTCCAAGATACTTGCCAAGCTGACAGTTATGATGAGTAAAAGTTGCTCAGTAGTCAGTCACGTTTTGCTACTCAGATTGGTGAAAAGACCAGTGCTCCCAGTTTTGCGGGTTTAGCCCTTAATGTCGTGTCATTCTGTGCAGTTCTCTCATTATTTAACTGCTTCACCAACAGGTTTATCCAACATGCATGTGACCTGCTTGCACATTTGTAGAGTAAGATGCCACTTAACTGCCACTTAACACCATATATCACCTTTTGGCCTCTCTGATGGCCCTGCTTTGATCCTCATAAGCCACCCTGGCCTCTTGGATAGCCCAGTGGAGAGCGCCTCCTGCAGGCAGAGTGCTGTATGTCTCTTCTGTCATGTGCTCTACCTGCAGGCTCCGCCCTGGGCTATGCAGTGGCACCCGATGGAGGTGTGAGAAGAGAAGGGGCAGATCTTTCATCAGGGTGTAATGGGCAGCCAGGCCCAGCAGCCCTGGAACATCTGTCTCCCATGAGTATGTGAAGGTGGCCGTTAAGAACTTCGACAAGTCCCAGCCTTGGGCCGTGGCACGACCTAGCTCCTCGCCGACCAGGCAGATGGCTGCCAGCGCTGCAGCAGCGCCCTCTCCTGGATCTGCCTCTAGTGCCACCTGACCCCGATCAATTATCTGCTGCTGCAGCCCCCGGGAGCAGATCACCAGCACAAAATCGCTCTCTTGGATGCGTTGGCTATACCAGCTCATGTAGCCCTCTTCCATCAGGCTCAGAACCTCCCACAGGTCCAAACTCACCTGTGAAAACCATGTGAAATGCTGTTGAACATATAATCCCTGACCAGCCATGCTGAGCAATTTAGCTGGGCAAAAAAACCCACTAGCCACACAGGATGTATTCCAAATCACTCCTAATCACCTAAACAATGCATTACATGGTGCATCCCCCATTCTGTTATGTGTTTCGATCAGCAGCTCGAAATCACTCCGTAGTGCACTACAAAATATCCACAATGGACATCCCTGCAAAGATCGAGGCTGGCAATATCTCAGTTTTAAACAATACTTTAAGAAAACCATACAAATAAAATTATAATATTTAAAATCCATATTCACTTTATCCCCATTATTGCATTTATGTTGTCACTGTATTTTCATATTCGCAAATATATATAGCAATATATCGCATCTTGGAATGTTGTGTCCAAAACCATTTAATTCCAATTTTAATGAATTACATAGGTTTTTCTACATTAGTAATAGTGAGTGAATGAGTGAACAAGTAAACTATTTCTAATGCAGCATCACACTACAGAACACTGTTATTCGATGCATCATTCGCCATTTATACCTGGCAAAGACCTAGTACCTTTTGCTGTTTATATTGCATGGATTTTTTTGTGGTTGTTTTTACCTGTACGGCCATATGCTGCTGAAGAAAGGCAGCCAATTCCATGACTACCCTGACATGGACGGGACCATCGGTGCTGGAGTAGCAAATCAGGAGCTTAGGAGGTTGCGGCTTGCCAATCAACACCAGGCTGTGCGCTTCACTTGCAAGCTTGCTGCCCAATGGCTTAATTTTCTCTGAAACAGAAATCACAGCATCTCATCAGATAATAATAGGATACTAGGCAAATATGTTGTTTTTGTGCACAGAAACTGTGAAGTACACATTCTAATACGATATACATACAGCACTGCCACATAGTTGTTATGTACATATGATTAAAGCCACGAATGAGCCTGGTTCTGATTTCACATGTGTTTCTGCCAGCAAAATGCTGATTTTTAATGATGTACATAAATTAACATGAAGCTGGTTTGTTTGTTTGTTTATTTGAGAGGTCTGTCTTTCCGCACGTTTCACTGATCCTCTGTCAAACTAATTATTTCAGTGCATGAAAGAAAAAAAGTGTTGCCTGCATTTTATGCACCATATCTCACACCCATCTTGGGCAAGACGTCTTTGGCTTTAAGTAATTATATACATAAACCAGTGAACCAAATTTTTACTTACATGGGTCAGGGAATAATTTTCCCAGTATTTGCAATTAGTGTTTATTTGCTGTTTTATTCCTTACAGATTAAATACACGAACATTTTGAGTGAACTTGTTTGTGCAATTGTCCAATTGATGTATTTACTTTGGAAGTTTTAGACTGATTGTTTCCCAAAAGCAGTCAAGGCCCAGATCCATGGCCTACTAGCTGAGTAACTTGCAGAGGCTGAACCTCTCTGTCTGACTTGACAGCACATTGAGTTACCCGTCTCCCTCTGCCTCCTCTTCATCTTCCTCTTACTAGCCACAGTTATAGCTGCCGTCACAAAAACCACCACGATGGCAGCGAACAGGAGCACAGCGGGGATGATGGTCTCAGCCATAAATGGTCCATCATCTAGACAGCAGAGATTTAAATCACCACATTTCCATTGTATATGCAAATCACACACCATATCAATAAAATCTCCCATTCATGGACATGGTGCTCAATTTCAAACAGCATGTGTATTATGTACCCATAACATATGTATTTACTTCTATTTACTTTTGTCTGCCTTGTTTTCCTTTCCCAGTTTGAGTTCAAATGATGATGAACAAATTTCATTGGCGTCATATGATCAGGCTGTTTTCACGGTGCCGCTTACCTTGTTTTACTGGTGAGACCCGAAAGGAGAATGTTTTTCTGATGGCATCCACCACATCTGCAGCAATCTTGAATCCCGGAATACACAATGACAGAGTGTTAGCCAGCGCAGCCAGTCTTAGGCATTCCTTTTAAATTTAAGGTCAATGTCACATGCAGAGGAAGAAGAAAACGTTCTTATTAAATATGCAAAGTACAAGTTCAAGAAGAGAAGCCAGAAGGTAGTTATTTTGGATAAATGGCACCATCTAGTGGTGGTTGGAAACACTTACAGCTCTTCACTTTTTCCAGTGGTTGAATTTTGTGTGAATGTCATGAGAAATGTTTAAAATACTCAAATAAATCTAGTGTCGATGTGGGTTGAGAAATACTGTAATACCTCATGTATCATTTATCTCACCAAAACAATTTTAACTTGCTTGAACTTCCATAATGTGATGATAGTCCTGTGGCCGTCAAAGGTTATAGTTAGGTTGTTCAAGAGACTAATGTTCTTAAATCAGTCCCACAAGGACTCAACTAAAGTTCATAGTCTTATTGAAGTTGCATTAAAGTGCTCAGTCAAACTGAAGTAACCTGACGTACTGAATTTTGACAAACCAACTCCGTGGCTTTGTATTAAAACCTGGTTCTACAGTGTCACTCTAAAGCACCTAAGCCAAGTCCCACTTAAAGGTTCAGTCTCAGAAAATTCCCACCAAAGTATCCACCTTCCGGAGATCAAAGCAGTGAGTTATACCCAGGTCCCAAAATGACTACTGCCACGTGTCTCATGCTCTCATTTCCATAAGGTTCACTATTGTCACTGTCTTTCACGGAAAGCAGTAGCACTCTGACATTCTGGTTTGACATACGAGCTGTTTCAGGAGAGATCCTGCCCATCCCTTTGTCAAGTTCTGGGCAATTTTATCATAACTTGCTAGATGCAGTCTAGTATGTTTGTCTGTGTAACCTGAGCTTTTGACAGTATTCTATTTGAAAAAGAGAATTTTAATGACTTTCATGCACCTATACAAAATGTACTAGAAGGTTATGCTGTTTTTATCTGTAAGATTTTTGTCTGAGAAAAACGAAATGAGGGCATTATAAATGATGATTACCATGCATTTACTGTTATATTCTCACAATAACCATATACGTATAAATGTCATGAAAACATCAAACCTTCCAATTAGCACCAAAATTAACTCCAAATCAAAATAAGGGTGATGTGTGGTGTCCTATCAAATCTCTGCATTTTACATATCCTGTAACCCTAACTTCATTTTTATTAACCGTCTAATACTATTTAGAGTACACAGGACACAAAATTTCAACTCTGTGAAACAAACATATATTCATTATCACTGCTTATCCCAGTCAGGCTCACAGGACTAATAACCGTAATTAGGCAAAATCTGACACCCATGCGTCTGACATGTCAATATTACAGCATTCATGTGTGAACTGTATATAAGAAACAAACTCACTTCACACGAGTAGTTGGTTCCAGCCTGGAGGCCAAGCAGATGGTAACTGTGGTGTGTTTTGTTGCTCGAGGGATTCTGTGGGGAGATGATCAAATTCTTAGTATATAGTATAGAAGTGGTTCATAAGAAATTTTGATTAATTATAATAATATATAATAACATAAATTAGAGTTTTATGTTTTTATTTAACACCTGCACAAAGCCTGTGCACGGGGAGTTTCACAGGATGGCCTTCCATGGCTAAGCAGCTGCATGCAAGTGTCACATCACCAGGTGCAATGCCAAGCAGAGTGGTGTAAAGTTCACCGCCACTGGACTCTGGAGTGGTGGAAATATGTTCTGTGGAGTGATGTCATGCTTCTCTGTCTTGCAGTCTGATGGACAGAGTCCATGTGATTGATTGCTAAGACCTCAGAAATACTTCTTCTGGATGAATGGGGGAAAATTGCTACAGACACGCCAAAATCCTGTGGGAAATCTTCCCAGAAGAGTGGCAGCTGCAAGGGGGGGGGGCAACTCCAGATTCATGACTATGAATTTAGATTGGAATGTCATACAAGTTCCTGTAGGTGTAATGGACAGGTATCTCAATACGTTTGTCCATACAATGTATTTGTGTTGGGTCACATTACAGTGTATTTGCTCTTCTCTAATGTTACTTTTCAAAACTGGAAGTCACACTGAAGCAAGTAGACCACGTCCCACTAAAATGTTAAGTGTCCCACCAAAGCATCCACCCTCCAGAGATCAAAGAACCCAGTCACTCTAAGGTCCCAAAATATCTAGTGCCACATGTCTCATTGAACTCATTTTCGTACTCAGTATCTACGGGACAGCTAGCTACCCTCCCCGTAGCCAGAGATCATTAATGGTGTGTTTTTCACTAGCTCTTGAAGTACTTTCCCACCACAGGAACACTTGTTCAGGAACTAGAACCTTTTTCAGGTACTACTGCAGAAACTCGATCTGTTGTTCCTCGGAGGTAGTTCCTGAACCTCATTTTAGCTGGACCAAGAACTACTGGGTCAGGCTTATAATGATAAACTTTGCAAATTGGTTGACTATGAAGCCCTGCTCATGACAAAATATATAGCCCATGCTGATTACAGCGCGTTGCTGCACCCACCACACGACAAACCACCTCAGAGATAAGAACCTGAGTGCAGCCGTGCAGTGGGTGATACCTCAGCACCACATTAGTCCAAATGGAACAGTGTGAGTTTCTCCCGGGGCCTGGAGTGCCAATCCTGCCACCAACCCCCAAATTTCCCTGCAAGTTTTTCTCTGTAAGTTGGATGTAGATTAACATGACGCTCAGGACAAAGCAGTTGAGAATTAAGGACCTTGCTCAAGGGCCCAATAAAGTAGGATCACTTCTGGCATTCATGAGATTCAAACCAGCAACCTTCAGATTGCTGCACAGATCCCAAGCCTCAGAGCCACCAATGCGTCCGCAAATTAATAAAACATGGCCACAATTTAACTAAAATGAGGGAAAAAATTTATAAAACATGACCACATTATATTATATCGTGGGAACTGATTAGTAAAATGTGGACACAATATATATAATTTTTATGCTTATGTAATGTATCCTAATCTACTACATAATATATACATTATATATAGTGCCTTGTAGCCCCTGACTTGAGTGAAACAGATATACTGAGCTACACCTGTCCTTGCGTTGGATTGATCAAACAAGCTGACCATTCATGAGCTTGATTTAATCAGATGCACTGATCTATGCCAGTTCCTGTGCTGAACTGCTCAGACATGGTGACAAATACCTTGCAGCCTCGGAGTTCAACAAATCATGCAGACTAAGCAATGTCTGTCCCTGAGCTGACCTGCTCAAACATGCTGACAGCCTGTAGCTATCCTGCAGTCCCTAAGTCACGATAAACTGGTTTAATACTGTGTCTGTAGGTAACACTTGCAGGTTTTCTCAATTTTTTAAAGCACATTTTCTGAAACAGTTAAAAGTTTCAAAACTTCAAATGCAGTCAGCATATGTTTATATGACATAAAACCTAAATTTCACCTACAACAGACCATAATTTACTCAAAACGACTTCTTTACTACCCATTATCAAATGTTAGATTTTTTTCTGCATAATGTAATTTAGTAAACAAATAAACTGTCAATATTCACTCAGTCTGAACGTACTAGCACTGTCATAATTCTTATGTGACTTATTAATGAACAGAGAGACTTTGGAAAGGGTTAGAGAATCTAAGGGCAGATGCAAATGCAAGAGAACAAGTCTGCAGGGTATCCAAACACCAGGCATAACACAATTGTTCTGTTAACGTGGTAAATGATCTTAATGGTTTCTATGTGGTAAATGTTCTTGAAATCAATACATTGAGGATATGAATAAAGGATTTTTGTGTAAGACCTGCCCAATGTCTTAGATTATTGAAATACCTTTTTCATGAAGTCTTTTATTTATTGTAAACACCCTAGTTTGTAGCATTGAGACCTGCCCTTCTCTACTATTGCTGAAAAACAGTGGAGATCATTGATTCCCTACTTAATGTAATAAACTAAGGACAATGTTGCAATCCTTTGTGGATGGAGTCTGAAAATGAGGCTAAATGATAAAATTTTATAAACATGCTATGACTCAGGTTTGTCTACTCAGTCCTCGAGACCATCCAAAGACTCTCTCTTTGCAAATGGAACCTTTTGGTTCTGACATGAATCCTGATTTTTTTTTATTCCATAGTATATCCCAATACTCCTTGGTAGACTTTTACTCACGGTTTTGATCTCTGTATAGTTGCGCATGCCCCCACCATAGCACCATGAAAAATAATGGCTGATTCCCAGATGTGGAGGAGCGAGGTTAAAGGTTACAACAATGTCTAGTCCCTCTTGACGCAATTCAACATTCTCTGGGTACCAGTCTGGGAAGAGAGAGGGGGAGGGGAAACAACCTTTTAACACCCTGCAGAAAGTCTAGTGCTTTCTCTTCCTATTACATATAATTTGTTTGCATTGAATGCATTATTTATCTTTATCTATTCATTTTTATCTTTTTTTTGAATGTCGCAATATTCTGGTTTTCAGAATGTTTTGTGTATTTTGTACTTTTTAAATCTGTTTGTTACTTTGGTTGCACCAATGATGTAAGTTTTCTTTCAATGTTGGTCGGGATTTTGCCATGAGCCCCCTACTCTCCTAAACAGACACAGTACTTCCACAATACTGGTAGGAACATGGACCCTACCATCCCTCCCCAAATCTACACCCTTGGTTTGCACAACGTGTTCTGTCTTTGCACCTTATCTGTTTGGTTTTATAAGTATCATCTATCATTCATCTGTACACTGTGTTCTAACAGAATTTCTCACTGAGATCAATAAAGCCAATCTTAATTTTAATCATCTTAAAATCTTGTATTCAGCTGTATAATCTGAATTTACTTTCTGCTCTTGCCTCCCGATGGCCAGTACTACCTTCTCCTTTTTGTCCCACCAATCACAACTTGTTGCAAGTTTGAAATAGGTGGAGCCTGTTGGATCATAGGACAGGCTGCTTGGTAGAATAAAGACTGGTTCATATTTCACTTGTCCCTCAGCTGTTATGGTCTGCACACGCTTGAGCACACAGACTCTTGTGCATCTATTACATTTGTCTGTGCATGCAGACGATCGTGATCAGCACATTTGAGCAGCAGTGATATTCCAGACAAGCAGATTTCAACTACTGGAAACACCTAGTAATGCACTGTCAATTTACATGCACGTCGACGGGTAAAAACTCCTTTATACTCTAGATCAGGGCAGCAAGTGCATCCTCCACATGGACACTGTGGATAATAAAATTTAAGTCATGCGCACCGTGCGTGGACGATTAATGGCACGTGGACAAGGGAAGTATGGTCTGGACCAGGGGTCTCCAACTCCGGTCCGGGAGATCTACTATCTAGTAGGTTTTCTATCCTACCCTGCTTCCGATGACCCACACCTGTTCCTGGTATTTGCCTGAGAGCAGGTGTGGCTCATGAGAAGCCGGGTATGATAGAAAACCTACTGGATAGTAGTTCTCCAGGACCGGAGTTGGAGACCTCTGGTCTAGACTTAAGGTCAAATAGCATTAGTAGGACATATCCAGTCTACCTTGGTTTTGCTCCTCCCTAATGAGAAAGATTACGAAAAAATAACTACCTGAAACCCATGTACAACACAAACCTGATTGTCAGGAGCTGAAGAGCAGAATATAATTAAATTAGGAGACGTTTTACCTGGAGTTTGGCAGGTTTTGCAAGACAGGCCAACATAATATCGTATCACACTCAAAATAAGTTAAAGTCCTAAGTAGGCTATGGGGTATTTAGGATTAAAGACAAAGCTTTAAGTCTTTGTAGATATGAATACTGGCAACAGTAAATTCATCAGCTTATCAGATCTTCTTTAAGGTGCTCAAGTCGTATATTTAATAAAATAACAGTGATTATGGGCTTGACTCCAGTTTCTCAAGATTATATCCCTTATTATGCAGGCATATGGATTTGATACAAATAAGGGATTTTAGTGACAGTTTGACAATGGCCCTTTCCTTTCTCACACTCACCCCTCTGGCACTGCTCCAAGCCATTCTTCTCCGGGCATGCTGAGGAAGACAATATAACAGATATAAGCTGTCTATTTAATCTTTTATGTAGGACAGGACTAATATGTTGTTGATCGATGTGAGGTCGATGAAAGGCAAATATGCAGAAAGTCTGGGTGAAAATGTAGCGGTCAACACTGGTGAAACGTTGTACTGTCACTGATGATATTGTGTCAGCATGATAGTAACGCTGTATGTGTGTAACTGTAAGATAACATTTAAAGTTATTATATAGTCTACACCAGCTCACCAACAATACACAGTGATCTTAGATAACAGAAGGTGGAAGACAGCTGGGAATCCTTGCTAGCTTGCGGGATTTGTAAGGCTGATGCTAAGAAATGCTGGACAATTTAAGAAATCTGAGGTCAGCTTACTGCGTGTAGAGAAGTGCACGCTCTGGTAGAATTTGTCCCAAAGCTCTGGAACAGGAAGAGCCATGACAGTAACTACAAACTGGGAAGCCAGGGGTAACTGGGAGATGGGATCAGACTGGTACACCTGATCAAGTAAAACAGTATGAGGTAGTTAGTGGCAGAGCTATGTAACAACTGTTTGAGAGTTTTCATTTAGACATTGCAAAAAAGATTCGCCTACACATGGGACATGAGCAAAAAATTATCT
Source organism: Isichthys henryi (assembly GCA_026776945.1). Taxonomy (NCBI): domain Eukaryota; kingdom Metazoa; phylum Chordata; class Actinopteri; order Osteoglossiformes; family Mormyridae; genus Isichthys; species Isichthys henryi. Next base: position 8,789,244 of record JAODJX010000109.1, read on the forward strand.
TTTTGTTTTGATATGCTAGGTAACATACCTAATATTCAACAGGCCTAGGTTAGGGGTATTCAATTATTTTTCACAGAGATCCAAATTCCATCAGTGACACAAACCCTAGGTCCATGGGAGATTCCCCCTCAGTCAATGTTGCTAATTTGGAGAAGTTCCATCAATTATGTGATCCGGATCTAATTGCGTCTTGGTTGGGATGCAGACTGGTGTCCACTATTTGAGTACCCCTGGTCTACATGAATGATTACAGTCAACGCTGCTATAGTTACCAGGATTCAAGCCAAAATCAAACAAACAGGCAATGGTCTGAATTGAGCTGAAGTTTAAGGCAAGTACAACGCTTATTGGAAGCTGCTACAGAGTTTAAGGAACCAAGATTGCTGGTTCAAAAGCAAATCGTACTCAGTGAGGAAATGTGGGGACTAAAGCAGGTGGACCCTACAGCTTCTGACTGACCATCTCAGTGTGGCTGGCAGATAGGGAGAGGTTTCGCTGGAACAGAAATAGCTGGCACTCCACGTGAGCCCCTCCCAGAGCTTGCAGAGACACCTGGAAGCCCCGAAGAAAGGCAATACCTGGAACACAACCACACAAACATAATGGTGACTAAGCAAGTTATTTGCTATTAAACTGTATATTTGGAGAATTATAAAATGTCCTTTGATAAAAAAATATGTGCTAAGCAACTGAAACATACAAAACAGAATGCTAGTGGAATTGCTTTTGAGTGTAAATAGAGCAAAATCATCACATTCACACAGTCGAGTTACTTGGACTCATGAAGGAAAAGGGTAGGTGAGTATGACCATAGTAGTACAGGTACTGGAAATGTACATGCTGTTGCCAGCATCAGTAAATGGTCTTACGTGGTTTTTGTAAAAATGCACAAGAGAGAAAGAAAGGCAAACTAAAAATACATAACACAAGCTGGTGAAACATTCACAGTATATTTTATTTTCATGGCTTGTCAGTAATTAATTTGTCGCCTGTGGTCTTAAGTGAACAGGATGTGCAGAAAGTTAATCCATCAGTTATAATTCAAGTTAGCATGAAGCAACCTGGACTGAAACATAAGACTCAGGAAAGTTATAATTACCAGGGAAGGTTGGTAACAATTTATTTGATCCCTTTATTGTCATAATACTCTAATAAAGAGGTAAGTAAACCATATTAGAACATGTCATGACAGTTAGCGGTGAGCATTACATTACCTTGAACTTCTACAGCGAAATCTCATACTTATTAACTGATAAAAAGTTATTTACCAGCATAGGTGGCCTGTTTGCTCAAGGCCACTACAACAGGATCCACAACCTCTACAACCCACCACTTCACTAATGAATTACTTGATTCTTGTCAAATGTCACTTACAAAGTATGCTCAACATCATAAATGTTCATCTTCAGTATTAGTGTCTGCTACCTCATTTAATTCACGATTACCGGAAAAGCAATACTGCTACATTAGAATCGTAGGAACATTAACATCACCTCTTTGAATGATTGGATGACCCCCCCCCCCCCCACTGTCCCATTAGCTTCTATGATGGTCAAGTTAAAGACCGTTAGGGGCCGTGGGAGGGGCTTAAATTTTAATAAACAAGGGTAGTTGAGGCTATCTTTTGGCAGAGGCCCCTGGCCATTAGCCCAGGTGAGCCCGTGCATTGACGCGCCCCTGGCAAGATTCCATGATAGTGAAATAGATAAACAGAAACAACCCCATGCACACCACTGATTACAATTGGCAAGCTGAAGATAATGACAAAACAGGCCTCTGACTTCCAGGCCGTCACAATAACCCAGAGCCGAATTTTTCCCATTTTTGTAGGCTCTGAAAAAAGGGAATGTAGATTGCGGAAAACCTAGATAGAGAGTTTGAATGAGAGCCAGGAGTAGGTGAGGGGCGGGAAGCCATCACAGTTACCGTATATACTGGGTCTCCAGGAGACGATCACTGTGTCATACGTGGGATTCTGATTGGTCACAAATTCCACAGTGACATTGGTGGGCGCGTGGACGTAATGCTGGCATGGGTCAGAGCCCTGTGGTGTGGCGAGGTAGGAGAGACAGGGGAGGGGCACGCAGCCTGCACCACATGGGGAGAGGCAGACAGCACTCACCATTTACTCAGACGTCTTACAGTAATTCACATACAACAGTCTGGAGCTCTGATTTAATCATTGTTTTACCTATACAGACATAAATATAATATCAGAAATGGTAAATGAAACAAAGGGGTACCATCCCCTCAGAATTACTTTTGGTTTTAGCTTGCTGTGGTTTGTGCTTCATTATTCCGTGATTGGTGTTATTGCTGGTAAAATCCAATTATTATATGTATTTATTGTATATGCTGATAGAACTGAAGCAGGCTTATAATGTTCTTTCCCAGAATTCTCTCTGGCTAGGAAAGGCTGAGCTTGCCATGCAGTCAGTACTCCCAACTTACTGCCAAACATCTGAGCCGTGGTGATTCCTAAGGTCATTTTAACATCTCCTCTGGTGATCCTGCAGTATTCACATGCTGGGTCCCCCTACGGCACAGAAGTCAGTGCACAATGTTTTAATATTTTAACATTTTACAACAATTAATTCACAAGCAGCATGCAAGTATACTTTAAAATCCTAGCGGACCTTAACAGGTTTAATATACATTAATAACAAGCCTTGTATTATTATGCGATTATAATGTTCGTTATTAATGTATATTACGGCTGTCACGTCTTGTTCATTTAAAGTATTGTAAGTGCAATGCTTTAAGACATGTTACGGTCATACTACTTACGAACTTTCTATGAATGTATTATAAATGCATTATATAGGTGCACATACTGTAGTGTTCTATGAATGGATAATGAAAGCATTAGGAAGGTGCAGTTAAGTTAAAGCAACATCAAATATTTAATATTTAAAACTGTTTAAAGTAACTAGATAATGTATGGTTACGATACTGACAATCGAGTCATTTTCTCCTGAGTAGATAGAAACTGCCTGTGTTATTTCTGAAGAAGGATGTGAAAAACCATCAGTTTCATCTTTACTCACTTGAGTTCAGGCATTATCTCCCATGTTTTTGTGAGTTTACTCTGGCTCCTCTTGTCTTCGGTCATCGTAATTGGCTCTATTTTGACGATCCATGGCTAAGTGTGAAGCGCAAAGCGCAACAAACATTTACGGGCGTGTCCAAATGCATTTCGCTATTTAGACGGCGGAATAAAACAGACTTTGCGGCAGCTCAAGGTGCAGATAGGTTGTCCTAAATTATTGAGGCGTGTTTTGGGTTTTACTTGCAATGAAACAATCGGAACGGCGAGTCACCTCACCTTTAAAAGCCAGAGACTCACGATCTATTACGGATTGCTATTACAGCAGAATGAGCTGAATGAGAGCCCCGTCTGGAAACGGAATCCATGTACTGCTCGTCTTTTGAAATTTTCGTTTTTTTGGTTTGCCAGTTTTAAAATTAGAACAGAAAAAACAGGCATCATGTTTTGTTTTTCTGTTTTAAAACCAAACGTGAAAACTGTAAAATCAAGTTTTTTGTTTTGTTTTTGTGATATTTACGGTAAATTCAGGGGATTCCAGACATATAACATATAAATATAAAATATGCACATTATCTTAATATAACATTTACAGTGCCAGTCATAGAGTTTAGAAACACCTACCCACAGTAAGGCTCATTTGTACTATTCTCTACATTTTAGGGAGATATCATAGATATATATTATAGAGATATCAAAACTATAAAATAACATCCCTGCTGAAAACCAGCTTAGCTGGTTAGCATGTAGCATGGTCAGCGTAATGCATGTTGATTATACAAGCATACTGTATGTTGTGTATTGGTGCTGGTGGATCAGCTTCATGTGTAGGTAGACCAACACTGCTATGTTGGTCAACCAGGTACACCAGAACCAAACCAGTATAGACCGTATATATATATATATATATATATATATATATACATACATACACACACGCTATGATGTTGCCTACAAAGGAGAGTGAAATGGTTTTGGAGGAATTCGATCAGAGAGTGAAGGCGAAGTGCTCAGCAAATATAAGCAGGACCTTCAGCTGGAAAAGAATCTCAGGAAGTCAGCTCATGAAACTGGCATAGAAGAGACAGTAGGGTCAGCCAGGCCCCGGAGTAGTTGGGGTTAAGGATCTTGCTCAATGGCCCAGTGGTGAGATCGCTCTGCCAATCACGGGATTTGAACCAGCAAGATTCCCAAGCCACAGAGCTGCCCCACACAAAAAATATTTTTTTTTTATGCTTTTTTGGACAGTGCATCCAAACGTCCTTTCAATTACAATATGTGCTTAATTCTGATAATGAACTCGAAAGATTTTTTAATGATACCATCTGTTCTTCACTTATTATATATTGTAGTGGCTGGAGGACTAAAGGTTTATTATAGTTGAGTCCTTCCCGCCTTTTCAGTCAGTGTCTGGGGTTTCAGGGGTACCTGCGGAGTAGAATAAAGAGAAGTGACGGGCTCCGCACGACCCTGTATATACTGGAGAGGAATTGGGTCGGTGGGCATTAACCGTCAGTGTTTGTTGTACTTCGTTCTTTGAGTTTGCCGTAGGCTCCGCCCATACAGAGTCCTAGATTGGTTTTGTGGTGCACCCTGTCACGTGTTCATTACAATACATTTTGATTTAGTGTTTCATGAAACAGTATGATTTTCACCAGGGGCTCCGGTTTCCTCCCACGGTCCAAAAGCGCGCAGGATAGGTTGATTGGTGAGTCTAAATTGGCCCTGTAGTTGTGTGAGTGTGTGCGCCTGGCAGTGTCAAATAAAACAAGCTTTCTTTATAACACGGAAAGAGTATGTATTTGACAGCACAGTCAAATTCCAGGCTGCCCTTTAACTTTAAATGCAGCAGTTAACCATGTCACACCATGAAACAAGGCAGTGTTTAATTTCTCTTCAATGCCTCGAATTTTCTCTGCTGTTGTAACTCCTAGGTGAGGTGACTTCGATGAGTCAAAGATATGACATTTTCTTGCTAATTAAGGTACTCAGATGGTGAACATGCTGTAAATTTCTTTGTTAGCCATGAATATTGAGTGTATTTTTAGTAAATGTTAAGTGAGTAACATGCAAATGTAGGAAATCTCAGTGTGTGCAAACACTTTAGACTGGTGGTCTATATTGCAATACGACTATCTTAGTCATTTTCTAAAATGGTGCAATACTCTCAGCAAGGCATACGTAAGATTCAGTGAGACCCTTTCTCATTTCGGGGAGCAGAGATACTGAATGACAAAAACTGAATGACACCCTAAAAAGATGCCAATTTGCTGCAAATAAAAAAAATCAACTAATTATGGAGTTTTCAGGAATTTGCAAAGTGACATGAAAACAAACATATTAAAGAAATCAATATACATAGAGTTTGAGAGGTAGGATATCTTTGATTTTGAGAAATAAAGTAGTGAATCTCTGCTGTATTTGGTGAGGAAACAACCATCGGATCTTGTCACCACATTCATATTAGGTTCCCTGAGGGGGGTAGCAGTAATTACCCGGCCTCTGTGGTAGACAGTAAATTAAAGTGAGATAGAAAAATCACGCTTCTTCTTTGGTTAACCATGGATCTGAGCGCAAGAGAACCAGTTGGGACCTGAGGGTGTGTCTATCTTATGGAAGGGGAGTCAGGTGACAGGGTGTGTTATGCCGATTCAATCCACCTGTTCGTTGGTTTATAATGTCTTTACTGTATAATGCCAATATAAGCTTATCCACTTGTCCACCCGTACCCTGCTCTTTCATTTCCCCCACATCCTGCCCATGTTCTTTCGTTTTCTCTTGGGTCACATCTATTTGCTACCCTTAATTCTATTAATGCCCCATTTCTCGAAACAAATATAAGCAGTTTCCTTTGTTCACATCTCAAAGTCACATACAAATATATCTGAAACATACCTGGCATAGAATTCGCCAAATAACTAAGATTACATTTAAGCAATTCTGGACAATGACAATGGCACCCTTCGTCCATTGTTAACCATTAAATAAAAAAGAGTATTTTCCGAGGATGAGGTTGACAGAACTTCAGGACACGGATGATCGGTTTCAGTGTTAATAACACAGTCAAGACCACCACTAAAACCATGCTGTCAGAAAGGAGATGATCATCACCAGATGGTTGTAATTAATGTCAAAAAGGAGATTGCTTGCTGTGTGTTGAGAGACTGTGTGTGGCTGTACAATGAAAACTCCAGAGATGTGGTCTGTTCCTCACTGATATGCCTCTTTGGACAAAAGCATCACCTAAGTAAATAAAATGCAAAAACCGATTTTACTGGCATGTTTTCCAATGTTACCGCATGTGACCCATCTTGGACATGACTGCCTTTGCCAAGTGAAAACCTTCTGTTGTTCATTTTTTTCACATTTTAATGTGCATATGCCAGTCAATGAGGAGATAGCTTGAATATCTTATCTTGAGGGTCCGTATGAATGTCCTCTATTGAAAAGTCACCTTTCTAACACATCAACTGTGTAGTGAGCAACACAAAGGTTATAGGAAAAGCTCCTTTTGGTTGCTTTCACATTTGTTATGTAATTTGTTGTGCTTTTTCTTAAAAAAACCGCCATGACAAAACAAATTCACAAAACACTTCTGTTTCTCCAGATGGTTTCTCCATATTGCTGCGACAACAGCTTCCCCCATTGAAACTAACATTTGTGCTGCATGTTTGACTAAACTACAGGCAATTCTTACATAAGTACACATTAAATGCCACAGAGTAGCAGGACGTTACCATGTAAAATGGCTATTTCAATTGCCATGCGGCAAAAGCTACGAGCAAATTTTGACACCACTAAGATGTCGTGTGTTTATATTCTGAAATATAACCCCTTAAAATCAAACACATACACAGGGCAGGCTTGCACAAGGACTAGATAAACCTGTCGGCGAATGAGCTGTGTGCCAGAGACACGAATAAACACAAGCAGCCACCAATGCTATCTCAGCAGTCTCTAGGATTTTTCCTGGCAAAAGTTTTGGTTTTTTATAAGTTAAAGTTCTATTTTCCTGACCTTTTTTTAAAATAATAATAATAATAATAATAATTGGACATTAAGGTCTGTTGTCTAATGGATCTTTCCTGTCCAAAATTACTGTTCATTATAAGACAGATTTCTGTACCTGGAATTTACAGTCTGTTTTATAATTGTTATGTTCATCCATCGTTTCTAATTCAGGATTGCAGTAAGTCTGGAGCTTCTCTTATTGTTACCCAAAGTCAGCACTGAACTGGGATTAAAAATTGGCCCTGAACTTTAGTGCCCCTCCCCCCCACGACCCCATGTACAAATTTAACTGAGCGGGAGATGGGGGGGCACCGAAAAGATACCCATCGCCACTTCAGCCCTGCCCCAAGTCACTGTATTGTGTCATGCGTCAATCAGAGCAGAAAGCCTTCGCTTGAAGCTGCTTTGTTGTACTTGGACTGCATGACACTGAGCTCCACCTTCTCTTTCAGAGCCTTGTTCCTGGGTTTTTGATTTTGCTTCTGTAATCAGTCTATTTGCTTTTGTCTCCGAGTCCCATTCTCTTGGTCCTGTCTCTAGCATCACGAAGCATTTGCACTTGAGTTATCTGCTTTCACACTTTGTAGGGTCCAGGCAGTTGTTCCTGGTTCTAGAAGGTACCGTTTTCCTGCACTGTTCTGCCCAAACAGGGACCCCTGGGGTGAAAACCTGGCAGTCTGGATGGGACAGATCAGTTCAGGATTTTTTGTGCCTAATTTCGCAAATTAAACCCCCAATCTGTGTGTATGGAGCTTTCATTTTCTCCCTGTGTTGTGCAGCTTTCCTCCTGGGGTCATGCAGTTAGGTTATTTGCCAATTCAAAAATTGTTCTAACCCTGACTAGGACAAGAGGTTGGACAATCAGTTCCTACATTTCATATGTCATATGTGTGTTAAGAATTTGTGTACAAAAACTTAGAAGAAGAGCTGGAAAGAGCAGCAAAGCAAATAGCTTTGAAATCCTAGAAACGTACATTCAAGAAATACCCTAATCCACACCCTCACCTATGGTATTTCAGCTGCTTAAAAACTAGATTTCACTTTAAAAGATCCTGGCTTGGATCTTTCATGTCTGTGTTTTTGCAAAACAAACTCCCTATGACAGCAAGCGGCTCAGTAACTCTACCCTGCAATCGATTCTTTTTCTATGATCTAGTTGCTGTTTTGCTGATAATAAGAATCAGGAGGAATTGACAAAAGGACAGGTATCATGTACACCCAGAGAAATCCACTAGAAACAGCATGCTCACCTCCTTAGAATCTGTAAATGCAAAATACAAAGAGCACTTGCTGGTTCTTTCAAGCCCACAGCTCACACGCTTCTCTCTTTTCCCTCACGTTATTGCACGGATGATATCAGTTATGCGCTCAGCCAGTATGACAGATTCTTTGTTTCGTAATGAGCATGTAATTATTTGCATGGGTGGGGATTGTGTGAGCAAAGATAAGGCAGCAGCTTTTATCGAAGGCTTCCATGACTCCAGAGACAAGATCATCGCAAAGGTAGAGCTCTCTCACTCATAAGCATCAACATATGAACTCGTACCACTAACAAAGAAAGCTTAGCATTTTACACCAGGCACCACTGAGCTGTTGGCATTTTAAGCCATTAGGAACTGGTACTAAAAAGGAGCCTTAAACCTACTATTTCTAAGAAATGGGCATTACAGACTGAGTGATGGGTGAATGACGGCTATAGGAAAGAGACTAAGTAGCACCTGTGCTTATGTGTGCGCGCGAGGCTACAGGCGAGCGGAATGAGGGGCAGCTAAGCAGGCTTTACCTTCAGGATGCAGTCCAAGGAGCAGGTCTGAGGCGAGAAGACCCTGCGGTCACCATGAAGCCCGGCGGTCCTGTGGAGCGAGAAGGCCTGACAGAGGGCCAGAAGGGCTATCCACATGCTGTGCCTGTATGAGGACAGCTCCCCACCATTGACCTTGGCCCCCCACCGCTGACTTCACGCCCCCCAGCAGCAACAGCCGAGCTCCAAACGCACTGCAAATGGAGCCTGATAGCAACACTCTGAAAAGACAGGTGTCTATTCAAGTATGATACTGGAAAGAGGGAGGGAGGGAGGTGGGGGGCGGGGCGCCCTTGGGCAAACAGTACACTCTCACACCCGCACAGCCTCCACACAAACACATACCATGCATCAGCCCCCCGCGCGTAAGTTTACCATTACCAAAAAAAGAAGGAAAAACCATTTGCACGAATTGAAAATCATGACACGTCTGCTCATAGGAGGGCTGCTGCATTCCATTTGCCCCATTCAGATTGTTTCATACACCCTGGCCAAGCAGCATGGCGCACAAGGTTGGGGGGCACTATAGATAAAATGCCAGTCCATCACAGGGCATGTACTCAATCTGGCCAATTTATTGACACCCACTAAGCTATGGATTTCAGGAGGAAACCGGAGTGCCTGGTGGAAGCATGGGGAAGGTGAATTTGGTTTGATTTCATTTAAATCTCCGTTCCTGGAGGTGTGTAGCAATGGTGCTGTCTAACTGAGCCACAGGACCACCCAGAGATTAACACATAACCTTTCAAAGCTGTGTTTTGTATATTTATTTTTCCACATTAACGAACACAATACCTGGAAATCATTTAATGAACAAACACGATAAATTGATTGTTTTATTATGCTTCGAGTGGGAGACTAGAATTTGTCTAGCAGAGAATCTCAGGGATCCACAATGATTGAAATCGTTCCTGAGTGTTAGATAACATTAATGCGATCATTTTGAATACTGGAGTCAGAGAAACTTCTGGTTTTCAGGCTCTGACTTGATTGGACTTTAGTTTAAGGTCCAAAGAAATGACCACAGAGACAAACAGATGGTACTGAAGATGGATTGCAGTTTAAGACTTAGAACACACAGACTGTCCATGTTTCAGATCACAAGAGTAAATATCAAAAGAATTAATTTGTCACTGGGGGCCATTTTTGGACTAACAATGTTGTTGCTGAATTAATCGCAACCTCCAGGATACATTCCTTCTTCTATGACTGTTCCTCCTCCAAGGTTACAGCATGCAAACCAAGCCAAGGTGGGAGACGCGGTGTAGGAAGCATTTACAAAAACTCCAGACAGAGCACAGTTTCACTAAACTTAGGCAAAGGACCTTTCAGACAGGGATATGATTTATCTTAGTTTTTACCAGACTGATTAAATAGCTTACAGATTTTTTATCCCCCTGCTTTCACTTAACACAAATTATTCCCGTAAAAATTAAGAATGTAACATGCAGCAGCAAGCCACTGACAAAATCCCTCTGGTTATAGAACTACAGCCTTAAACATGTGGTTTCCCGCTACCCAGATCTATATCTTTCTCAGAGGAAGATATTTGTCTTTAAGTATATGATAATGTTTGGTACTGCATGCCCTTCATATACCTCAGGTATAGCAGACAGAAGCAGACAGCAGAGGTGTCGTTTCGGATCAGCAGGAACAGTCAAAGGTAACAGGTCCCTATTTTACAGGCACCAACGTGCCCGTCGTATGCCCAGTGGCTTGGCAAAGCCAGGAGGGACAGGGCTAGGGGACAGGCTGAGGCAAAGACCTACCCATTGGCTGCACCCCTATGAAAACAATTACACTCAGCATTGAATGGAACAAAGCAGGTTTATAAATAGCGGTTAAATGTGAACAGCCAGGTTTTTACTGAAGCATGCTTCATATATCTGACCAGGCTGATGGGCATGTTTGTCCTGTAATGCAATTAAGCAAACTTTTACAAAGGTGTAAGTCAGCAGCCATACTCTACCGTTCAAAAGTTTGGGGTCACTTAGAAATTTCCTTGATTGCGAATAAAAGCACGTTTTTTTGTCTATTAAAAAATATCAGATTAATCAGAAACGCTGTGTAGACACTGTTCATGTTGTAAATAGCTGGAAATGGCTATTTTTTAATAGAATACCTACATAGGTGTACAGAGACCCATTATCGGCATCAATTAGTCCTGTGTTCCAGTGTTTGGTAATGCAAGTTTGTCATTTTAAAAGGTTAATTAACCATTATAAAACCTGTCGAGCGTGGTGGAGGCAGTGTGATGGTCTGGGGTTGCTTTGGTGATGGTAAAGTTGGAGATTTGTACAGAGTAAAAGGGATCCTGAAGAAGGAAGGCTGTCACTCCATTTTGCAACGCCATGCAATACCCTGTGGATGGTGCTTAATTAGAGCCAATTACAGGACAACGACCCAAACACAGCTCCAAACTATGCAAGAACTATTTAGGGGAGAAGCAGTCGGCTGGTGTTCTGTGTACAATGGAGCGGCCAGCACAGTCACGGGGTCTCAGCTCTACTGGGCTGTTATGGGGGCAGCTTCACCGAATCGTACGTAAGAAGTGCCCATCAAGCCAATCCCACTTGTGGCAGATGCTTAAGGAAACACGGGGTTAAATCTCGTCAGATTACCTCAACAAATTAACATCTAGAATGACCAAGGTCTACAAGGCAGTAATTGCTGCAAATGGAGGACTCTTTGATGAAAGAAAGTTTGAAGAACACTGTTTTAATTTCAAAAATTATTTCTAATTTTGTCAAAGACTGACATTTATTTAGCTAGATTTTGTATTCAAACTCATTTTATACATATTTTCATGGAAAACAAGGAAAGTTCTAAGTGACCCCAAACTTATGAAGGGTAGTGTAGGTCAGAATTCCTTAGCAAAAACAGGTCTCCAGTTTCAGGAAACTCCAGAAGTCCAACGCAGACATAATCAGAATCTTTTGTTAACAAAACAAGCATGTAAAACAGTTTGTGCATGTCAAACTATCAGTTTAATTTCCATTTTCATATTTACAATTGTTTAGAAGAAAATGCATTAAGACAACAGTTAAAAGTACAAAAGGAAAACAAGGATAATACACCTCTGGGTTGGGATGCAGAGATTCTTCACCGGATCTGGAAAAGACAATAGGAGAACCGCATTAGCACATTCCCTACGCTTATGTGTCTTTACTCACAAGACCAGGTCGAGTAGTGGCCCTTTTACAGGACAGTCTGATGCAGAGCTGTGTAGGTATCTTTGGTAGCATGCAGCTGCCCCTGAGGATACCTACTTGCTCAGAGCCAGGGCTCCAGCAGAGGGACATTTCCCTGTTACCTCAGCTAGGTGGCATCTCTTATACTGAATGCACGGCTGTAGGACTCCTCTGTATTCAGGATGACTGATATTACAGCCCAGAGTGCTCCACCCAGCCCCCCCAGAGTGCTCCACCCAGCCCCATGCGAAAACGAGAAATAAACTCACTGTGTACTTGTCCCATTTTTTCTCGGGGTCATATGGTTCCCAGCGACTGGCTGGAAAGATGTGTTTGTTCTTTTCATACCAGCTTCTGAGCACAACTTTGCCTGCATGAGACTGAGACAGGCAGGGAAATGCTCTATGAGTTAAGGGCCAACTGTTTGCACAGCTTAGCTCCAATTTCACCTTTTGATTAAGCAGCACGATTTCAATAAACATTTAAGATAAAATAGCTGTTTATAGATCCAAAGGCTCTATCTACACAAGTCATTTTACAAAACTGTGCACTCTTTGCAAACTGCTCTCCAATTCCCAAAGAGTATTCATTATGCTGATATGATTTCATTTAAAATATAAATGAATCTATTAATATGATATAAGGCAAAGTACACCATTGAAACTAAAAAGATTTTTCATCAGTTATTTCAGGATTAAGTTTAAATGAATTTAGGAAGTAAAAACATGGGACACTTTCTATGTTGCACCTACATCCCAAGCATCAATGTCATGCCACAAAAAGGACACAACAGTGCAGATGGTGTTAATCTGAAGGCTAAAGGCTTTGTATTCAGTCTTGGGTGAGAAATAGAAGTACAGTACTCCCCCAGTATCCACATATGATACTTCCACTTACTTCCAAGTCTCAGAATGTAAGAAACCCTTCAAAGGACAAAGGAACAATGAAACACATACTGTTACCCATTTTACAATGAAATAGATTGTATTGTGTACCTGTAATGAGAAAATTGTATTTGTGAAGAGCAATCGAGCCCACATTCACATCTGAGATGTGATGCTGGGAGAGGGAAGATGGCAAGCAGAATCTTACCAATATATATATTGGCAGGCTCACACACGTAACGCTTGGAGCTCCGGATTAGTGCATAGTCCTCTTCTTGGGTGAAATGCTACGCTACCCAACCTGGACTGTATGACCAGCACAGCGTAACCATTAAACGGCATTCTTGTATAAACACCGACCATGTGTGTATGCGCTGTTCTGTGCCATTTGGGGGTTGCTGTGCAGACCGCATGCATGTGTCCAGTATACAAGTATTACATACTCACCAGCTGTACTGGGCATGACTGAGCTGGCATATTTCACCACGCAAGTCTGTACTTTCTTAGCATGTGGTTTGAAACTCATGAACCGTTTATTTATGGAACTTTTCTATTTTTTCAGACCACATTAAACAGCAGATATGAGGGTCCCACTGTACAAAAGCCTTCAGTTCATAAGCAGAAAATCACTTCAGTTTTGCAAACTTTGCATTTTCAAAATTTACTTGCATTTACATTACATATTTAGCAGACACTTTTGCCCAAAAATGTGGGCGGATTGGTGGCTCTAAGTCTAGGAGTCTGTGAAAGTAATTGGAAGGTTGCAGGTTCGAATCCTGTGAATGCTACGAGAGATCCTATTCTGTCTTGACCTGGAGCAAGGCCCTTAACCTGCAAATGCTTCATCCTGGGTATGATGTCAGTCTATATCCAGCCCTGCAAGCAGGTCCTCCAACTTACAGGGAAAATTGGGGGGTTAGTGGCAGGATTGGCACTCGAGCCACTGGAAAAACCTCTCACTGGTCCATTTGGACTAGTGTGGTGCTGAGGTATCAGGTGCTGCACTCAGGTTCTTATCCCCGAGGTGGTTTGTCACGTGATTAGCGTGTGCTTCTTACCTCTCTTTGCTCAAAGAGTGGTTAATGTCAGAGAGTTCCAGAAACACTTCGAGTTAAGGGCCCCGCAGTGATATGTTCACTCTGCTAACCGGACGATCTGAATTGACGACCCTCTGATTAGACACAGGATCTGATGACGTATATTTAATAATAATTTAATAATTGATACTTTATTGATCCCCGTAGGGAAATTATCTTTACGCCTCCCTCAACTTGCTCTTTGTGGTAACATCCTGATATTTCAACAATTGGGCATGATTCTCATAGAAACACCAAACCAAACGGAATCTGTTTAATTTACAATAAAATCCGAAAACTTCAAAAAACATTCATTTAGCTCCCACAGGAACCTCATCTTACCTCATCCTTCTCCACGGTGGCATCGCTCACCAGCCGGACGTCATCATGAACATCAAAGTTAAACAGTGGCCCTGAACAAGATACGGGTGGTACATCAGGTCACACACACACACTCACGCACAGAGGTACCACATGAAGACGGTCTGTTCAAGTTCCTACCCAACAGTGGCTCTACAGCTGCTACACTACTGCGACTGTAGAAGGGGGCCACAACGAAACACCGTAGGAAAAAGTATAAGTTTCAACCTAACACAGCTTTATTCAACTGTGCTGTGCCAAAAGAAGAGACACAGATGTCTGACTTTGTCTTTGTCTAAACAAAGCTGACTCATTCCCAATCCCACAGCTATTGATGTGCTTCACAACTCCTTAAAAACATTGAGTTCTATCATAACCCGAGTTCTGTGTCAAGTTCATTGCCCTGTTGGGTTTGTGGTTCTGGCATGTTCACTGCAATATTCCCATATTACACCCTGCAAACCAAACTGGCACATTTCGTAGGTCACAGATGATAATTTCAGCAGGATCACACAAAACTTAGTAGGATCAATCAATTCTTTGGAAATATATCCTACACATGCAAAACGTTCAAGCAGTGCAGTCATAAGGCAAGGAAAAGCAAGCTGGCAGCAGAACTTACCGCTTTTGCCCCTGGCTTTTGTCACAATGAAGTCGTAGAAGCTGTGATGCTGAAAGAAAAAAAAGAAACAAGAAAAAAGGTTTGAGATCAATAATTATGTTAAACTGCCTTGAACAGACTGTTTTTTTGCTAAGCACTGCATTCAGAACACTGTATTCCCTAGATAATTACATCACCCCCCACCTCTATGTAATCCCTACTCTTCCAACAGCCCCCATCTGTGCCCCCCCCTACATACTCCCCCCCAAATCCGAAAAAAAATCTTCATTTACAGTCAAACTTTGTGTGATTTGGTTCAAAATTAAATCAGATGTTGATCTTCATCCACGTTTTCCCCCCTATAAACAACAGTAACCCTTCCCTTTCTTAATGCTACGTGGCAATACTTCAGTTTTGACATAATTTATTGTCCAACTTTGAACAATTCCAAATGTTCACCAATATTATGTGCCTGCAAAGTTTGAAAAAGATCTGTCAAATACTTTTTGAGTTATCATGCTAAAGATCAGAAGTGGGCTGGTTCCATAACCACACATATTCCCTGCCCAGGGAATACAGTAGTGATTTCATGCATTAAATTAGCAAACTGTCTTATCAAATAACTATCAAAGTTCTTACATGTGGAATGATGAGATCCTCCTTGATGTACATCAGCTGCTCCACACCGGCCGATCTGCAGTATAAAGGCACCCATACCATCTCAATGAGTGGGTCTTTCTCTCTCTCTCACCACAAACATACACTACCTGACTAAATAGGACCATAATCACACACACTTTGCACCTTCATTTCAATGTAATTCAATATTACAACTATACTAACAAATATTACCAGCAACTCCACATGCTCTATTATGAAATACAAAACATTACAGTTCAGAAAACCTCAATATACACATAGGTCTCTCCCCTTCCAATGGTCACAGCCAAAGGTTCTCACTCACACATTTTATTAAAGCCGAAAGTCACGTACCTCAGCTCGCTAAAATCCTTCCTAAGTACCTCCAGAGCTTTTTGTAGAAACTGCTGCATTGTGTTGCCCTTCTTCATCTAGACCACAAACACTGCAGTGTTACCTGTTTAACCAGTCCGCACAGAGGACTATTCGCAACACACGGAGGTTATATATCATAAACACACAACAAAACAAACAGTGCACCTCATTTCCAATGCTGGACGTTACACACAAAACATAAATGAATAAATGAAATTTGATATAAACAGCCACAATGCGCCAAAACATCAAACGGGGAGAATTGCTTGAGTACCCAGTATCGGTATATGATACCTTCACAGTCCGGCGATGACCAGAACCATCCCAGTAGCTAAAAGTGATCTCAATCTCCTCGCCTGAAATTAAACAACAAGCATTAACGAATGCAGACAGAGGGTCAGGAGAGCTGAGGCAGACCACAGTTTAAACGTTACTTGCCCTATTTAAAAAAGAATATTGCATTTCCCTTTCTTTATCATCCAAATTGCAGCTTATTTACCCTAATTAAATCATAGCATTTTATTAGACCTGGAAAAAACAGGCTCAAGAAAAGCGTTTCATGAGTATGTATAGGTGTTGGTACTGGCACACATTCGATTTGATTCCTATTCACAAGCTAACAACTCAATTTCATCCCAATTCAATATCAATCCAAAAGGATTGAGATACCACACAGCAGCCTTCCATTTTTGGAGAAATGTTTAAAAAGCTCTAAATGGAACAAAAAAGTACGAATACAGATTTGCTGGAAATACTCTGTGAAAACCATTAAAGATAAATAGATTATTTTATTTGAAGAGCATATTGGTATAATTCATTAAAAATAAACCTAACCTGTCTGTCTTTTTCAAGGCGCAAAAAATGACTTGACTGAAAATAACAGCTGAAAATAAAAATGGGGAAGCCTAAAACTCACGTCATGTTTCAGAAGGACTTTACCTTAAAGAAATGTGCCAAAAGCGACTTTTAGTTGGCCCCGTAATTGTGTGAGTGTGTATGTGAGGGGGTGTGTGTGTGTGTGTGCGCCATGCGGCCATTGTTCCCGGGATAGGCTCTGCTGAATCGTTAAAACCAGGATGGCGATCAATCATAAAATCTATATTTTTTCCCTACCTCCAAGTACCTTTATGGAGGAGACGCCATGATGGACAAGATCACCTGTAAGACTCTTCAGGTTTAATCGTCCACAAGAGAAATGCTTGCATATCGGAACACTCACTTTTGATTTTCTCCTGCTTACGCTCCCATTCCTGCCTGAGCTCTTCCCGGAGTCGATTCTCTTCCTCCTTCCAAGACATACACACACAAATGACAAACTTGCACGAACTTTGCCAAGGAGCAGACTAGGCCAGTTGTTACTTTAACTGTGCATGTTTTTTGTGTCATAAATCACAATCTAAATAAAAGAGTTGGAGTAGTCAGTGAGCTATAATACAACCTGGAAGTGATAGGTTTGACTGTACTGAACAAGAAACAGACTTCTTAGAGATGGAGAACTGTACTTGTAACCAGGGATGCACAATGGATTTTTGACGATAATCAATACGCAGGTATTTTCAAACTGATATTTCAGCCAATGCCAATGCAAGCATCGTTACATTGGTGATGAGAACACTAAGTCTGTGCTGAACCAGACATAACTTATTACTCTTATTGTTATAACCTACTTGTTGTAGAGACCTAAAACAAGACATCTGATTCTACCCTAAATGTATCATTTTACAAATGCAGGCATTTCTTCTTGAAAAATAAGGAAATTCTCAATTAGATGTAAACTACACATTTTAATTAAAATAATAAAACTCTATATACCATCTTCCATGACCCAAAAAGTTCTGTAACAGCCCAGTGACAGTGAGCTCTCTATTGCATAAAATAAAAAAACATGCCACCTTTACATAACATACATGTTCAAAAGTTGAATGAGTGTTTTACCCCTCCTCACATCACTGGTGCGTTATAAGCATCGCAAACAACAGTTTTGTTATCCGTTTCAGATATTAGTAATGGGCAAAATGACTTTTGGGATACAGTGTGTTCCATTCAGTTCACTTAAAAGATTTGTTCATGAACTTCAGTGACAATGTCTGTTCACATAAAATGATCTGAAACACTTGTGTTCCATCCATCCATCCATCCATCCATCATCTCCCGCTTAATCCGAGGTCGGGTCGCGGGGGCAGCAGTCTCAGCAGGG
>JAODJX010000109.1:8818852-8830474 GCA_026776945.1 Isichthys henryi
ACGACATGGGGAGAACATGCAAACTCCGCACACATGTGACCCAGGCAAAGACTCGAACCCGGGTCCCAGAGGTGTGAAGCAACAGTGCTAACCACTGCATCACCATGCCGCCCCCATAACACATTCATTTTTTTGGAATTTGCACATCACTGTAAGCATCTATTCTTTCATTTTTAGATGCATTACAGGACTGAGAAGTATGATCTGCAGGTTCTTAATTGTCTTTTTCTCATTTGTAAAATTTTGGCTATTGGTCAAAAATGTATTAAATGTAGAAGTTTAAATTTACTCCTTTGACTGCTTTAACTCTACTCACTAAAAGTAAATAATTGTTCAAGGTTGACGCAGTAAAAAGTAATTCATTAAATTAATTTAAGAACTCTCTGTAATTATGTTCTCTGTGTTGATCAGTTCACCTGGCAGCATCTTTGCCAGTGTGAAGAGGGCGGAGTCATTGGCCACGAAGCAGGATGAGAAGACCAGTGCAGAATCCTTGCCATGGAGTGCGGCCAGTTCCTTCTCCAGCTCCACATGGTAGTTGCTGGTGCCTGAGATGTTCCTGGTGCCACCTGCCCCGGCGCCATGCTTGTTCAGAGCACCGCTGTGTGACATGCACAGATATGCACATGGTTGCTTGGATGCTTTTATAGGAAACGTCTCAGCAAACATGCATGACTGCTCAACATTTATCGATACAAATCAATGTGTAGGTCAAGGACACAACATGAGTTCCCAACATTGGTTCCCTTCTTTAGAACATGGCTGCCCTTACCGGATTGCCTCCAGTACACTGGGGTGGCTGCTCATTCCCAGGTAGTCGTTGCTACACCAGACAGACACGAGGGACCCATTATGACCAGCCACTGAGTAATCTTCAGCAAACGGGAAACTGTCGACCCGGCGGTTCACGGTCTTGAATATGCGGTAAGTGTGGTCTCTCTTCTTCACAGCAATCTTCTCCTCAAAAAAGGCATCATAATCAAAACTGGAGAGTTCTGTGCACAGGGAGAAATCACAATGTGCCATTTTTAAAGATTAATATGTACATGAGAATGAAACGGTGCTTAGAGGTGAAGCAACACTGTGGTCGCAACAATGGTAAAGTCTAAGTATCACACCCCAGAAGGCACTGCAGAATTTTAGAATTTCATAATTATATCCTTTTTATTTCCATGTTCAAGCAGCTTGATTGGCTCCTTTAAAGGAAGCTGAGCTAAATCTGGAGTTTTCCATTGCAGCAAACTAAAGGAAGAGTCATATAACCAAACAATATTGCTCACTCATATTGTCCTTGTGGGAGGTGGTCTTGTCATGGGTCAGGTTCTGTAAGCAGCTTAGCAGGGATTTCAGTATACCCCCTACACACACAAGGTTATCTCTGATTAGTGTTTCAGTCATTCATTACTGTGGAGAATAAACATCTCACTCAGTAATAGATTTGACTGACAGTGTTGCTCACCATATTTGGCTAACAATTTACAGGTTAACCCCATTGGGCAGCCTTAGGCTGTCACAAGTAACAGATCTGTATGTGGATGGTAGCCCCACATAATAACTCCTTACAGAACCTCACACAGTAACCCCATACGGAACCTCCCATGGCAACCCCATACGGAACCTCCCATGGCAACCCCATAAGGAACCTCCCATGGCAACCCCATACGGAACCTCCCATGGCAATCCCATAGAGATCCTCACATGGTAACCCCATGCAGAACCTATCTCTGTTGTGTGTCTGGTGCTGCACTGGTCTGTTGACAGGCAGCCATGTGTGAGAGACAGTGGCCAACAGGGCGACAAGCAGAATTCTCATGCCTGATCCGCTGGCTGTAGCAACCAACCAGCCCCTAAAACATGCTGTAATTTATCTCTCTCACACACTCTAGATGAGTGATGCACCGAGGGAGGACACCGGCAGCCATCTTCAGGCACACCAGGACTCTGCACCACCTTCTCTGAGCCCATCCCCAACTGAATTCACCCTCCACTGACTTTCTACTTTGCTCTGGATTCACCCCCAGTTCAATTTATTTAATCAAATTTGCCTCTTCAAGGCCAATCCCTGAGAAAACACCACCGCCTTTCTCTGAGGTGTGTGTGCGAGGTGCCGTTGTGCCCCGTCCTCCTCCGCTGTGCGCTTGGGTGCATGTAAGTGTGAACCTCGCCTTGCCTGACACCCATGTTCAGTGCGTGAGTTTGTGTTTCACCTGTGGGCTGGATGTCCTCCTGCACTTCAGGCCTCGCCTGCACCACTCCGATCTGGGAGGACACAAAGGGGCAGCCTTTTGCCATGGAAACAGCCAACTGGCCGGCAGCCTGGGCCAAGGTGCGCTGGGGGCCTTTGTGGGGGGCTGATGAATGGGAAGTGAACAACTCAAAGATCCATTAAAAGAATAATAGGTATGAATCAATGTAAATTTTAAGAGCACTAAAAGAACACAGTACAAGAAACAATGAAATTCTAAAACTACTACTATTCTATAATAAACTAGTAGCATTATCAGGGTTAATGATGGAAAGATGTGCAGTACACTGTGGACATTAAAGAATGTCAGTGACCTTTCAGTAAGGTCTCTGCACATGCAGTGAATTGTAGGCTCCACGCTCACCACTGTCCTTTGGTTTCTGGGCCAGTGTGGCATTCGTGGCCACCTGCTGAATGACGACTGGGCACCTGTCAGCCAGAGAGAAGAGACCAAGGCCTGACCTCCGCAGGGCGGTATGCGAGACGGTCTTCAGGAATGGACAGTGGTGCAGGAAAGCAGACATGGCTGACACTGTTTTCACTGTAATAAAAAAAAAAAAATGTCAAATGAAACTAGGTTTTTCACTGGAATGAAATTCACTTATAACTGATAGTCATCGTTATGAAAGCAACATCAGCAATAGGTCAGAAAGATCATGTACACACACACGCACACACACACACGCACACACACACAGATTCCTCTCAATTAAACACATCTTAGTTAAGTAAAACAATTTACACTAAATTATGCTACATATTCAATTATATACTTTTCAAAAATTATGTTGTAGCAGTAGCACTTCCCAAGTCATGCATTTTATGTACAAATAAAATATGAACTTAATGTATTACATATGTTCCCTAAATCTAAACAAAAACGCAAATATACAAACTTAACATGATTAATTAATATGACGGAGTTAATCCATGTATTTTAAGAAACAGAAGTCAATTTGTCATAAATTATTTTTTAAACTTCAGCTAAGTTTCATCTAGATGGACAATTTAAAAGTATGTCACGCCTACATACGTAAGATTCTTTTAATTTCTGTTTTAAATGTCCGAAAACCATAGCTTACACAAAGGGTAAAATATTTATCAATATTAATATAAAATTATAGTTTCCTATAGGTTAATTTTATCTCGGTTGTTATCCCGTCACAGCCGGGTGCGCCTCGCCTCGAGCTTTCACGATAACAGCTAATCTTCCTCGTGCATATTCGCGCTGTCTGCGTCTTCCAGGTGCTGAAGCGACACTCCAAGAAAAATGCGTGTTAATGCAAGCAAAAAAAAAAAAAAAAGAGAAACCTACGGTGTTTAGGGTGTATAATAAACGACAAGTCAATTTATAAAACAAACTACAAGCGGTACATATAACCCACTAAACAATAAAAGTAACAAAAAGGAGGAATTTATTTATCCGCAACTCCTGTTCAGAATATAATACAACTATATTATTGGTTTCTATTAATCTGGATTTCGATATTAATAGACAACTGTGTTCGCTGAATTAATGTTTCGTTTATCAACATCTATGAAGTTTCTATAAAACTAACTTCAACGTTACCTCAAAACGAGCCTTTTCACAAACTTACGTTTTTTTAAATTTCATTAAACATATTATTATTCCCCCCCCCCCCCCACACACACACACACACGCACACGCACACGTGTGTGCATATATGCTATCTTATATTTTACACATACATTATACATCTCAGACATCTCACCTGTTGACCTGCACTGAGGACGAACTTTGCAGCCAGCTGGGCAACTGTATTTCGGAAATATGAGGTGGTGTCGGTGTGACGACGAAAGCAAAAGAGCATGTTCGAGAAAAAACGTGCCCATTTATTGACAAGTTTATCAGACACTGGGAGGGGAGGAGAGCGAGAGAAAGGGAAGGAGGCTGACCGTTTCACTTCGCCTTCATTTAATCTCGAATCAGATGGTTTTTAAATGGCAGGCATCTGTCTACTTTTAATTGTTTAACTGCCCGTGGTCAGTGTGAAATATAATCGCAATTCATTTGGCCTACTATAAAAATAATCTGAAGACTACAAAGTGCCCTTTTTAATCAAACTGCGACCTTCGTCGACAAAAAACTATAAAAAGACATGTATGGATTCTGCCCAGCAATTCCTTATATACCTTAAATTTATTAAATTTATGCACTGAAGTAGTAAGTAAATTCCACAATCATGCTTTTTTCGTTAAATACCCGCCTGGACAACAGAGTTTGACAACAAACCATTACAAACTATTAGATTTCAAAAATGCTTTAAGTATTGTGCCATATATTTTTGTGTTATGACTCCCACGACAATGAGATCATATGCGTAGAAATGAGAGATATAAAGTAGCATGTCGCAACTTTAAACAACATGTTTAACAACATGTTTATCGGTGCCTTAATATTGCCGAATGTGTCGGAGGCATGAGAGAGGTGCGGTCGGAATTGGGGGGCCCTGAAACAGCTCCCCCATTTACCAGTCCGCCCCTGTTAATGCTATCCGAATTTTTCCAAGGTTTTAAAATTGATACACACATATAAATATGTGTGCAGACTTTTCTCGAATTTAAAGTCCACGCAGCTGAGCGAAGTTGGCAACCCTGCCCTGGTACGATCTGTCACATTGCAGTTCGCAGAAAGCTGGTGAGGCCTGAATAATGACGAAGCGACTACCGGTCTTACGGTACTAACTCACTCACCAGCAAAAATAATTAAGCAGAATGAATTCAATAAAATGTCAAAAAAAGAAAGAAAGAAATCATTGTTTAAGTAAATGAATCGCTTCTTGGGACTGGAGGTAACAATTTGCACAACCGAGCGACGTAGAAAAGAAAAGCATTACTGTCGCGTTTGAATGTTGTTACTGCACATTTCCAGCGTTTTACAGGAGGCTGTTAATCTTATTTCATTTTAACTCAGTTTGACTGATCATAATAAACATTGTAATGTGACTTTTTAGTCAACTTAAGCCAAGAAAAATTAAGTTACAGCGAATAGTCGCAAGAGAACCGATTTTGCTTTTAAAAAAAGGTAATCCGTCGGGGGAAGCGTTCCGTGGCGGGGGGAGCAATTTAGATCCTGTTTTTTATACAGACACGTCTGTTTGACAACTTTTCGTATTTGTGTTTGCGTTTTTAATAATCACAGAACAAATTCTACATCCCCTGCTGCACCGAAACGTGAACCCAAAACGGAGCGTTGTACTAAAGCGTGAATTTTTATATTTAGTTTTCACAGCCACTCCCTTCTTTGTCTTATTTTTTAAGGTTTTTTTGTTTCAAATCGAAACAAAGTACTGTTCCGTAAACAGCAATGTTACGTGACTCAAGAGTCATTATTAAACAGGCAGACTTCGCGCTACCGCAGCAACGTTTTTGCAACAAGGCTGTAACAGCAGGACGCCAACACAAGATAGTACTGTAATATAAAAGAAGTTAGCTAAAGGGCGCAGGTTAAACCGCGCCTAGGGCCCTGTCTGTGGCATCCTTATATGCCATGCCTGAACTGAAATTGTAAATCGAGTAACTTAAAAGTATGAAAAGCTAGTAGGCACATGACTCATTTGCATCTTCTTGTAACTAGCTTTAACCATGTAGTCGAGTCACTTTGTCATTTCACTCGCATGCAATCCTTCAGGGTATTAAGCAGATATAGAAACCTGTGGAAGACCTCACCAGGACCGCCATAAATTAAAAGGCCCAGTCTTTTGTGGTTGAGGGGTGATTTTATTATGTTATGAAATTGCACTGCAGCCCCAGAAAAGCTGTATATAGCCAAAACATACAGCCAAGTAACCACCAGACCAAGAATATACAGGTACAATTCCCTTCACAAGTTATGGAGATGAAAGTAATAGTATACAATTAAAGATAAGGAGGGCAGGTGTGTTTGTGAGACTTCATCTAAGTCTTCAAAGTAACAGTTAGCCAAGCAGATGGCGAAAAGCCAGTTCCAGGGTCTCTATAGATGGTTTTCCATGGGACTAAAGCTCAATGGGGGTGGCAGTTGACTGTTTTAACAAGGACAAGGTACAACTTACCACACTGATGCTGTCAGACATTTAACCTCCATCAGGTGTAAGCATGCAATAAGTAGACATCTATTTCTACCGTCCATTGAGCCTAGTCCATAGTTTAACTTAAGAGCCACCGGTATGTGGTGCCCCCTGGTGGACCATACATGCAATGATTTGGCCACTGTACTTCTATGACATCTGGAAATAAAAGGCTGAGGGGAATGGAAAGGGCTGCCCTAAGAGTCATTGACAGACATATTCTCCACTTGGCTTTGAACTTCCTGGTCCACCTGCGTCTGCTTCTTCTTCTTCCCACCATCCTGCTGCTTCTTCTGCTTCTTGGACAGCTCCTGATCTATAGGCGCTGGCTTCACAAATGGGATGATCTCCGTCAACCCTGGGAGGACAGAAGAAAACTCAGAACCCACAGCCAAGGAAGCGTGATGGATGTGGATTCGGTAACGTGCGCCGCAGGCTACCTGGGGGCATGAAGTCACGGAGCTTTTCAGGAACCGCGATGCCCTCCTCTGTCTGGTAGTTTTCCAGGATAGCGCAGATAACCCGCGTAGTGGCACACATGGTGGCATTCAGCATGTGCACAAACTCAGCCTTGGGGGAGGCAATTGCAGTTCAGTCACCATGGGCAGACTCATCACTCTGCATTTCTTCAACACAAAATTCACTGAATTCATGAGAAATAAGTCAACTGAACAGAAACCAGAGGAATTGCTGATGCAAGTTCCAATAAACATCTTTGTTGCAGTTCTATACGTTTGGGAGAGAGAATGTCGAAGAGTGTTTTTAGAAATTAACGCTAAAAGTGATAGCAGCATTCCGCAGGGTAAATAAATAAATAAATAAATAAATAAATATACACACATACACAAAGTATTACAGCCTAAGTAAATGTCGGGGGCCCTGTAGTCACACAGTACACCAAGGGGGTCTCAGGACTGACCTCTCTCATTGGCATTAGCGCCTGTTAACTATTTCACACACATGTTGAGTGCAACATTAGAACTACTACTAGACTTTTAAAACATGGCTGAACTGTAACCCCTCTGAGATTCCCTTGTGTTCACCTTGTCCATCATCTTCTTTGTCTGCCCGTAGCGGATCCGCAGCCGCCGTGCCTGGTAGTCTGTGCAGTTTGAGCAGGACACCAACTCCCGGAAGGCAGAAGAACCTGGAAACCAGGCCTCGAGGTCCAGCTTCTTACTGGCTGCGTGATTCAGGGCACCTGGAGGGCAAAGGGTGAGTCAGGAGTTCAGTGACCCCGCAGACAAAACAATCACCTCTCAAATTCTGACACCATGGAGCATGACAGTCAAAGGCTCTGCTGACCACTGAGAACAATAATGAACTGAAACGCTCTAGTAACATTGGCCTCTGGTGAACCGCTGCATATTTTAGAGGTTCTCACACACAGGAAATAAGTCTCTGAACGTAGCTCTCATACACTGATGCACAGTTAAGAAAATATAAGACGAAGGTCACATTCAGTATGCAAGTGGTGTAGTTCAAGGTTAAAGAACCTTTCAAGAGTATAAAATAATCACAATATTTAAAATATGATCAAGCCATTCATGATCAAAGGAGTCTTTCAAACAGCACACATGAAGCTTTAAATGAACTTTAAATGAGTTTTAGTTCATTTTTCACACATGTAGCTATCTGTTACCCCAGCTGTATGGTTCCAGCAGTCATAAATTGATACAGCAATAACAATAACCTGAGACAATGTTGACGATACGGTACGGGATCCCCAGGGACTGGTAGAACTCCTCTGCGGTGCCAATCATCTCATCAAACAATTCCCAGGACTTGTTGTCATGAGGAGAGGCATAAACAAACTGCTCAATCTGCGTGGGAGAGGAGGACAAAGGAGGGTTCCTTATTCCCAGAAGGAAGGGGGTTAGGGCAGACTACACGTTTAGTAGAATTGCAGGAGAGTGAAGTAGATCCACGGTAGCAGAAAATAAACACCTGTTAGCCAGATAGCCAATGGGAAGCGAATACGAGTCATAGGTCTCATGGAGTGCTTACAGGCTACTCTTAATGCATCACCTAGTCATATTGGTATGTATGTATAGCAAGGTACTGATGACAGCTTTGGGAGAGAGTAGCCAAAGCCAGCATCTAGTTCTCCTGGAGCACTTGGGGTAAAGTGTGCTTCGATTACTCTGCCAGCCACCACCTTTGAACCCACAACCTTGAGGATACGTTATCTTTAACCTACTAAGATATAACTGTCCCAACTGCAACAGACAGACTGAAGAATAAGGTTCTTCTTGAGAATTTTTGGAGGGAACAAAAAATATTAAATTAAATATAGGATTTATGGAGAAAGTGAAAGTGTTTACACTTACAATTCAGTAAGTCACTTTAAAAGCGCAAGTCCCAGATAATGTCATGCTACATTATACATCACCATTGATTGTAGCAACATTAAAACATGATTTTAACCACATTGAAACATCATTTTGATAGCTATTCGCTGATAATTATCATATTTTGGGCATATTATGTTAGACCTAGTGTACTGGAAAAGACCGTATAGGTAAGGAAGAAAACGGATGAGTAACTTCAAGGTGCATGGAGTCATCACAACAATTTTATTTCACGGCTACCGCAATTTTGTGTATTGATGAGGATCCAATTAACACTTCACCAGACAAGACATGCAGACAGACGCTGTGAGCGGCAGAGCTGACCTTCTCGAACTGGTGCACGCGGAAGATGCCGCGAGTGTCTCTCCCGTGCGAGCCCACCTCCTGCCGGAAGCAGGTGGAGATACCGGCGAAGCGCAGGGGCAGATCCTCCGGGTTCAGCCACTCCTCTCGCAGGAAGGCTGCGATGGGCTGCTCGGATGTGGCGATCAGGTACTTCTCATCCAGGCTGGTGTCGTCAGACTTCTCGCTGCCTTTTCCAATCACCTGTTCGGACAGACATGAAGGTTATGGCGTGAAACCAACATCCCCTCCTCTCAGGGGGAGCAGGAGCCACAGAACAGGTAAGGCAGCAGGTAAAAACAGGCTGCTACAGCAGGCTGGTATGCAGACACACACCTTGTACAGTTCTTCATCAAACTGGCTGAGCTGGGCAACTTCCTGCATGACCTCCTTCCTCATGAAGAAAGGCGTGTAGAGTGGCGTGTAATTCTTGCTATGCAGAACCCTCAGGGCGTAGTTTATCAGGGCTTGTTCCAGGAACACCAGTGGACCCTGTGATAACACAGAGGCCCGAAACCATCAATGCATACACAAGGTGACCATGCAGGAAGACAAACATAGATCCATGAATACATTTCACTACAATGGAGACACTCCAATTCACACATGACTCAAAAACTACTGACAGATGGAGAACTAGGTTTTAGCATATTTAACATTTTAATTAAATCCATGTCAAACTAAATCTTTTACTCAAGCACTGAAAGCACCCTAGAATATCGCCCGTGTGAAGTGGAGCAGTGCATTGTGGGTCCCGCTCATGGTAACGTTCCCATTGCAGGCCAGGGTTACCATAATTTAGATTTTTTTATATATATATTTAGTTTTAATATATATTATTTTCAACTTTCATTGGAAACCCAGTTTAGCTTTTGGTGTGGTTTTATTTGTTTTTATTTTAAACATATATTTCTATTTAGTTCTTACGTATTTTAATTTTAGTTTAAGTTTCTCGGGACAGACTGAAAGTTGCAGAACTATTTTGTGTGTCAGATCTTTAGAGAATCCTACATGAATTCATAGTGCAGCTTATGTACTAATGTCCTCTAAATGAACATAATATGTTACAGGTATCATTAATGGAAATTAAAGGTAAACAAACCACTGCATTTGCTAAATATTTGAAAACGACAAAAAAATATCTGAAGTTTGTTTTTATTTTATTTCAGATATTTTCAAAAGCCGTATTTATAGTTTTCGTTAAGTTATATATTTTTTTATTCTCGTATATTTCACTTCAGTTTATGAAAATGTTTTCATATGGTTTCACTTTTCATTCATGAAAATCAGCCGGTTGCAGCCCAACAAGAAGAAGACTGTCTCTTACACAATCTGCACACCTGCTAAGCTGCTCGAAACAAGCTGGAGAATTCAGGTGACTTATAGCCGTTTCCCAGGCTGGACCCGGAAAACCAGGAGAGATCTTCCCACCTTGAGGAAGTAACCTCGGCTGCCGGCCACCACGACTCCCTTCTCCCCGTCGAATCCATCCACCATGACCACGAGGTCCACGTGCGAGTATCGCTTCTGTACTGCGCAGTCACCCCAGGTCCTCTCCACCTTGTTGTCTGCATCCTGTCAGTTCATTTCATATGATGCAATTCAAACTTTTAGCGACATGGGTCAAAAGCTGCGGCCCCAACATACAAACAGCCCAAAAAATAAATACATAAAATAATCTTATTTGTAAACTATGAATTCCAATACTAGCCAGCTACTTGTGTCAAACTATAGCTCAACAAGTAGAGCATTGTGCTAACAACGCAAAAGGTTGTGAGTTCAAATCCCAGGGAGCACACAAATTGTAACTTCCCATTAAGGTGCTTTGGATAAAAGCACCACAAAAATGTAAAAAGAAGTCTGAGTTTTTCTCTCAGTGATACAGTGGAAACTTGGTGTTGATTTTCACTTTGGTCTCAGCGTAACATGTTTCAAATATCAGGTAACTCATAATGTTCCCTTGCATGCGCGTTGCTTCTGAGCTTCAAAATAGCCCCTTATTCTAGATTTACAGATTATATATGACCCGCTTCCCACACCCTTCCACAGCCCACTGACTCAGTCCGTACCTCATCGTTGCTGATGGGCACAGATGGGTGCAGCAAGTTGCCGATCTCACGCAGGTACTCGAAGCGCTCGGCTTCCAGTTGCTGGCGCTCACAGTCCCCCTTCTGAATCGCTTCATCCACCAGCAGCCGGATCTTCTTGATCTGGGTCACCGTAAGAGCCTGTAGACCCATGGGCAACTCAGCTTGATACATCATTGCTTGGGAAGGGAGGTGCCAGAAGGATCCAGGGGTACCCCAGGCTGAGAAGGTGGTCATAGCTACAACTTTTTACAGCCAATGGAAAGCACTGACGTACCGACAAGATGTCTGCGGTCAGGCCCTCCAAGTTCTCTGCATCTTCAGGAAGGGAGTCATCATCTCCTACTGGGTCCTTCTTCTGCAGAGACAATATTAAAAGAAAAATGATCACAGCACTGATCCTACAGTTAATCATCCATCCATCCATCCATTTTCCAAACCGCTTATCCATACTGGGTCGCGGGGGGTCCGGAGCCTATCCCAGAAGCAATGGGCACGAGGCAGGGAACAACCCTGGATGGGGGGCC
>JAODJX010000109.1:8866144-8881358 GCA_026776945.1 Isichthys henryi
AATTTTTATTCGTTTCATAGTTTTTTGGGGTTGGACCCATCCTCCACAGCTAATTACCCCGGGGGTTTTGGCCGTCCCCCCCCCCCCCCCCACCAGAAGCGACTGGAAGCCATGGCATGCTTTGTCTGTGTGATTAATTGCCCCAGCAATCTATAAATGACAGTTGGGCTGTAGAGTGAAGGGGATTTTGGGAAAGACTGGGCACCAGAGGGAAGGTCACAGATTGGAGCAGCGAGGACTCTCTGGGTTGAGTATAGTGTGAATGATGACACTGGACTGTCCTGCTCAGTTCAAGTATTTTTTTTACAGTTGGAGAACTTTTGCAAACGCAGATAACAGTCAGAGAATCTGAGAGCAGGTGCATCCAGGTGCCATCAGAATGGTTCAGGAACCAGAAACGGGAACAGCTGTGTCGCACATTCATGAAGAAATGAATAGAAACTAAGCACCACAGTGCTAGAGATTTGGATTATTTCTGAGAGTAAAACAAGTAAACAATCAGGGTGATGGGTGTCTTCTTAAGGCTGGTTCATACTTTTCCACACAAGCACAAAACTCATGTGTCCACTCTGTATATGCGTACGCGGACACGTTCATACTTCTGCAGTCAAGTACTTTGCACATGCCCGCAACGTTTTTGTATTTATATTATTATTATTATTATTTATTATTGCTTTATTACATTCCCTGCACACATACCATAGCCATGAGTTTTGTGTCTGTTTCAATATGTTTCGCAAATTCAGAGAGACAGTCAGAGGGTTTTCCAACTTCGGTCAGCTGGCTGGCGTGAGATGTTCGGTTCGACACAAGTCTGCACACACATGCACACGCATTTACATGTATGTAACACTTTTATTACCTTGTAGAGAGTCTGTGGGGTTTGCAAGTCACCCCAACGCCCGTCAGAAGCATCCATGTCGGTATTTAAAGTGGACGCCAGTGAGTCAATCACGATCAATGTGTCCAGAGCTGCACTTACAATGCTGCACGGACGCAAATTTGGAGTGTAGTAGGCGTCTGTCCATGGAGGTGCGCAGTGACATCACAAACGTTCAAGCGGACACGTCCACTGGTACGCACGTGGAGGAGTATGAACCAGCCTTTGTGGCTGTTTCCCAACCCAGCAATCAGGAAGGTCCACCTCAGGCAGTGTGGGAGACGCTTTTTTCAGCTTTTTATGTTCTCTGTTTTCTCAGGGAAGTTCTAGGAGTTGCAATAAATTGTTTTGGATCAAATAGCAGATCCAGGAATAAATCATTCCAAAGAAAACACAACGTCATTGAGCTCTTGGATTTGTCGTGAACATTGATATTCCATTGAATCAGAAACACATCCCATATCCATTACGGATAAAAACCAGGAAATTCTGCACAGACTAAACATCACGCTTCCTCTGTGTGCATGCAAGACAGCATCGACAGGAGAATTAGGTCCTTTCTGTAGACTTGAAAAGGTTTTGAAGACCAGGTGGTCACCACGCCCCGCCGAAGGCCATTATGCGGATCATTCCTTCCTGTGTGTTTGTCAGGATACACTTGGGATTTGCTCATCCTCCTTTGCAGATGTGGATCAGGAGACAGTTGTAATACTGCTTTAGGCCCCAGTTTGTGTGTGTGTGTGTGTGTGAGATTTGGGGGGGGGGGCACAGGTGAAGTTGCTCATCCCTCCCAAACAGCCAAAAACCGGTGGCACTGCATCTTTCATTGGTGAATCCGAACTGACCAATGACCTTGCGGTTGGCCTGCCTCATTAGCATGACTTTGGGTTGGAACATAATGGGCCTTTTCACTCTGACACCAGCTCTTGATGACAAATGCTTGGCAACAACAACTGGTCCGTAGCCCAGCTTGTCCTGGCTGGTCTCGGTTTTCACAATGAATTTGCTTCCCCCTCTTCTCCTCAGAGCAGCCCCAGCTGCTGCTCACGGGCTTGGGTGTGGCTCAGCCTAGCCGCCTCTCGTCTAATACCTCATAAGTATACCCATGATAATAATTACCCTAATTTCTCTAATATATGGGTTTCTAAAAGTATCCAGATTTTTAATGAAGTATAAAGAGAAAACAAAATCATTCAATATGGCTCCAGCACCCCAGGTTAAAGAGGATACAGACTGAATAATTTTCCCTGTGATCTCCTGGGCTCCCAACCTCTGAGCCCAACCCTTTTTCTACTGGGCCTTTTTCTCTTACCTTCTGTATCACAGAATACTGATGAGCTGGACCGGTCCTTTTATTTAAGTACACATGTTTTTGAAAATCTTCATGCTGCCCTTAAATGCTTCTTCATGCGTGTACAGAAACTTCCCGTTTAAACTGCATCCTATGTGATGCACATTCTTAGGATGCTCAGATGTAGTTGTTACATTGTTTTCTATGTGGATACATCCTATTTAGGACAGCAAGAAAAAGGCACAGTTTAGTGTATGAGAAGTATGACACCCCAGAGTGCTGAGCTAGGGAGGAGGGTAGCTGAGGAAGATCGGGGAACCAGTCAGACGCTGGTTAGGGCTCCAAGGTGCCTGGTTAGGGCTCCAGGGTGCCATTGTGAACTCATATGCTTTCTGTGCGCATTGCAGCATAGATAGTGTTGATATACATCCAGCTTTGTTTTTTTATTGAATGGTGTTACAAATGTCCACAATAATGACGGTAAAATAATGTCTTTGAGGCACCCTGTGGCCTAAATTGAGTTGGGTTATTAATGAGTGGAGAGCCTAACACTTGGGTAGGGTGTGTGTGTGTGGGACATTTTCTCACCTTGCTTGTCCTGGTTCCCT
The DNA here is from genome assembly GCA_026776945.1 of Isichthys henryi. NCBI lineage: Eukaryota > Metazoa > Chordata > Actinopteri > Osteoglossiformes > Mormyridae > Isichthys > Isichthys henryi. The sequence continues at coordinate 8,868,924 of JAODJX010000109.1, forward strand.
GCACTCCAAAAACATGCCGTAGTAGCGCTTAATTGCCCATAGCGCAGGATCGTGTGTGTCGTGCGTTGAGCTGGCATTCTGTCCAGGGTGTCGCCTACCTCCTTACTAGTGCTTTCTGGGACCGGCTCACTGCTGATTGGCTGCCGTAAGTGAGCTAGGGCCAGGTCAGTGCGGGCTTCATTCTGTCAGAGTCCCCTGTCTGATTAGATCAGCCCCTCTGTCTCCTGTTATCACCCTTTTTTGCTGCACTTGTTAGTCATTTTTGTCAATAGGACTTATTTACTATAACAAGGTTAGCATTTATCCATAATCTTCCTTTCCTATTTTAACTGTACTTAACTGCTGTAAAAATGGACAAACACGCATGGAGTCTCGCTCTGGGATGTTGGTATAAAAATAGCCTGGATTTGTGCCGGCTAACGAACGTGAACATTTTTCAGATGGATGGATATGTGTATATAACAGTAAATGGGAAACTCTCATTTCGGTACCCCCCCTCCCCCATTTAATTGATTTGGAGAAAGGTTAGAATGTCAGGAGGGGCTCCTAGAGTTTCTGGGTTTCTCAGCTACCTCCATCCAGCTGAGATAGCACTGGCCCACAGCTTTCATAGCTCTCTGGGAGACTCGGTAAGTAAAAATCTTGCATTCTTTCCATAGAGGAACTTCCTTGTTCCCCCCCTCCCATCTTGCGCATCATTTCTCTCATGTTCCTCTGGGTTAAGAGTAATGAGGTTGGTCCTTCCCTTTGATTTATTTCTATTAACAAACCCTTCCTTAAGCTTTTGTTTCATATGTGAGGTAATTATTTTACTTGGTGATGCCTCTTTTCTTCTTCTGGCCTGTATGAGTGCCCCCCCCCCTTCCAGCTTATTGTTCCCTTTGCCCATATTGGGCTGTGAGAGTAGTCTTTACTCTGGGGAGGGGGGGGGGTTCTGACCATTTTAGCGATGCTGATTTATTTCAGTGGGAAGAGTTCCCTGGGGACACGAAGGGGGTGAAAGAGTCAGGGTCGTTTTTGTTTCCAGGGACGGAACGTGCTTCAAGCCGCCCTTGTCATCTGCACCCGGTTCTTTTTCATCGCCATCCTTCAGTAAGAGCATCACATGGTTTTGCAAAGACCAATCAGGTTTATTAACCGGAGGGCAATGCTTATAGTTGAACGGTATTGTAGCCTATGGAATTTGGCAGCTGTTGAAGGATTATGCTGTTCCTAACGCTCATAAATTCCGAGTTCTTAATCAGAAATTTCAACTGGAACGCCCCCTGAAGTTGGAATTTCGACTTGTGAACTCGGAGGAGTCGACACATGCCTGACCTCAGAATTCAAGATGGCTGCTCCCTTTATCAATAGGAAATTTAAAGTTGTAGTTTTTTACTGTTTATTAGCACACAGTGGCTCATTAAATTGGTTGAACACACAGTACTTTCCATCTGTAGACGTGTTGCTGCGCAAAATACTTTGTAATGTGTTAGTATCCTCTGAAATTACTAGCAGTGGCTAACAATTAACTAGGCTACAACTGGGGACCATTTCATTAAGGGGGATTTCTTGGGATTGTTGGATTTAAGGTAGTCTGGGCTAAATGTAAGAAGAGAGGTAAGGAACAAGCACTGATACAGTGTACTGCCGCACCCATCACATGACAAACCACCTCAGGGGTGAGATCCTGAGTGCAGCCATGAGGTGGGTGAGTCCGAATGGACCAGTGTGAGTTTTTTTCCAGTGACTGGAGTGCCAATCCTGTCACCAAGCCCCAAGTTTTTCCCTGTAAATTGGAGAATCATCTTATAGATTGTAGATTAACGTCATACCCAGGATGAAGCAATTTCAGGTTTAAGGGCCTTGCACAAGAGCCCAATGGAGTAGAATCACTCTGGGCATTCATGGGATTTGAACATGTGTACATGTTTGTCTTAAATTGAGTCCTGTACAAAGAAAAACAGACTCCAGAGCTTAAATGTTAGATGTTTGTAGAGATTTGTATGTTATCTTGTGAGTCTCAAACTGAGTAGGGCTACCCCGGAATTAAACTGTATTCTCCCTCTGTCTGTCCCTTTCCCCCTAGATGGTGTACACACAGTGTCTGCCCAGTGTCTCCTCCAAGTGACCATCATCACAGACCAGATGCTGTCCAACAGTATCACACTGCGGCTAGCCAACATGTCCCAGGAGGACTTCCTGTCTCCGCTCCTTGCGGACTTCTTGGAGGGTGTGGCCCGGGTGCTGTCTGCCACCCGTGAGGACGTGGTGGTCTTCAACATCCAGGATGACACGGACGTTAGCACACGCATCCTCAATGTCAGCTTGTCGGTGGTGATGCCAGGGGCCGGGCCCTCCAAGGGGCGATTCTTCGGCTCTGAGGAGCTCCAGGAGCGACTGTACCTCAACCGCAGCCTGCTGGCACATGTCTCCGCACTGCGCGTGCTGCCCTTCGATGACAACATCTGCCTGCGCGAGCCCTGCGAGAATTACATGAAGTGTGTGTCAGTGCTGCGTTTTGACAGCCTGGCACCCTTCATCGCCTCTGACACCATCCTCTTCCGCCCCATCCATCCCATCGCCGGGCTTCGCTGCCGCTGCCCACATGGCTTTACCGGCGATTACTGTGAGACGGAGATTGACCTGTGCTACTCACGACCCTGTGGGCCCCATGGTGTGTGCCGCACCCGTGAAGGTGGCTTCTTTTGCGAGTGCCTGGAGGATTACACTGGTGAGCGGGCCGCCCTTTTCCCATAGGAATGTAGCAAGCTTGTTTTAGGAACTTCATCTGTCTGTTTTCGTGAGCGTTTTTTAAAACTCCTCTAGGAGGCTATCCCCTCATGTTTGAAGGTGATGATACATGGGGCAACTTTTTGAACAATGTTGCTGGGCAATTAGACCCTTAGACTTTCTCTGGTCCCCTCCTTTGGTATTAGTGTCTGGTGTCTCTCCTATACTTCCTCTGGTCTTACTGTCCCTTCTGTTGGTCTTGGTGTCTGTTCTCATAGGGTCTTGATATGGATCTAAGCTGTATCCTCTGCACATGTCCCAAGGCCTCATTTACAAGCGAAACATTGTTTATTTGTAGTCTTTTCTATAAGACCCTATATTAGGAGGTCACTGGACAAATCATGTCAGTGTTATAGGTTATTTTGCTTTTAATGGCACATCTGTAGGTTCCATTGAAGAGATTATTCTCTCCTATTGGGGGGTTAAAGGATAGTCGTAGGATTGCTGTACGTCAGTAATGCTGGCAAGTTGTGACCGTTTCTTTGTATCCAAGCTTGTTGCACTCACAGCTCATTGAAGTTCATTAGAAGGATTAACAGCCAGACGTTTTGAAGTGTTTTGAGCTCTCGTCCCAGGAGGGTCCATGGTAGCTTAGTAACATTTCAAATCCTCCTTCTCTATTCATGTACAGTGATGATTATTAAAACTCAAGTACCTAATACAATACCCGTCCTTCCCTCATGAAAGAAACACCTGGATCCCTTTTGATGCCTGGGAAAACAAGGTGGTAACTGTGCGAGTCTGGGATCCATTGCGCTAGGCATGAGGAAATGGTGGTTGTGCCCCTGTTATGTATATAAGATGACCTTCACTTTGCGGGATTGTTTAATCTTCAGTTAGGATTCTGATCTCAAATCTGATGGCAGAGCGGGAGTTCCATTATGGTGGTGAGATCTCAAATCTGATGGCAGATCGAGAGCTCCATTACGGTAGTGAGATCTCAAATCTGATGGCAGAGGGGGAGTTCCATTATGGCGGTTACTAATCTGGGGGATCAGTGCTATTTCTAACCTGGTCACCGTGTCTAATGAGAGATGCATATCTAGGATCTAAGTCTCTGTTGTGCCCTCTATATTATTTACCCCTGGAACATTAGTCCTAGCACTGGGCTAACCAATGAGCTGAGCTTCCAGGCTTAAAGAAGCTTAAAAGAAGGAAAGTAACTACAAAATGATTAAAGACACTACACAAGCCCTAGAGCTGAACGATTGCTGCCTGAGAAGAAAGAAAGGGGAGAAAACAAGCTGAAACTGCTCAGTGAAAACTGTGTTAAATGCTTGGGGGATTGTATGCCTGTCTGCTTAGAGCTGTCTCCTCCTCTTTGTCCTTGGGGTCCCGGTCTGATGCGTGAAGGCACCAGAAAATAAACACGGAACTAACCTGGGTCCAGAAGCTCCATGGGGCAGGGAAGTTGTCTGGGAGACCCGTTACTCTGGCAACTACAAATTCAGTTTTTTTTCCCCCTTTTCCTCTCTCCTCGAGCTAATGTGGAGGGAAAAAAAAAATGTTTGTGGTGAGCTTTGGAGCAGGCTGAATTCCTAATGATGAAAAATGTGTTTCTTTTATTTCCAGTTTTTTTTTTTCCCGCTGTGGCTCAAGAATCACACTTCTGTCTGGGAAGTAATTTGATGCAGCAGAGAGAGCTGGAGGGGGGGGAAAGTGCAGGGGGATGTTTGCAAGCCAAATGCAGTGGCAGGGGAATGTTGGGCCGGGGCATGTGTTTTTGTGACTGTCATGTGGAGCGGCTGAGGAGACGTTTCCGTTTGATCGGACTTACTAAAGCCAGGTGGAATGTAAAAGATGAAGAAGAAAAAAACAGCTTTGCGTATGAGAATGGATTGACCTGGAATGTCAGATTGTACATTATTAACTGCTGGGTTAATGCAGAACCACGATCAAAAGCAGCACCCAGGCCAGGCAGATAAATTTTTTTTGCACGAGAGCTTAGTGGCTTTTACTTGTTGCATAACAGCAGTTGTGGCTCATTGATGGGTTAGATCTGTAACTGACTACAGTATGCGGTCTGAGCCAAGTGTCTAGGACATGTAAGAACTTCATTTTCAACTGTCCTGACCTGCCATAGAGGTGGCTTTATATTTCACGCTGATGTAGTTTACATATGTCGCTAGACGCCCGACAGACGTGTTACAGGTGTCTGCCCCTTTTCAGCCAATGTGTATCACGTGATCAGTGTGCGGCTGTTTTCTGACTGCACCGCTTCTCCTGCGCCAGGTGAGAGATGTGAGCTCTCGACGCGCTCGGACCGTTGTGTCCCCGGGGTGTGCAAGAACGGGGGAACGTGTGTCAACCTGCTGGTGGGCGGCTTCAAGTGCGAGTGCCCCCCAGGGAGCTACGAGAAGCCCTACTGCCAGATGAACACCCGCAGCTTCTCACCAAATTCCTTCCTCACCTTCAGGGGACTCCGACAGCGCTTCCACTTTACGCTATCCCTCACGTACGTATGGCGCCCCGTGCAGGGACCCTGTGGAAGTACACATAACACAGTCTTTCCTATATGCACAGACCATAATCTTGCAGTAAAGCAAAGCCTGGCACATACGTGTGCTTGCTGGCGTGTGTGGGTGAGTACGTGTGTGTGCATGCATTTGTGTTCCCTGCGTCACATTATGAGTTATGAATATGAATTATGAGTCCGGTGTAAACTGCCTGTGAAAGGCGTCGAGAGGGAAATGGTGGGCGGAGGAGTGAGGCAGTGTGGTTCTTCGTGGCTCCGGTGCCTGTGGACTGGCAGAGGCATAGCCTTGCCACGTGACGTGGCTCTCCTGCTTGGATAAGTGAGGGTTAATGTAGTCGCAGAAGCCCAGCATGCCTGCTTATGCTCTCCGCCCCAATTTCAATTCCATTGACCCGTGCTGGGTGGGAAACCCCCACTGAAGCTCTCTTTTTGTCACCACTGTAAAAACACTTTGAAACCAGAACCAGTTGGGCTTTTTTTTGTTTTTTTTTTTTTTTATAAGAAGGAAAGTACAGGTGAGAGGAACATAACACCACTAATGTCACGAGAAGCCGGACTGGTTTGTGATGGTTGGAATGGAGGCATGAATTTGGCTAAAACCCTAATATTTTGCTTCCACCTGCACCCATTAAGTGGTGAGATTTACTCAGGTTTCACGCAGATCTCCGCTACTTAAGGCTTTTCAGGGGCATTTTATAAAGTGATGGGGATATTTACACAATAGACAAAATACATTCAGCTCATTTAAATGGCAAAACTTTGAAGGGATTCGCAATGAACTTGAACTGGACAAAGTTACATTTAAAACCTTTTTGTGTATAATGATCAAACACATGTGTTACGTCTTTAAATGTTATGAACCTCAGTCTGTAGTCGTTTACTGGGTGGCATGCGGATCTGTGGGTTAGAAACTTGTGCCAGTGATTGGTAGGTAAATGGTGCGAATCCTGTGGCTGGCAGAGTGACGTCAGCATTGGGCCCTTCATCAAGGATCGATTGCTCAAGCGATACTGTCTAACTCTGTTCTCTGATTCTCACTTCTCTTTTGCTTTGGACAAAAGCATCTACTGAATGGGTAAATGTCATAATTAAATGAAGTTCAGTCAGTTATGTTCACAGCTCTGAACTGACTGTTGCTCCTTTTCAGGTTCGCCACCAAGGAACGCAATGGCCTACTGTTCTACAATGGCCGCTTCAACGAGAAACACGATTTCATCGCCATGGAGGTCACCAACGAGCAAATCCAGTTGACCTTCTCCGCAGGTGTGCTTCAGGCTGCCTGACTGAGAATCGCCTGTCCTTCTAGACGTGTGCTGTGCCCGATGCTTAATGTTCCTTGGAGATCAAGAAGGTCCCTTTGTGTAGCATGTCAGTGGAAAGGTTCTCCCGTGAGAGGTTTGCATTTCAGTGGACCTGCAGCATGGGGATGTGGTGTCCAGGCTTAGCATCTGTGTTTGTCGTCTCCTCTGCTTCTCCTAGGTTGGCTTATCCTTCTGGTTCTGGCTGCTGTGCAGCCACCTGCCTCAGGGTTCAGCATAGCCTCCCTGTGTATTGAGCTTTTCTGATTGCTGCTCTCTTTCCATAGGAGAGACAAAGACCACAGTGTCACCCTTCATCGTGGGTGGTGTGAGTGATGGCCAGTGGCATGTGGTCCAGGTTCACTACTATAACCAGGTGAGATTTGGCTGGGGTTGGGCTATAGTGGGGCTCTGTGCGTGATGGTGGCTTCGATGACTAGGGGAAGGCGTGGCAGCTGCTGTGTCACATTCTCCCCACATTGGTTCCCCCCCTCAGCCCACCCTGAGTCAGGCTGGTCTACCCCAGGGCCCCTCTGACCAGAAGGTTGCCGTGGTAACCGTGGATGAGTGTGACACCTCCGTGGCACTGAAGTTTGGTCACATGCTTGGCAACTACTCCTGCTCTGCCCAGGGGAGCCAATCAGGATCCAAAAAGTAAGGAGGTGGTCGGTCTGCAGAGTGTGGGCGTGTGCGAGTGATCTTCTGCATGCTTGTTGCGGTGGAAAAGCACATGAATGTTCAGGGAGATGATGGCCATGTGATGTTCTGCAGGGAAGCTTCTGTAACGAAGCAACAGATCCCTGTGTGTAAATAAGTAAAAGTCCACCTGAGGTCCGATAATGTCACCTGCTTTTTGAGGCCAATGCTGTTTGATCCCCAGGGCAAATTAAGACCCCACTTTCTGAACCGACGGTAAAAGCAAGGAGCTTCTTGTCTGAATAGTGACCTTTCCTGTTCCGTGTCAGAAGCAATTTTCTGCTGTATTCGCGATTTGCTAAGGGAACCCTGGATGTCAGCCGCACTGCTTACTGATAGCTCACCCCCTTCCCCCTCTGCCCCACCCAGGTCACTGGATCTGACAGGGCCGCTTCTTCTGGGCGGCGTACCCAACTTGCCAGAGGACTTCCCGGTACGGAACCGCCAGTTTGTGGGCTGCATGAAGAACCTGCGCATTGACCACCAGCAGGTGGACATGGAGGACCACATTGCAAACAATGGCACTATGCCAGGTAAGGTTAAAGAAAGGCAACTGGTTTAAGATGAAAATAAGTGTGTTGATCATTCATGGCAAAGCAGACCAGTAGTGCCCATCTACAGCATTTCACAGTTGATTTTTTTTTTTTGTTGTTGATCAAACGCACCTCAGCCTGGCACAAATGTATCTGCTAAGGCCTTACTAAAGCAAATTATAGCCACATTTTACATCCGATGAAGTATAGTGTCACATCATTTCCCAGGATGCTTTGCAAAGAAGCACTTTTGCAACAACAACCCCTGTCAAAATGGAGGAACCTGTGTGAACCGATGGGGCTCCTACAGCTGTGACTGCCCCCTAGGTTTTGGAGGCCGGAACTGTGAGAAAGGTAAGAGGAGAGGCAAGACAATTCTCTGTTGGATTCATGACCTGTAGAGCTTCAGGAAATATCTTCCTACATATACAGAAACTCCGAAGACTGTATTCTCAGTAATAAACAATAAATATGTAGGATATTAACACATGATTAATGTCAGGATGTCTGTCAGTGCGGAGTGGGCCTCTGTTTACTAAACTGCTTTGGGAAAAAAACACATCTTTTTAAGATCAAGGCAGTTTTGGTGCAGACAACATTTTTATAATGATTCGGGCAATTATCCTGAATTGGGGACTCTCTCTCTCGAGGACAGAGGTGGAGAGTAAGGAGTACAAGGGCACTGGGTGCTCGATTATTCATTTACTAGACTAACAGGGTCCCGAGGGAAAACAAGAACCATCTCCTGTAGGGCCCATGTGGCCACATGGAATGTCGTACGCAGCTTCAGCAAGATAAACACTGATCTCCGTGGCAACGTGCATGTGAACATGTTGGTCTAACACAGCTGGACGGGGACATGGTTGCCTGTATTACCTGTTATTCACTGTGACTGTCACAGCCTATGTTAAGTTTTCCAGGCAGAGTGTTTGTGTCACAAGCCCAGAATGTTAACTGCTATGCTAAATAACTTTGGTTCATTGGTAGGGAGTTTCTCTTGTACCTGCAGTACTGCAACACACCACCAGGGGATCCATATTCGTACTGCAACAATGGCTGCATGCTGTCTTTTGCCAGAGGTGGAGTTTTCAGGTCCAGGAAGTACAAATCCAGACAAGGATTTTGTTTCAACCAACCAGTTGAGTATAAAGAGTCACAGTCACAGAGTACTCAACTGGTTGGTTGAAACAAAATCCTGGTCTGGATTTGTACTTTCCGGACCTGAAATCTCCACCTCTGTCTTTTGCTAATTAGTGTTCCTATGCAGTGCACAACTGCACTTGGGCTCATTGGAGACCATTATCTGGAACCAACTAGGACTTCTAAATTATGGACTTGAACTGAATTCCAGTTTAATACTGAACCAACTTTAGCTTAATGTTACTGAGTGGATCTTAGCATGTGGCCGAATCGACGACACTTTCAGACTATTTTTATATCTTCACTTCTTTTAAAATGATAAATTAGTCATTAATCTTGAACTAATTTTAATGTGAATACATTTTCATGCACCCTGGTCGCCCAGAGGAGGATGGGGTCCCCTTCCGAGTCCAGGTTCCTCTCAAGGTTTCTTCCTGCTAGAGGGAGTTTTTCCTCGCCACTGCCGCCTCAGGCTTGCTTGGTGGGGGTTTGGGTCCGTTATATGTAAAGTGCTTTATGACAATGACTGTTGTTAAAAGCGCTATATAATTAAATTGAATTGAATTGGCGCGATCAGCAGAGACATAAATGGGTGAGTGACTGACAGCATCTGTGTGGTTCTGTATTTCGGAGCTTCAGCCCTATTAAGGATACCAAGTGGTATCCATACCTGTGTTTATGCTGCCCTGTAATTCATTCTAACCCTAATCTTTACCCCTGTCATGTCCCATGCTGCAGTTACGATGAGTCCCCAGCATTTTCAAGGCAACAGTTTCATCCACTGGAGCAACCTGGAAATGGCTGTTATGGTGCCCTGGTATATCGAGATCATGTTCCGCACGCGGCAAGCCAGCGCTATGCTGCTCCATGTGGTGGGAGGACCACATCACAGCATCACTATCCAGGTGAAAAACTGCTGTATAAATATGAATTGTAATTTTGAATGCAATTATTGTACCTTTGTTCTTGAATATTAATTTTTTATTCAGCTTGCTCTTTGCCACCATCTTACCTCAAATAAATGTTACACAGATGTTAGATCTGTTATGTTTCTACATTCTTGTCCCCATTTCACTTTAATGAATTATTATTACCAGCTTTTTATTGTTTCATATAAGATTTTCATGCAACGTTCTAAATGATTTCCTTTAATTAAAAATTGCAGTACTCAGGCTTCTTGACTGTTTTATTGAACAGTTGGACAAAATTGCCGATACTTAGCGAAAGAGGGTTGAGGGGAGGATTGATTGGCAGTTCAAAGGTCATATGGCCCCTGTGCAGCTCCAGGACGGCGGGCTGCTCCTGTCGCTGCAGTTCGACGAGGACGACAGCAGCCTGCTGCATGTGGATGAGCTCAAAGTCAATGACGGAGACTGGCATCAGCTGCAGCTGGAGCTGAGGGGGGAGGGCCGGTCGGGGCCCCCCATGGCTCTGCTCACCCTGGATTATGGCCTGCACATGGTGACGTGTTCACGCACACGCACAGACACGGACACACAGGCGCGGGGCCCTGCCTGTACTGATTGTGTGTGTCTCTGTACCGTGCAGACCAGCACAGAGCTAAGCGGGAAACTGGATGGACTGATTCTGCAGGCTCTGAGTGTGGGCGGAATCCCCCAGGAGACGGGCTCGGTGCTCCAGGGGTTCCGGGGATGCGTGCAGGTGAGTGCTGACCTGGGAGTGGCAGTGGTAAAGGGGGCGTGGTTAATCGCTGTGAGGTGACAGGTGGCGGTGCACACGAACCTATCTGATGTGAGGGAATTCAGTGTCTCCTAGCGTACAGTCTAGGTCTTTCGGGTGTCCTGGAGTGTCGTTCTCCCTGTCAGGGGTGCACCTGTCTCTAATCTCCAATACCGTCCCCTGCAGGGCGTGCAGGTCGGCAAGGCCTCGGCCAGCACCATATCCCTCTCTATGACGCAGGCCGAGAGCCGCAACGTGGAGCCTGGCTGCAGCCTCCCAGACCCATGCGACTCCAGCCCCTGCCCTTCTAGCAGCTACTGCAGCGATGACTGGGACAGTTACTCCTGCAGCTGTGACCCAGGTGCCTGACCTTTGTCCATCCCATCATCATTAGCAGTACCAGTAAAGCCCCAAGTTCAGATAACAGAAATCCAGTACCTTCTTTCTAAATTAATCGCCAATATCTCCTCCTGTTAGGTTACTATGGTGATAGCTGCACAGACATCTGCTCTCTGAACCCCTGCGAACACCAGTCATCCTGTACAAGGAAGCCCAGCTCGTCCCACGGCTACACCTGCGACTGCCCTGCCAGCTATTTCGGCCAGTACTGCGAGAAGAGGTGAGGGCTCCCGCCACCCTTTTTGGGGGCTGAACCCCCCCACATTACTGTGGAAGCAGGTCTGGGATCAGTGGGCATGCTTTTGTACCCAGGATCGACCAGCCGTGCCCACGGGGCTGGTGGGGCCACAAGACGTGCGGCCCATGCTCCTGCCGGACTGAGAAGGGCTTTGACGCCGACTGCAACAAGACCACAGGGGAATGTCGCTGCAAGGTACGTGTGCCTGTCGCTTTAAGGCCCCCCTCCACCCGCCTTCAGCCCCATGCATATCCTCCTGAGATCCAAGGTTGGTGAGGTTACACCCCCACACGTGTGCCGTCCCCTAAGTGTCCTCTTTAAGGAACAACAGGACTTAATATACATAGTGCCATGGACCATAGGAGATATATAAACAAAAATATAAACGAACTGCTAGATCTCTGGAGGATCTTGTGATGAATGAGGTTGTGAACTAGGCGGGATTAAGTCACCTCTCCTTTCTGAAGAGGCTCCACTCCTTTGGCGCATGCAGGTTCCTGTCGTAGCAGTCCTGCCAGTGCTTTGTTCTGGGTGCAGTCTTCCCTGTTGTATCATACTGGGGCAAATAAACTAAACAAAGGTTACTTATGTGTTGGGGACCCCCCCCTCCCCCCCCCCTCCAAGAGCAACCAGACAGGACAAGGACAATCAGCTTGTACCACGTTTCAACCTATTTAAATCATTAGCTCTGCACCCCATATTCCAAACTACCGCATGCATAATTTTGCATTAATTGTAAGTTATAACTTTATAATTTATAGAATTTATTGTATATGTTTTATTTAGATGCTAACTTTTCATTTACCCTGGACCTGTACTCAGCACAATAATAATAAAATTCAATCTAATCTGTCTGATCTAAAACAAACTACTTAGTATCCTGGGCAGGGAGCCGGGGGGGTTAAGGGTCTTGCTGAAGGATCCGCAGACGTGCTGAGGCTGGGTTTGAACCGGTGACCTGCTGATTACAGGCATGCAGGCTTAGCCCACTGCGTTACATGCTGCCCCCCAATAGCCTAATAGCTTATGGAACATCACCTGCCGTGACCCGGATTCGAACCGGGGTTGTTGCGGCCACAACGCAAAGTACTAACCGCTATACGATCACGGCGAGCCACCCGTCCTACTTCTGTGGGGGGGGGGGGGGGGGGGGGGGGGGGGGGGGGGGGGGGGGGGGGGGGGGGGGGGGGGGGGGGGGGGGGG
>JAODJX010000109.1:8892833-8953937 GCA_026776945.1 Isichthys henryi
TATTAACTGACTTGCTCATGGCAAAGCCTTGAGATGGTCTACATGCAAACCTGAAATGAAATAAGTAGACAGCACAGGTGTGTCATTGCAGGTCATAAAGTGTCCAGCCTCTACATCGTGCTGGGATGGAGAGACCAGAAAGGGCTGCTGTGATGGGACCTGAATTGGTTCATGATCTCCTTCCCTTTGACTGACACAGGTGCCAAATCCCTCTGCCTCTGCTGGACCAGGCTGCTTTGCGTGGATATAGAGTCTGTGATTTCTCTTCATTTGGTTTCTGTTTACAAGAAAGGATTGATGCACTTTTTATTTTCTTCAGTTTAAATGAATATGCTGGGAATCAACTGGAATTTTTTTAATAACGTTGTAAAAACTTTTCATGAACCTAAACACTGAATTTTTTGGACTTTTTGGCTTTTTACCAGTTTTAAACAACAAACTTAAAACTTTCAGGGATTTTTCTACAATACCACTGTTTGTGATGGATAAGCGTAGTTGTGTTTACTTTTAAATGGCATAAGGGCTTGTTTGCTTTGGAAATACTTTAGCCTGTTAACTGGACTGTCTTATACAGCTGTCCATAATGCAGGTCACTTTCCAGATTTCCATGGGGTCTTTGAATATTCCCTGTGGTTCAGATGGAGGAGTTCCACGGAAGGGCTTCTATTGGCTGGATTTTTTACACCTCTTCCAAGCAGTAGTTGCCTAATAAATCTGCTGCTAACTGTGTGGTCACTAATGATGTATACAATCCTCTGCAATGAAAGCAAGCTAGCTATGTGCTAATGTTAAGTCACAGGACTTAACCACATGAAGTGAGCTTCCCAGGAGCCTGTCGCATAGCAGACACCTGACACTTTTCTGGATGACTAACCTTAAAACTGGATGCTAAGACTGATCTTGATCCTAACTTTGATTCCATGCCTTGGGTACTGGACTACAAAGGCTTGATTCTTACCCCAATGATTCTGGGACCGACTCTACTCATGTTACCACGGGCAAAGTGAATATTCTGGAAAAATTCTGCTGCTTCCAGTGATGAACAAATTTGATCTGGAATGGAAAGCCTCCTGCCAGCCAAGGGGCTCAAAGTGCAGCCCTTGTTGCATGAGTTCTTGTTCTGCTAAGCCTTCGTTCAAATAGACTGCAGATGACTCTTCCACCACTTTGCCTTCATAAACCTGGGAGACAATTTAAAATCAGAACAAATTGAGACACTAATTTATAGACGTTTTTAATTTCTAATTGAAAATGTTTGGCATGAAGGATTTTTTAAAAATTATTTAACTTGTTGGCAAAACACTACTTTGCAAAATTGTTAAATTGTGTATAACTTTCACATCACAAATCTTGGCAAAATGTATATTTTCATCCGTTTTTAACAAATACTGTAAAATTGTTTTGAGATGTTTAGCAATTTATGTTAATGTAGACTTCACTGGAACGATCAGCTCACGCCTTTGACTGCACATATCTTCTGTCTCCTTTTGTTTACAGTAAATACAAAGGCAATTCAATACCTCTGCCATTTATACATTCAATGTTTATACGAGACATTTTTAAACCTTTATTAACCTGCCATGCCCCCCCCCCCAATGATTATCCACTATATAATGTATGTACAAGCTGGGAGGGGACCTGAATCATTTTGTGCACAAGTGAAACCTGGTGATTTTCTAGTGCACTCCTCAAGTACAACCTTGAGTTCTCCCCAACTGTACACTTAGGGTCATTTACAGCTGGAAACCAGCGTTTAGCCGCATCACCCGCTTTTCCCAAGTTCCTTCACCAGCACAGAACTCCCTGAACCTCAAGCACAGGATGTCTTTTATAATTGTTGAAAGGTGACGTGTAAAGAAATACTGTAGATGCCGGCAGAATTTGGAGTTATTGCATTGTTTTTGTATCGTCACTTTGCTTGATGTGTTGAAGAACCAATGAAGGACGAACACCCAGCTTAATGCATTTCTCATTAACGAGGCCCGATGCGGCAGTACATCTTCGTAGAAGCACTGCTAGCTACAGTCAGATCTTCTTGCAATGTGTTACTTGACTCTTGCTGGCTGTTTTCTTTCATTGCAATACCATTAATATATCATAGGCAATCATAATCATATAATCATAGCCTATCGTGTGTCATATTCATGATATAGCATGGAGCTACGATATAGGTCTAATCCCTTAGTGTGCCAAAACGTTACATAACAAGCATTTTTAATTGACATGATAAACTACGTCTCGGATGTAAACCGTACTCAATTGGTCATAAGCGATTTTCATGCAGTCATCATAAAAATGGGCCTATTAACTATGGTGCGACGTTAACAAATTCAAAAATGATAGAAGGGATCGTTTTCTGCTTCATCAGTCTGCACATAAGCTCTTTGCTCATCTGAAATAGAAACCGTCGTTTATCTCGCCAAACATCACACAGTGACATAGCGACACCCCTGCAACATGTCACCACACGCTTGCAATTAGGTTCCCGCAAGCTGATTTTGTGACTTTTTTTTTTTTTTTTGTTCTGTGCCGGAAATGATCAAAAGTGATACATTTTCATCCGTACTGCATTTTGCTAGAGTTTTTCCATGGTAAGTACCTCACTCGCATGTCCAACATGCTACATACTCTATAGAAAAAGTGGCACCAAACATACTGGAAAGCAATAAAAAAAACTATCAAAATTAAAATTACTATAACCAGCCCGTTTTAACAATTTTGATTTGCTCTAGAAGGCATATATTAAATATAAACGTTCTATATTCACTGTGAAGATAATGAATTATTCTTGAACACTATACAGACTGCTTGTGTGTAAATGGTCTGATGTAAAAATGAACTTATAGTTTTCATTTTTTCTTAACATGAAAGTGAATTTCTCACAAAACCTCCGAGGCTGGTGGTCACTGAGGTCATTTGTACCCCCTAATCTGTACCAATAGCAATATGAATTTGAAGGTTTGGCCGCGACCTTCTGTTCTCTGGAAATGTGATTCATGTACAAAAAAACACAAAACTGACTATTAAATTGTTTACCTGCTCAATAGAGTTTTTATTTTAAAAAATTATAAGGCTTACGTTTTAAAATGTAATAATTTAAAGGTGATTTGGTTTAAACCGCAAAAAAACAATGCAAATGACATATGGTTTCACTTCAAGTAATCAGTTTTAATCGACCAAAGATGAACGCAAAAGTTTTTTTTTTTTATATATATATTTTTCTAAACTAGGCAAATCTGTGGTTTAAATATGCCATCACTCTGTAGTTCATAGGGTTTGTTACTTTGAACTAATAGGACTTGCAATGTTTGTTGTCCAACAAAACAGTCTTTAACTCTGCATCACCTTTTGGGTCCGGTTTTGTTCATTACTGCTTCATGTGAGGCTGAGTTTAGGAAAATTTTGACCCCAGATGCAACTGTGAAAATAAAACTGATTTTGAGACCAGGACCATGAAGTGGTCAGTCTTTGCCCTGTTTCCTGGAAATTCAGATGTATTCAGTTGGACGTCTTATTTCACTTTCACGGAGTTGGACACAACATTCAGACAATTACATCCAAGCAAAAAGGAAAAATATTGTGTTTTCCCATTTTTAACAGGTTCTCTACCTACACTTACAGTGCTCACAGAAAGTTTTGGGCACTTACTAAACTGAGTAAAAATATTGCAAATTTATCGGTTCCATCCATCTTCTGAAACCGCTTATCCCGTTTAGGGTCACAGGGTGACCATTTACACTGAAAACAACAATGACACACGTGAGTTAAAAAATGTAATTGTATTATCAAAAACACACAGAGAAGATGCTATACAGTATATATTTTGGGTCCAGTTTGTTTCTGCTTCTGACATTTTCAGTGTCACTTTCATTGCACTTGGTCAACATAAAAATACCTCATCGGAATCATGAAATTCTCTGATGGATTCTAATGGGCACAGAAATATGTCGTTTGGAACATGTAGAAAAGGCCTGAATTACGGACAGCAGAAGTGAAAATAATAATCTGCATCACACAAGTCTTTTATCGCCCTTACAGCTCAACTGATCAAGAAATTGTACCAGCTGCCTTATCTCTGCAAATGAAAGAAAAAAAGCTAACTAAAATTTAGGTGGAAATTTCACACTGGTGCAAATGCTTTATGAATCACTATAATAGTGAGTAGGGCGATATACAGTATGCAGACAGGAGCCGAAGACAAACAGGAAACAGGACATATGTAATTAGCATAATAGAAAGTCACATTTCATATGGAGGATGTTTTATGAAATATTCAATGTCATCTAAATGATTATATGTACATTCGAATAATCATTTAAATAGTTATAAGTAATAAGAATTGTTAAATCATCTTTGAAAGTCACTCAGACAGAATCTAAACAGAACCAAATATAATTTGTTGCATTGCAAACTAAAATTCACAACAGCTGGATCGTCGTTTGAATTCTCCTTTATGAATTCTTAATTTATAACTAATTTATATAAAAATTCTCATTTTTGCTTGTTCAGTCCTGAGGCCATGTTAAGATCCACCTTTGAAGTAGACAGTTGTTCTGATCCCCTCCTCTGAGGACTGGTGAATTACCCCAATAATCACTCCAAGACCCATAAAGTGTGAGCTGTTGCTATCGTGACTCATGCATTAAAATGTCTGGCTACCAATGATGACTCTTTCTAATTGTACATTTATGTTGACAAATTCTGGTTTTTAACTGTTGTGTTTTTTTTTTTAGTTTAAGATTTTGGAGGTTAGGATGTAATACAGCCCCAGGACGAACAGACAAAACATGGATATAAATGATAATTTGATCGACTAGGCGAGATCGAGTTCTTGTGACTTCATTTGGAATATAAACCATTCAGATATTAGGTTTTGTTTAGAGCCCCCACTCAGTTTGATATGTCACAGATTATTTTAATGGTTGCTGGTATCATTTAAAATGTAGTTTAAATGTGTATTTATTGAATATTGTAACAAAACACCTTCCATACCTTTGAGGCTAAATGAAAGCATTCCAACGCATGCAAATGCTTTGATTATTATAGTGATTACAAAAACAGGCAATCAGCATAATATGACAAGTATTGGATTATACTTAATGAACAGAAAAGCTAATTGGCATACAAACACATACTTAGTTTGTTTTTTAATTTAAAATTAAGTTTTTTTGTCATTGTAATGCTTAGTTTTGACTGGTCCTGTACATTCATCCCCCACTTTTGTTGTGCTTGTTTGCCTAGTTTGTTCCCGCCGATCCCTGTGTAAATTATGATTGGCTGCTGGGCTTCAAGAAGCTCTATGGCCCCTGGAAGTGGCACTCTGGTAGAAAGATGTGAAGGCACTGTAAGAAGTGAAAAACAATTCATTTTGCTAACGTTTATTGCTTGTTATAACATTGTTAAATTATTAAAAATGAATATCCAATATATAAATTTTATACAGAAATAAAATTTGGTTAAAAGGCTACAAAATCACATCGATGGCACGCTATATACCTGCCGTATTAGTATATTCATATTCAACAAAATACTTTTTAATTTCTTTTTCATGCCATCTGGATCTTTTTGTTGTACATGTGACCAAATTGCATCTTTTTATTTTTTTACTTAGTTTATCATTATTTTCTGAGTTCGCAACTGCTTTCAAGGCAGCGTTTCTATTGTGTTTCAGCAGCAGGCCATTTGCATAACTAATCGACAAAGAAAGCATTTCAAGTCCCACCCCAAAGTACCAAAGAAGTACCCCAGTACTTTCAGTACTGGAACGTTTGGTGCTCGTATTCGACCGGAAGTCAATGGAAAAGCATAAATACCAAAAGGACTGTACTTGGTTCGGTGGAAAAGCACCCACAGAAGATGAAAGAATGCATGCATAGTAAGGGGATTCACTGAGTCACATTTAATGTTCCTTTGCTTGTTCACTCTGTGTGTGTAAGCTGATGTGTGAGCAGTATGTCATCTCATGCTTGCATATCATAGAACTGGGGATGCATCACAGGTCAGACCGCAGGAAACTGGCTGCAGGTTGGGGTATTAATGCAAGTAGCATCTGAGAGTGTGCGGTGATTGGTGACTGTCTGAAGATGAGGCTGACCCACAAAGCCAAATAGCAGTGGTGTGCATGCTCTGTACCTGCCTGCAGGGGGAGACACTGCTTTGGTGTTCTCACTGGGAGACTGTCTCTGCCCCTTTCTTGTGTCCTGTGTCATCACATCGAGAGACACTGCAGGGAAAAGAATAGTAGTTAAATACAAATGCTGCACATCCAACCATATGCCCGATACAGAGAGCAGAGGAGAATTGTAAACCCGCGACCGTGTAGAGACAAAAATGACAAGCTGTTATTTATCTTATTTACACAAGGCTATTTAGTTCGTTTAATAAACGGACAATGTATTGACCTGTTCTATAGAAAAAGTAACCTTAAATGACTTCTGTTGTAATCTGGCGCTATATAGAAAATAAAATTAAATAAAGTTAACTTGACCTTCAAGGGGAGGCGCCGTTGGAGGGGGTGGGGCGGGGCACCCCCCTAATATAATGGTAGGGGAAATACTGACATTACTACATTACTTGTGCCTCAAGTAAAATGTTACCATATGCTGAAACTATAATATATTACTATAATGCTAAATCCACAGACAAGAGTCCTACTTTTGAGGAAGGGGAGTTATTGGACAGAGAACCCAAACAACAGAAAGTCAATCACAAAGTGACCATAGGTCATGTTACTGTACCTCTGGCTGGAGCAGAGTTGAGCCATTGGGACACCGTGGTAGACAGGGAGGCGAGAGACCCCTAACGAAGGAGAGGATATATGACAGTATCCCACAACAGCAGAGTCTAATTCCCCGCAGGGAAGCTAAGGAAATACATGCAGCATGTTTATTCCACACACATTGACAATAGCCATTTTACTGCAGCACGTTTATGAATTATGTTGCTGCTCACTGCTGTCTTTTCGTTCAGAACAGATAGGGGGAGCTGCAGCTAAGGAACATGAACACAGAATAAATGCATGTAGCCTTAATCATTCAATGATATTAAATTAATGATTAATTGGAACTGAACTATAAAGTTCTATAACTGGTTAAGTCCAAAAATTGTGTTCTGTTCTCTGACTAGGTGATGTAGCAAAACAGAAATGCGTGCAGAGAGAAATCCTGCGTTAAGGATCATGATAACTTGTCAACTAACACAATACAAGTTTTTTAAACAAAACATAGTTTATTTTGTCATTGCTGTTTTGTGTCTGAGATTCCATAACTCAGTATACCTGTGTCTGAGGCCAGGGACCTGCCCTTGGGTACAGACCAGCCCAGCACTGGTCTGGGGTAGGCTGTGGAGGTTGTCTGATGCTTGGAACCTTGGCTGGGCTTGGTCACATGGGCAGGACCTGCACATAGGTGTGGCATAGAAATTAGTCCTGCTACTTCCTGTTTCTTACTAAAACCAGAAAACAATCAATCATCCTCAACTTCAGAGAGATGAATAAATGAGTAAAAATTGGTGTTATGTGTGAATTTTATAACAAAATATTGAACAAGTGATTAAGTAATTGGAACAAATTCGTGAAACCTCCCAGAAACATGATTTGCATGGCATTCCAAGATTACACACCCTACATGTGAGATTTATATACCCAGAGGTGGGGCTACCTAGTTGCTATATATCTATGTTTGTCTATATGTGTAAAGTACTGTTATTTGACCAGTATATTAGTATGTAAAACAATACAGAGAAGCCATCAACAAAAGAAAAAAATATACATTTTGTATAGAATCATTTCATATAAGTTAACAAAATCTAATACTGTATACCACAGCATTTCCATATGCATTATAATGTATCAGAAACAAAATGATCTAGACCCACAATCACATCTAAAGACAGACAGCCTTATTCACCAGAGTGGTGTGTATATACTGTGAACCAAAAGGAGGTGATTTACCCGCATGTGTAGCCTGTGTACCTGAGAAGCTTCTGGCTAGTGGTTTCGTCTTTACCTTTGCACTTGCAGCAGGTCTTCCCTGTCAGGTTGGGAAAGCTTACTGTTATTACAATTTACATCTGCTCATACATCAGATAAGACAGCAATAAAGTATATCTCAAGTACCATGTTGGAGACTTGTGAGGTGGGGGCCACAGGGTAGGGAGAATTGCAGACAGGCTTGAGATTTTTTTTGGCCCCAAGAGTCCTGTGGGTCAGGGAGGGTCTGATTGCTGCAGCAGCCCCATCTTGTGAGCCATTCCCAGGATGCAGAGCAGAAGAGGAACCGTTACCGGGTTGGCCTCTTCCTATCCCCTGTCCAGGCTTCATGCATTGCCTGTGGAGGGAAGTACCAAGCACAGCCTGGCCTGTAGCTGGCATGGCAGCAGGGCCGTTACTGACTTTAGCCCTGCTTTTCATCGGTGTCACCTCCTTTTTAGGGGAAGCGGCTGGGGAGCCTCTTTTGGGTGTGCCCTTGCTTGCATGTGCCGTGGGCGTGGTCTTCTTCGTGGCAGGTGCTGTCTCACCAGTCGTTGGTGTTACCACTGCTTTGACAACAGTTGATGTCCTGGCAGTGGGTTTTACCTCATTTGTCACATGTGTAACATTGCGCACAGCTGGTGTGGTTTTACACACTTTAGGTGTGATTTTACGTTTGGTGGGAGTGGCCCCATCTGCAGTAGGAGTATCTGAAATGTTGTTGACGGGAGAGGTAGGAGATAACAAGCCCTCCTCTCCATTCAGGGAGAGTAACGGGATGCCCTCCAAGCTGACATCTGGCAGTAGCAGCCGAACAGGACTGTCCTTCACCACGTAGGTTTCCCGCCGAGGGCTCCGCCGTGGTTCCTGTGCCCTTATGAGGGCTGTGACTAAGGGTGACTGCTCCAGGTTTTCCTTTAATGCCAATTTCTCTAGCTGCCGAGCAAGGCGGTTAGCTTCCCGGCAGACCTCTTCGAACTTCTCCGTGCTTAATGGGGTCCAGTGCGGCGGTCCAGGTGAGGCCCTGCCAACACCTTCCTGGGCATTGAGGTCAAGGCTCTTGGCCACGCAGCGCTCCACGTGTTTCACAGTCCCCACGAAAACCTCTTCCTCCACCTCCTGGTTTGCCTGTTCATTACTGTGGGAAATGCAGTTATATTGGTTATGTTGCTGAACTTAGTGTGTAAATGTATTTGGTGGAGTCTGATGGGTGATAGAGATTATGCGTTTAAACAATGATGACAATTACATCCATACTTCTGTTCCTGTTCCCAGGCAACACTGGACACAAGGCTGGAGGGCAACCTTGTAGGGCGCGCGCACACACACAGGCACAAAATCATACATTATGGGAAATCTAGAGATTCCAGTTAGTCTTTGGAATTTGGAAGGAAACACATTGTATTGGTTTTCACAAAGCCTGCTGCCTCAGTTTTTATGACGCCAATTTGCATAAACTCCAGAATGTTATGAAGAGTGATCAGATGATTGCAATTAAATGCAAAGTCCCTTATTGTCATGAAAATGAATTTAATCCCAAAACCCACTTCCACTGCATTTCAGTCCTGCCACAAAAAGACCTACTGACATCATTTTCTCTGATGAATCCCTGGTCCAATTGTTTGGGGCATCCGGAAAAAAGATGTCCGGAGGAGAAAAGGTGAGCGCTACCATCAGTCCTGTGTCATGCCAACAGTAAAGCATCCTGAGACCATTCATGTGTGGGGTTGCTTCTCAGCCAAGGCAGTGGGCTCACTCACAGTTTTGCCTAAGAACACAGCCATAGATAAAGATTGGTACCAAAACATCCTCCAAGAGCAACTTCTCCTAACCATCCAAAAACAGTTTGAATGAACAATGTCTTTTCCAGCATGATGGAGCACCGTGCCATAAGGCAAAAGTGATAACTAAGTGGTTCAGGGAACAAAACGTCGACATTTTGGGTCCATGGCCAGGAAACTCCCCAGACCTTAATCCCATTGAGAATTTATGGTCAATCCTGAAGAGGCGGGTGGACAAACAAAAACCCACAAATTCTGACAAACTCCAAGCATTGATTATGCAAGAATGGGCTGCCATCAGTCAGGATTTGACCCAGAAGTTGATTGACAGCAGCCAGGGTGAATTGCAGAGGTCTTGAAAAAGAAGGGCAAACACTGCAAATGTTGACTGTTTGCATAAACTTTATGTAATTGTCAATAATAGCCTTTGACACTTATGAAATGCTTGTAATTATACTTCAGTATACCATAGAAACATCGCACAAAAGATCTAAAAACACTGAAGCAGCAAGCTTTGTGAAAACCAACACTTGTCATTCTTAAAACTTTTGGCGACGACTGTACACACTGAAACACATTGTAGACAACTAAATCCATCTTATTAGTCTCCGTAAATGCATGTTACGCAACGACGGTGCGAATCGACTGAGTATAGAATCTGCTGAGTTTATGCGGATCACCTGGACCGACTGTATAAGAACGGGACACCTCGTTACCTGTCCGAAACCGGAGACCCGAAGGTAAAATCGAGCTGCTCTTCGGTTATAAAACCAAGATCTGAAAGACACGTACAGTTCAACTAGTTAACAATGCCATGGGTTGATATTTACTTATTTATTTTAAGCGTATGTAAATTGAATTCATACCTTCTGTAAGATTATCCATTTTTAAATCTACCGAATGTTTTCTGCAAATACAAGAGAAACAAGGCGTTTAGGTAACTAAATAGATTTCAGGTCAATGGATTTTTTTTAATACGTATCTGATGATAAAACGCACTCATTCGTAAGTGATTCATTTATGAAAAAATATTGAATACCTATAGGTTATCGCAAATAGGTATCGGGGGTAGACAAATTTACGTTATCAACAGTTAGTAATCACTTTCAAAACTCATTCATTCATTCAAAAACCGGGTTAGTTTCCGTGGCATAAAACCAATTCGACAACATAACATTTAAACAGTTATACATTTACAATTCAATATACCAAACGCACTGTTGTTCGATTTAAAATTTGTACCTAACACTCCGATTGGACGGTTCACAACCGGAACTTTCTCCATGGCACCAAGTAGCATAAACTGTCCGTCATGACACAGTCTCCGTTATACTGCTCTTATTCTGTTAAACTGATCTTGCATGCCAACTTTAAGTGATAGTATCTTAAATGTCTATTATGGGTATTCTATTGATTTGATTGATTTATTTAGTTCTATTTTTATCTTTGTGTGTTCAGTTAAAAAAGTGAAATGTTCATTCTGGAACTATTATTTTAAAGCTTTTGTTTCCTTACGGACGCTATTTTTGACGTACCCTGCACGCGGAATTGTGTTTGAGCTGTGTTAATGATCGTCTTATGCGTGCTTAAGTTGAATTTGTACATTTGGCATTAAAGATGTCTGGTATTCCACCGGATTCTTGGGAACCGCCAACAGTGTCATTGGAGACGTCGTAAGTGGACCAAGAAGAATTTAATGAATTGATTTTTTTTTTTCTGTGATTCGTTATTGTCAATTTTATAATCTTATTTTACCGCTATCTGTGCACCCCCCACTGACACATCATTTGGATCAGTGAGTCAAAAGTCAAATATATTAATCACGGACACTGCTAGCATCTTAATTCACAATATTTATTTTTATTCACTTTTATATGACAGTCTGAGAATGAGCCCAAAGTACGTGATGTGCTGTATCATTTGTATGACATTCTTTAAACTGGTTTGTAATGCACGTATTGAAAGGGTCAGAATTCGTATTTTGAATCATTAGGTATAAAGGAAATTTCACAATTCCGTCCTTTACATAGTTTTTGATGCCAGATATTTATAATGCGACACAACATTGTGAATACAGGGTAACTCGCCGTGTGAAATGTAATGTACACAAACTAAACTTGATATCAGTTATTTTTTGGGCTCATAAATGTGGGCTGTGATATACATTATGAGTGTAATAAAAAAAAATCTTAATACAATCTTACTTTATTGAATAATAAATTGCTTTTAAAAACTTCATGTTCACTGATCAGTTTGAAACCAATTACTTTGTTGCTGAAGTGCAAACGTCCAGTAAGGGGCGGTAACATCATGCATCTCCAACTTATGCTACAATATTTCGGCTTTGCTTATCCAACATACAAGTGTCCGTGGTTACAGGTACTCTAACACATGCTAGTATGACTTTTTTACGATGAACGGGTTAACACTGAACGGTGAGAAACGATACATTAGTGTTACGGCTGTAATTTCAGAATGGGCACCATTGTTGTGGAACTGTACTGGAAGCATGCTCCGAAAACCTGTAAGAACTTTGCGGAACTTGCCAGGCGTGGGTACTACAATAGCACCAAGTTCCACCGAATCATTAAAGACTTCATGGTACAGGGAGGTGACCCGACCGGAACTGGTGAGCAACTAATCACCGATTCGCTTTACCTGCTTGTGTCGTCGCTTTGCTTTATTTTATTATTTTATGTTTTGATTTTAAGGGTACTTTTCGAATGGACGGTAATCAGTCAGTTAATCAATCAGCTAATTAAAATGGTGTGTGGCTCAGCGCGCTAAGCCTCTGTGCGTTGAACAGAAGGTCACCAGTTCGAGCCCAGCCTTGGCAGAATAGTTGCGTCTGTGGGCCTTTGAGCAAAGCCCAGAGCCCCCAGTTCCATTGACACCACTGGGGGGGGGGGTCACCCTTTGCTGCCCAGCTTGTCCTCACCTACATATGTTCTGGGGTAGGCGAAATGAGAATTTCCCCATGGGTATCAATGAAGTTTCTTCATTACTACTGCTGCTTTTCTTGCTATAAATCAAGATTTATGTAAACGCGCAATAGAGAGAGGATTCCCGTAACATTCACTTTTTTTTATGTCAGCCATTTTCTTTCATTTGAAAGTATGAGCTATAAATGGTGAGAATTATTGGGTACCGTAATTTAATGTGTTCACATGACAATGTACACAGTTTCCCATTTATAGTGCCATTTTGAACAGATAAGTAGTATTTCAAGTGAGTCCTTCCTGCTTTTGTTTTTAAAGGACGTGGTGGAGCCTCCATATATGGAAAGCAGTTTGAAGATGAGTTGCATCCAGAGCTGAAATTTACAGGTAATTTGTGATTGGCGGTGAGTAAGTGATGCTTTTGGTGTCACCCGTCTCTCAGCGGTTCATGCAGAGTAACGGCCCCTCTGTGTTCCCGCATGCAGGGGCTGGCATCCTGGCCATGGCCAACGCAGGTCCCGACACCAACGGTAGCCAGTTCTTTCTCACCCTGGCACCCACGCAGTGGCTGGATGGCAAACACAGCATCTTTGGCCGAGTGTGCCAGGGCATGGGGGTCGTCAACCGTATTGGC
The DNA here is from genome assembly GCA_026776945.1 of Isichthys henryi. NCBI lineage: Eukaryota > Metazoa > Chordata > Actinopteri > Osteoglossiformes > Mormyridae > Isichthys > Isichthys henryi. Next base: position 8,906,157 of record JAODJX010000109.1, read on the forward strand.
ATGGTGGAGACAAACTCTCAGGACCGACCTGTAGACGACATCAAAATCCTCAAAAGCAGCCTGCCGAACTGAGCTTCATCTCCTGTATAGTCTTTAAATACATGCTTTTTTCATATACAGTCTTTTGTGGTAATGATTAATTTCTTTGCAATATTATGGTTTGTTGTCCATATGTTTCCGGTTTTAAGTAAATAAAGTGGCTGTATATCCACACTCCAGTCACATCAGGTAGTTAAACCACTCCACACATCATAGTAGGACGTTTCATAGTAGCAAAGTTACAATCTCCAACTATAACTTCACTGAACCACTGCTCATACCATAACATCACTGACAGGTGAGGTGCAACTTCACCAGTATCGCAATTTGACTTTTCCTAGCTTAGACATTACTGGTGATAATCATTATGCAGTGGAATGCTTGTTTGAGTTTTTAAAATACTGCAAATGTATTGGTTTTATAAATACTCTTTTAATTTAACGAAAATATATTAGAACCAGTCGTTTTAAGTGAAACATTCATTTCAAGTAGTAATCAACTGAAGCCCACATAGTTGTGAAAGTGCTGTTCCATCCCAAACAAACCAGTCTCATAGACTGCTTGTTGTCAATAGACTTTTATGAACGCAATGCATTTGCAACATTTTTACAGAATTAAACAATTATCTCAAAATTTTCTGTGAGCGCTATGCTATAAATCTGTATCCAAGGAGGTGGGTAAGTGACGCAGGAATGTGGTGTGTGTGGAGGATGTAGTTTTGCTACCTTAGTTGTGATCAGTTAATGCAATTCCTTAGTCTCAGATTTCTGAAGAATATCTCCCAGCTTGTGATTAGGAAGAGGGTCATGGAATAGAAATTAATTTTGGATTAAAGTGTAGGTAAGATCTTCATTCAGAAGTTAATGAATGGTCTGTCACATTGGTCATCTTTCAGTGTTTGGGATGAAAGTTCTCTGAATGTGTCAATCGTTCAGAGACGGAAGTGCAATACTGCAAAAAGAGGAAGTATGGAAAAAAAAATGACTGGTGCAGATGACTAATCTAGACGTGTAAAGTGGTGTGCTAAGCTGGCGGCAGCTTTTCCGTTTCCATAGTGATGTGAAAACAGTAGTGAATATGCCTGAAATAAGCTAGTGTGCTGTATGTATGTGGTGCTGGACCAGCAGCCTAGTTAGGTCCTGTTGTGAGGTTCACTCTTATCTGTGCTAGTACTGTTCTCTGCGTAAAGCTCTATTCAGTCACTTTGAATTTTATCCATTTATAAAGTTAGCACATTTCATACCCTGTCAAACTCAGGGCCTGCTTGCTAGTTGGTCTCCTCCCAAGCTGACGCCTTGAGCTCTTATTGAGCCAAAAGAGATAGGAGAGAACAAAACTGCAGCTTAAATGATCAGTAAGCAAAGTCCCGGCAGTCAAGCTCAGCTGTTTCATTTGGGGATCCTGCTGTTTGCTAGGGCCTTGGGCTTTAGCCTGGGGTATCCTCTGCATTAATTCACCCCTGATTATGGCACCCGATGCATTGTCATTGAGATGGTGGTGTGAGGTTACCATGCTGTGGATGTTAGGGTGCTTAGCACAACTTAGAGCTTGTCCCTAATATGCCAACATCAGATAGACATCTGAACAGAGAGATTGGACAGGCAGATAACGGGTTGTTTCAGACTGATCTTCGCTATTAATGAAATCATTATGAGACAGGCAGAGCATAGCACTCAGAGGAAAGAAGTGCATAAAATACTGCAACCTCAAACCCTCCATCCTTAGAATATTGTAGTAGTCATATTCCATTATTAATTATAACAAGCAGGATATTGCTTAGTGACCTTAGATTTGTTGTTCGCTCAGTTCCTGCCCTGACTGTGTGTGAAATTGGTCTATTCTGTCCACGTTTATTTTGGTCAAAGACGTGCAGCAGTTTCTAAAACCATGTTTCTCAAGCCGGCCCTTGGAGACGATGTAAGTTTTCTCTTCCTATCAGGAGCTAGGAGGGAGCAAAAATGTGGACTGGGGGTCCCTGTCGACTGGGTTGAGAAACACTGCTCCAAATAATCTAAGAGTATGTATGGGATGTTCACCGGGCATCCATTCCAGACTGTCCCCTACCTCATCCTGTATGTTCCCTGGGACTGACTCCAGACTTGCCACACTCCTGCAGTGGTTGATGACTAACGATAACCACATTCCGTGTTGAGAGACTTTCACCTGACAAATCCTGTTATGACAACTCTCAAGAGTGACGATCGGGGCGTGACTCACATGTCTCCTGCGAGGAGGAGATTTCATAACAGACCACACTGCAGTCATTGGACTATAGAGCGTAGTAGGAACCAGTATAATAAGCTGTGTCAGTCCTCAAGGGCTAGAGAACCACAGCGTCAACAGGCACCTGGCAGGTAAGAGGCAATTGCCTAAAGTCCCTTCATTAATTTATGAATGAACACTAGACCATCCCTTGGCCCTTAGGGACTAGGCCTGGTCACTGCATTGGGGCTGATCTCTCTTTTGTGGTATGGCTCCAGCTTGGAATCCAAGAAAAATCTCAAGAGAACTTGGTTCCATAGTATTCTTGACAGGTTTCTCAGAACAGTCAGGGTCCTGATGGGGAATGTCTGTGGGGAAAAGTTCAGTATTTTCATTATTGTTCATTATTATCTTCAGTGGTTTGCATTCAAACTGACAACCATTAACCTGTGAAAGCACGTCAGCAAAGCACACAGTGCTGCAAGGTAACAGATGCTACCTCTTCTAACTAATCTCTGAGTACGAATATCTAATATCTCAGAGTTAGTCTGTTGTCTGAAATAACTGATGACTTATTCCTTATTTTTACTGCTACAAATGCCAGGCAACTTGGTTCAGAAAACACCTAATTAACAACATGTGAAGGCTTGAATCTTGGAAACTTGTTTCTGGTGAGATGGGGAGGAGCTGAGCCACTGAGGGTGGGTGTTGAGGGTGGTTAAGAAGACCGACTGTGTGAATTTTCAATCAAAATTGTCACTGTTAATTGTTCTTCAGTGACATAACTGGGCACTGTGCCTTACTGGACGGCAGAAGCTTTCAGTGCAGAGTCAGGACAATCCCCACTGGAAAGGAACTCTGCCACAGCTCAGCACAGAACTGGTTCCCATGAGGCAAACTGACCTGAAGATCATTATATTGGGAGCACTCGGGTAGGACAAATCTTTATTATCTAAAAGAGATCAAATGACTAAGTTACAAAAGAAAAAAACCCTGCCAGTACTATTTTGCACTTCCCTTGCCAGGCCTAGGAGGATGGGCTTCCTCTTTGGGTCTGGTTAGGGTTAGGGCTTCCTCTGCTGGCCCCTGGAGGATGGGCTTCCTCTTTGGGTCTGGTTAGGGTTAGGGCTTCCTCTGCAGGCCGCTGGAGGATGGGCTCCCCCTTTGGGTCCAGTTAGATTGTGTAATATTGTGAAAATGTGAATATTGTGAGTATATAAATACTTCTGAATTGAACTGAATTGGTTAACACTCTAATACTGTCAGTAGTCTTCTGACTGAGATATATGTGTCTCATTCAACGTTTTGGTTCTCAACTGAGTAAGTTCATGTAGGTGACGGTAGTTCCTGCTTACTGTAAGTAGCCCATTTCAGTTTCATCACCATCTGGTCCTGATGTTTAGGGTGGGAAAAACCTCCATCTTGCACCGATACATACACAACATCTTCAATGAGGACTATAGTTGCACTCTGGGAGCCAATATCCAACAGAAGGGCATGAGTGTGAATGGCCAGGCTGTTAGGTTGCAGGTAAGCTGCCCTCAGAGCGATTACTGACATGCTACACACCCAACCCATTGAAGACAGACATGCTGTCCGGCCTGAAACCTCATCATGCTCAATAATGATGTATCACACAGACAGTCACTATAATGCAGAACCCAACACAATGCACAGCACAGACCTACTATCAGCACTGACACACACTGACAAAGCAGTGGAACAGAGATTTAGTGCTATAATGTATTGCGTGTTTATTTCTGTGCGAGGAGAGAGAAGGAAGAATTACTCAGTGCATATGATTCTACAATCCTGCCACTCAAAAAGGGCTATGCAGAAACTTAGAGAGACAGGTGCTCGGCTGGGGGGGGGTGGGTGTGATGCTATGTAATCGGGCAAACCTCTGCATCTGCCTGTCCCCAAATCATCTGAGCTGCAATGACAGTACACCTTTTCCGGCAGGTCTGGGATACTGGAGCACAGGAAAGGTTCCGCTCGATGGTCTCGCTTTTCTACAGGGGACTGGATGGCTGCATCCTGACCTTTGACCTCACAGACCGGGACACCTTCAGAGAGCTGGACAGCTGGAGGCAGAGCATTCTGGAACAGAGCCAGGCAGCGGATGCTGGCTTACCATTCATTGTTCTGGGCAACAAAGCAGACGTTAAGGACAGACAGGTGAGACTTGCTATGCCCCTGCTGTAAGTCAGGAGGCCGTAACAGGTGGGCAGGGGTCTGAAGTGCACTACGGGCAGGAAGAAGAGTAAAGTAGTAACGTAATAATGTAGTCCGCACGGATTTGGGAAGACTCAATATTATGGATTATGCAAATAATCATGCCACTGAAGGAAATAAGGGACAAGGATGGAACCAAAGAAAAGGAAAGATACAAATAAAACATCTCAAAACCCTAATCCTTACTATCAAGAAGAAAAACTATGAAAAGAAAACTACTTAACTATACCGTCCAAAGAAAACATAAGGATTGGCACCTACCCGCTTTCTGAGTGTGGCTCTGCGTGGATGTGTAGGTATGTACCTCTTCCCTACCCAGTCTCTTACCCCGTGCATATATGTAAGATGGAAAAAACAGTCAGCATCAAGAGATAGCATAAAGGAAGGCACAAACAGAATGTCCACAAGCTTCAGCCGAGCCACTCCATCTCAGGAGCAGCCATCTTTGAACAGTCTGCTCATCCCACTTTGCAGGCTGTTCATTGCACAACACTGATTGGCAGAAATCCCGACCAGTCATGGGACCCATCAGCTGGCAAACAGGAAACACAAAAAAAACTAAACAAAATACGTTGTCAAGGAACGGGGAGGAACTGAGGATTCAGGGCAAACAAGTTGGGTTAATTCACTGAACTTAAAAGGACAAAAAACAAAACAGGATCGCGGTGGATCAAAAGGGGGAGGAGAAGGCACACTAGACAGGGGCACACAACGTCAATGATGGAACTAACTAACACAAGACAGGGAAGCACTTATAAGCAGGGCTAACAAGGGCTCCAACAAGAGGCAGCTGGAGTGAATCGCACAAGAGCTGGAATGAGAGGTGGGTCAAGCGATTAGCAGATGTGACTCATTAAGGCCACACCAGGAAGGCAACAGGAGGGTCAGGCAGCGCAGGACATGACATACATGTGTACATGTAATACTGTAGATGGCTAGATCCACCCCCATTTAAAAAATGTTTGGACAAACTGCACACACGCTTTATACACTGTGAACTTGTACTGGATAAGCAGTTACAGAAGACTTTTGGGTTTCTGGTAGGTTTTATACAATTATTATTATCAGAACCTTTCTCTCTTGAGGTGAAGGCCTGCTGCCATAATTTCCTGGCCTGGAACAAAATTTGGCCTTGTGCAGAATTCAGGTTAGGAAAGATACATGGGGGTATTCAACAGCCAGTCCTCTGATGACACCTGTTACGTTTGGATGATACGTTTACTTTGTTTATCCCAACACCCAGGGGTACTGCTAGAGATTTTAGATATCAAAGTAAATCATCTTGGGTTCTCAGCCCAGACCAATCCAAATTTTTTAGGGCCCCTTGGAATCATCCTTGCCCCCCCTACCCCTCACCCCCACCTTACAGCACCCCTGAAACCACTCTAGCCCAGTCATGGCATCCCTAAGAAGCTGAGTACTTTTGCAGGTGAGTCGGGCAGAGGCTGAGGCCTGGTGTGACGAGAGGAACCTGACCTATTTCGAGGTGAGCGCCAAGGAGAGCATCAATGTGGAGAAGGCCTTCACTACAGCAGCCAGCTATGCCCTCTGCTGGGTAAGGCCTCTGTCCTACCATCACTCCCACTCACACTCCTGTAGACCAGGGTAGATGTACACTCATTCCAGCAGAGCCCATGTCACCTTCCTGAATGGCAACAGTAGGAATGGACTTGCTTAAGTCGACTCAAAGTGACAGAGGTGGTGGTAAGAACTGACAGGTTACTTAAGAATCATATTTCTACTCAACAGTGAAGTTCTGGCTGTCAAGTAAAATGGCAAAGGGCCCTGAATCACTTAAATCAGTGATGGCGCCAGGGTCCGACTAGCTAGGCTTCAGCTCCAAATCATTTTAGCCATGTTTTATTCGTTTGGCATATAGCATATAATGTGGTTTTGTTGTCATGAAATACCAAGTCCTGGAATAGACACACCCAAGTGCGGATGGATCGAAAGTTATTCTTTGGACCCAACGAAAGTCCGGCACGTCACCCCGCTCTCGGTTCTCGGCTTGTTACCTTTTCTAAAAGAATCAGGAGCTGCATCAGAGCACATCGTTTCAGGTTTGCACGCGTGTGTCTGTCACGGTCTGATGTGAGCCCTTTGGCAGGGTCCAGGGTTAAGCCTTGGATCTACTCTTACTATAGAGCTGCCTTGGACACAAACTGTATTGACATTCATTCCACCACTTCGGCTAGAGACAGTGATGTGTCCACTCTGTATAGTCTTATTTTTCACAAAAATGTCAGGCAGCGCATTCATTGCCACAACTTTGTGGGTATCAGGTAACATTATTCTCATTGAATGTGTGTAGAAATTCCATGTATCCGATGTTCTGCAATTTATTTGTTAGGCTGATGATGTGTGATTGGTCAGCATCATCTTGAAAGGTGACAAAAAAGTCTAACCATGCTTGCAGTCCCACGGTTTACTTATGTCACCCCCCCCCCACCTCACTTTTTGGCAGCACAAAGAGAAGCTTATGAGCAACCTGACAGACTCCATCAAACTGAAGGAGGACAACAAAGGGCAGAAGACCTGCTGTGCGTAGAAGGTTAATTCCATAAGATGATTAGTGTAGATGGAACCTAGTCCATTGTGCCTGAAGCTGCTTGTTGCAAGGGACCTTTGACATGAACCTCTTCAGTCCTGTTTTATCGCTCATTATTGGAGGCAGGTATGTCTCAGAATCTTAGGTGAATGATCTGCTGTTTTTGTACTGGCTGCCCATTATTTTTCACATGGATGTCGTGAGGGGCTGGGTGGGATGACACCTACCAGGAGATGTTTGGTTTTATTTTTCTTGATTACATGTGTAAATGTAGTAGTTGGCCAGATTTTTAGGTATACCTACAAAGTATATACATCTCAAATTTTCCAATCCTATCCTGGTTATTGGAAAAAACAAGATCAAGTTTGGCTTCTCCGCTGGTAGGGGTATTAACAAAGTGAGTAAAACGCAATCCTGTACCAATTCCACCATCTCAAGTTCATTTACATAGAGCCAGAGACTTTGTCCCACTAGTTAAACAGTATTTCCCTTTTAAGGATACCCATTTAAATGTACCATTTCTATATTTCTTTCTGTTGTTAATATTATTCTGTTATTCATGTATTGTTTGATGTGTAATGTCTCTTGTATTATAGCGAACCATTAGTCAGAAATAATGCACGTCATTTATACAATGCACAAGTGTACGAGTCCCTACCTCTGTGTGAACAGGTTCCCAAGTTCAAAACCTCAAGCTCACCTGAAAATATCACAAGACTCTATCTCAATGGCCATGAGAAGAGCTTTGCTACACAATCGCTACATTGCCCAGTGAAGTATGTTCGGTGGATGATCAATCTAACCCAGGTTACTGAGTGATACTGGTATTAAGTGAATCCCATTCAAGTCTCCCATTAACAGACTCACTCGTGATTCCATAATAGAGTTTCGAGGAACCAACCCTTCAGGCACAATAACTGATCAATAATCATCATCAAATAACTCATTTATGGAGATTATTTGAGCTGATTTTTCCTACAGCACTGTAGTGGAGTACTTATTAACTGGTATGCCGTGACCCAAAAGCAGGTTTGCAGTGTGTGGTTTTTAAAACAGTTATTTTTGCTGTTGCCACCCCTTACCCTGGCCAACAACTTTTTACTTCTTTGGAATGCAACAATGACCACGGAAAAATGTGTCTTGAGGCAGGGGTGTGTCTGTTTCAACACACCAATAAACTGGTAACAGCAAACAGTAGGCAGTGCCTTGGATTTCATCCTCTCTCAAATTCGCGCCCCTCATCCCAACATGCAACGTGCAACATGCACCACATTCCCTATTGGGTAACGTAGCAGCGTTGATGATATGGAGGAGCTGGTTCCAAAAAGATTTCAGCATTGGTAAAAGCGAACTTGTGAGGATTTTCCAAAACCGACACACTGCAAACAACAGTTGTTTGCAAAATCTGCAAAGATGGGGATCGCACATTGGATGGCAACTCAATGAACCATTTTTATCACTTCAAAAGAGAACAGGTGACAGTCAAACAGCAACGGGAACTGTTCAGTAACTTGCAAAATAGTCTTACAAACCAACTTGAAGAATAATCGTAATAAACTTGTGGATCATGATCCTACCTGAAAAAAAATCACAATATGATATTTTTTCCATTTCTCCCACCCCTATTCTGAGACTAAGTCAGCTGAAAACCACTGATATAATGCGGGAAGATCCCAGGAGAATGACTTTCTGAGATGCTAGAAGCACCACATCTGACATCAACAGTCATACCACATTTAAAATAATACAGAACATGCCATTTTAATGCTTAGACAAACAGTAACTGTAGGTGTAGTATTGCTAGCTACCGCAATACTCAGCATGGGAAACTGCTGTATATCAGCAGGCAAGCAGGTCAAAAATCCGGGCCTAGATTTCTTCAGATGACTGTAACACCCTGACAGTGGTACACATGAAACCCTCTAGTACTTTTGTAGATTATCTATGTGCACAGTAAAAATGGAAGGGACACCCTAAGATAAAACCAGGCATCTTTCACGGTGGTTTAGTGGAAAAATATGCCAGTCATCTTCAGTGTCAGCAGAAACGTCATGTGATCTTGGTTCATCAACCGCAGCGTTGCAGAAATAACACCTCTATCAGTGCATTTTGTTCCCTTTTCTGGAACACGTGCAACGCACGCGTACACACACACACACACACACACACACGTCGGGTAAACATATCTTTATGGGGACTGCTCTTTCATTTCTATGGGAAAAATGCTAATGCTAACTATGACAACCTTAACCCCTACCCAGCCCTAACCATAACCAAGCAAAAAAAGAGTTTTTTCATTTTTAGTTTTTTCATTGCAGTCACAGATTTTTATTAAATTGAGTTTTCCTTTATGAGGACCTGGAAACTGATCCCCATAAGGGAAAAAAAATGGGTATTCATCACATTGTGGGGACATTGTATCCCCATAAGGTAAGGTATACCCGCTTGCGCATATACACACAGTTGAAAAGCATTTCAAAATATCTTTTCTTCAGCATCACTCTGTCCCGCTGCAGACTGACGATGATCGCACAGCCCACCTGTTTAGAGACAGAGGAAGTCACAAAGTGAGACCACCAGCTGCCACCCCCAAGCTCACCATCAGATCTCATTCATTTGATCTTGGGTCCTACGTTTCTTCACTGATATCATGATGCTGCTCAGAACAGCCCCTGAGGACATCAGCCAGAAGAGCAGCCATCTTGCCCAGCTCCACATGCCAAAGAGAGACGCTGGATCCTCCTGACCAGTCCGGCTGCGCTCCAGTACCTGGATCAGGCTGCCAAACACAGTTATGCAACGTGACAAGAGTTTCCAGTATCTAAAGCATAATTTAACAGTGGTGTTTTTATGTATGTTAGATTTGCGCCTAACCTTGGTATTTAGTGTGCAATACTGGCTTTCCTTATGGTCTTCCACGGGTGTCAATTCTAAAGAGCTCATAGTATATGTGAGTATGGTTGCCTTGAGGTGCACTGGCGTGAAGCTTTGGATCTCCCATGCCTTGTGCCCTACGCTGTTACAGCATGACCTTGACCAAGATGAGCAGTTATGGATGGATGTTGCAATTTCTGGTTTAGCTTCGCTTCCCAAACAGGCTCTGTTTATCTCATGATCATGCACAGACGCCTTGATACCTGTTTAGTGTTTGTGTTTCATCCGGTCCACCCATATGATCCAGCGTCTCACCTGTTGAAGTGACATGGTGTCAGGTTCAGTACCAACAGGCTCGCAATGTCAGGTTGAATGTCACTGCAGTTCTCAGAATCCAGTGCTGATATCTACTGTAGGAACACTGTGGTGATGCTGACTTTTCCTCTACCCTTGAATTGGGGGTCAGAAGGCTATACATACCCTGAGACACATGCAGTGTGATCCGCTGGATGATGTCCACGCCAAACAGCATGGTAGACGCGCAGCAGTACTCCCCCGTGTCCGTGGCCCCCACCTCCACCATGCTCACCTGCACCTTGCCCTTCTGCCGCACATCGCTCACCTCCAGCCGGTCCCTGTGGCTCAGGGCCACCCAGCCATTTGTCCGGCCCAGTGGCACCAGTCCATCAGGACTTTGTCGGTACCAACCTTTGACACGCTGCCGCTGCAGGGGGCTGTAACTGCAGAGCAGAGTGATGTTTGCTCCCTGAGGGACTCGGACCTCCTGATCCCCATCAACAGAGCAGCCTGGGGTGGAGAGCCACTGTTACACAGAGGCTGCCTTAATGGTGGGTAGACAGGTATGTCATACTCGAGCATATCAATGGCTTATGCTGAGAAGGAAAAATAAATATGTGAATAAAGGTTTTGGGTGTGAAGGAACAAACACAACACACAAAATACGTTAAGCAAAGGAGATGCATTTAGTGCTTTGCAAAAAGTATCAGACGCTGGTGATCAGATTTGCCTGAATTACAAATGATAAACATATTCTTAGAAAGATTAGCTGACACGAATGCTAGAAACCACTGGCTTTTTGCATATTTGTGAGCAGTTGACAAAGAATTAATGTATACGTTCACATGTGGGCGCGTGCGCGCGCGCGCGTGTGTGTGTGTGTGTGTGTGTGTGTGTGTATGCAGGAAAAGGGGACAAAATGAACCGAGGCTCTATTTCTGCAACATTGTGCTCGATGAGTCAAGATCACATGAGGTTTCTGCTGTCACTGGAGCAAGATGACCGGCACATTTTTCCACTAAGCCACTGAGAGAGACACCCTGTTTTACCTTAGGGACCCTATCATCACTTGATGGTAGAGCAATCCCCCATTAATGGCAACACTCAAAACCTGAACACTATGTGATTGGCATAATACGTATTTTCTATGCAGCGATTTCATCTTTCAGTTTTTGTGTTATATTTTGGTGTTTCTATTGCCGATCTCCAAAGAGTAAATGAACCATTATAAATGAATGAGCATAGGACCTCACACAACGATTGATTAGTCATTGAATTAAATTTAACAGTAAAGGGAAACATGCATCTCAGCCACTGACATTACAAAGGCAGACTAATAAAATGCTATTTGTTTTGTAAAGCACACTTCATAATTTATATTTACTGTGTCCTGTTTGCTATATGTATCCTTCTTTGTATCTGTGCAATGTACCTTGGTGCTGTACGCAAAATAATTTGCCCCTGGGATCAATACAGACTTACCTTAATGAAAAACAACTCCCCAAGAACAACATTATACATAAATATACAGAAGATGCTAATATTTCACTTAAAAACATCATTAAATATTTTATTAAGTACTTCTTTTAAGTGCATTGCGATGATAACGTGGCTACAGCTGAGCTATCATCAATCCGAGCCAAACAGAAGTTCTGAAAGTCTTACCTATGGTGGCTGCGATTAGCACGGCTGGCCACCACGTGCCCATGGCCAAGTCTGGTCAGACTGAGGTAGATCCACTGAGCAGGATGGAGAGAGAGCCCACCTGACACGCCAGTCCCCTGGAGCCCGGTGCTAGTGCACTCCTAATGAATGACCACCAAGTGACTATTGCACAAGCTCTGTAAGTGTGGAAGTTGCTGGCTTGGCCATTTCAGAGGTTGGACCACCTCTATGTTTCCGCAGAAAATACAGGCAACTTGTGTGCTCAAGTAGAAAAAACAATGAAATCTATTTCTGTTCTTTGTTTCGCATGGCCATTTCGTATCTTTTGCCTGACTGAAGGGTGGGGGGAGGGGGGTAGGCTGTTGGATCATTTTGTCTGATTTCAGTGAATTGAATAGACTATGTGGACAGCTATGGCTGAGAATTTCTGCTTAGTTGTTGAACTCTTCCTGGTTTTTCTGCTAAAATCAAGTAAGATTCCACACAGGCCCGGCTATTCCAAACTAGTTAACACGATCAGTTCAGAGAAAAACAGTTCACATCCCAAATCCTGTCACTGACAGACCTAGGCAAGCTGTAGACTGTTTACACGATTCACATCCCACATCCCATAATCAACAGACCTATGCAAGCTGCAGACTCCTGAACTTACGTCGTTCAGGTGCATGCTGGGAGCAGGGCAGAACTAAGCTTTGGTCACCCCTGTTGTCACCCTACATCACTTAATCTAGCCGATCGATCCACCAGCACCCATCCCCACCACTCTCGGTCTGTCAACATTCTGTCAACAATATACAAACACCAAGTGTGCCAGAAAAGACAAGAGGTCCTCAATATTTGCTTTCCTTTCTGCCCCTATCTGTTCATTTTATACTCATAGTTTACACTTTATCACTTTACTTGTATATTTTACAGACAGTTTTTTCAGAAATTCTTTAATTTCTTTAAATAGGTTAAGGGGTAAATACTCACAGCTCCCCCCAAAAATTTATTTTTTCAGTTTTGTGTTTTATAATTTTCTGTAAATCTCGATAAAGCACACAAAGGCAAACAGGCACTATATAAACTGCAGATTATAAATTGCAAATTAATCAAACTGACCGTAAAATAAGTAGTGACATATTTCATGAGTCCACAGTTTCACACACACTAAATTCCAAACAGACACTTGGCAAAAACGCTCCATGTTTAACCTTTATTCAGTATATGGATTTCAGTGCACATTAACTTTGTTATGGTACAGCATTCCAGCCATGTGCTGCTGGTCTGACTTGTTTTTAGTAGAGCTTCATACAGAATGTGGAAACAGCCATGGGACAGAGCTAATTCCAACCTAAAACAGTTACAGTTCAATGTTTTATACATATACCTGTGTGTATACACATAATCTTACCTGTGTGCTTGTGTATACACACACGCACACACACACACACACAATTATCCGATTTTCACAAAACAAACATCAAGTATAAAACAAAAATAAAAATGTGTATATGCCTTTATTTATCTTCCAATTCACCAACAGGAATTTTAACTGCCGGAGTAATTTCTATTAATATTACCCTAAGTTGATAACAGAAGGCAGTACTGAGGTGGAAACCCTTCCAATATTCAGACACCACATGTTTTTGTGTTTAGCAGTGAAAGGGGATATTGGTGAAGCTGATCATAAAGGTGAGATGCTGAGCATAAGTGCCCCAGAGATGCTGACGGTAACACTCACTAGTTTAGAGATGCTCGTGGTGAGGACCACAGAGATGTTCCAGTATGGCACTGCATAAGAAACCACACAATCCTATTCTCCATGGTATCACCTGAGCCTCAATCTATCCCTGTAAGGGCAGCACTACTGTGACAGTTTCCCTGACGATCGATTTCATTCTTGACCAACTGTTGAAAACTAACACCTCCTTAACACTGAATGTGTATGTAGCCCTTAAATTAGTAGAAAATATGCAACACTTAATTGCAGAATGAGAAAAATATCTTGTTTTATTTTACAAAAAGATTAAAAAAAAAAAGAGAGAGACACTGAACAACAAGACCTTGGCACAATGGAATGACGGCAGCCAATGAGAGAGGTTATGTGGATGGAATGACTATAGCCAGTTCAAACTTCCTACGTCAGACGAGGAAGTCAGGTGTGATCGAACAGCCGAGATTTCAGAGAGAAGTGGAGGATTTAAAGGCACTCAAAAAGTGCTGAGATGATCTTTTGAAGCCAGTATGACTCCACACTTGTGGGTCTACAACACAAGGCGGTGGCCCATGTCTGAGTTTGTAAGGCGGCATGCATATAGGGACGTGCGCTGCTTCCTCTCCCGTCCCAAAAATATATTGATTCAGACACATAACCCCTTAAACGTATCAATGATCCAAGAAACGTGACAAGCATATGTACATACAGCATGTATGGAGCTAAAGACGAAAAACAATAACTTTCTCCAGAAAAGGATTTCAAGTATTAAACAAGAAATAAATTAAATAAATAATTTTCAAATGTCCTTTTAAGATTATCGACAAATGGTTAGCGCACCAACCATTGTCCTCTATTTTGGAGCAGTTAGTCAATACAGCTACAAATCTGTGCAATGCTCTCCGTCAAGTCAGTTTCCAAAACACTGTTCTGTCAACATCACTCCTTTATGGAGAGTATTTTAGTAACTCCTCCCCCCACCGAAAAAGAAACACAAAATTATCAAAAGTATGGTAAAAGCCAGCGAAAGACAGACTAGCTTCAGAGCTTAGTGTCATCAGGGGCATATTGCAAGGGATTCCACCTAAAACACTAAAGGCCTAATACAACCTTACAGCACGCTGCACTTGAATATTCAAGTTACAAAAAGAAGACCAACAAAATCAAATCGCACTGTTTTTCCCACGTGCCAACATGTCATCGGTGTACAAGAAACAGAATACAAAACCTGAATCTCAAGGAACTGGGGGGTGGGGGGGTGGATTCAGATGTTTGAGAGATGCTCCTCACTGGCCAGCAGAAGGCTGTGACTTCACCTTATCCCACACTGAGGGCCACAAGGCAGAAGCAGCCAAGCGGGTTTTTGCAAGCTCCTCTACCAGAGCAACCAAAAAAAATCCCACAGTAGGTCAGGTTTTGCCTCTGGAAATGGCAGTGAAGGAACTGACGTTATTTTTTTTTTTGCTCTAAACAGAACGATTCCACATAAATTTCAGAAAATATGTACAAAAAAAGTCTAATTCTTTCCGTTAAATGAAATTCTGTGAAAAGAGCTCAACAAATTAGTCTTACCCTACTCATACATTCTAAGCATTTTTTAAACAAAGGTATATATTGGAATAAGAAATACACAACAGTAAAAGATTAGAATTTTTTTCTTCTCTTTTCTTACAATAGCACTCTGACCAGGATACAGACAGACGGACAGACTGACACAAACAAGACAAGTACTGAAAGCGAGTATTTACAGCCTACTGGAACAAATTCAGTACTTAAAAGAACATGCTTTCTGTACAAAAAAAAAACCAAAGGAAACGATATATAGACAGCATATAGACAGGGACCCTTTCATACACTGCCGGACAGAGAGAGACTCCAGAGGCGTGCTGGAGAAAGACGGCAGAAATGCAAAGTAGTCCTTCTGAGACCAACCAGGAGAATGGCTGACAGAACAGTGTCCGCGGCAAATCCTAAGTCTCCTTTCTGGTGGGGGGGGAAAAAAACATCAGAAATGCAGAATCATTCATATGAAATACTGCCAGTGCCATTGGCGGGTAGGACAGTGGGCGCTGGACTGTGTTCGTCTGAGATTGTTAGAGGGAACGAGTGAAAGCAAACTGTAACTCGGGGTTAAATTAGGTGCCAAGATTATGTACTTACAGTTTTGTGTCTGGTCATTTCATGATATACAATGTGCAGTGCACAAGCCTCGTTGATACGAATGTTCACCTTTGTAAGACTGAAGAGGTAGGGGGATGTGTCTAGGCTTTTCAGAACCTAACCACTCATGTTTAGCAGACGAGAACATGAGGAAAGACAGTGCAGTCAAGGTGGGCAGGGGATATATGCCACAGTCAACATGGCACGATGCAATACAACACTAGCTGCTTTGAGAATATGCCTGCCGACAGGTCACAGGTTAACAGAGGTCAGAGATTACCAGGGAACAGAGGACATCTGACCATGCAGCAGACCATACCTACTCAACAACTTTCTGCTATCCTACATAAGGTCTACATATTTTTGTAAACAATAGGGGGTCAACTCTTTTGAAATTAGGGTATTCTGCTTACCCAATGACCAGCCCAGGCTATCTGGGGTGGGGATTTGGCACCACTCACTTATGGCACATGAAACTGATGGCACAAGGTAGAAATGCTATAAGTCAAACTCACTGAAGGCCCAGACCAGTGCTTCTTACAAGGGCAAATTTAACAGCGAATGAGACTGAGTAGGTAACACAGTAATGTCACCCACATACTCTAGTAAGAAACTGTACACGTTCAAGATAGGATCACTAGACATATTTACTTTTTGAGACATTAGACATGAATCATTATATGCATAAAGTAACACTAATACATAAAATAATACTATAATAAGAGGTTAACAGGATCGGGCAAATTTCTCCATGGATGATGGGAGCACAGCCTCATATGTGAAGCAAAATAATCAGACTGCAACTAAGGCATCTGAAATCCAGAAGCTGCAGACATCATGTGCAACGAGCATGCTCTGCATTTGTCCTGCACCCTCTGAGTAATGCAATGAGCTCAGTAGCAGCTGCAATATCATGTGCGAGTAAGCACGGTGTCCCCAACACACACACACGCACAGGTTTGTAATTATCTCTCTGTGGGGACTCTATTCATTTCTATGGGGAAAACCCTAATCCCAACATGACGACCTTAACCCCTACCCAGCCCTAACCCTAAAAAATGGTTCTAAAAATATTGTCCCTACAATGTCAAAACAACAGATGTTTATCACAATGTGGGGGACATTTGGTCCCCACAATGTAATATAAACCTAATCCGCAGGCACGCACACACACACACACACACACACACAGGAATGCAGTTGCCATCTGGATTATGTATGATTTCCTGCATGGAGGCACAGACAGACACATCCTGCATGAATGCCCTAAAATAGAACAAACTTGGCCAGGTTATGGTTGTGCTGGGGGTTAGGGGAGTTCGGCATGGAACTCAAGCAGTCCAGTTGGTTGGTCAAGGTTGGCCAGGAGCAAGACAGCAGCCTACCGCTTTATCACAAGGGACTGAAGCAGCTTGGTCATTACCTGCTGGCCTGCTACAGTTACACAAACAAACCCTACAAAAGAACATATTTTCACAGACAGAGAACCAAAAGTGCGGTCATGATGAATCTAAAGATGAACTAAAACTACACACCTGCAGCACATGATACCCCATTATGGGTTCTAACCCCTTTTTTCTGTCTGTCTCTTTCTCTTCAAATTTGTACCATCCGCTGTGGGAGATCCAGCAATACAGAGTGTCTCCAGCAGAGGTCAGTCTGAAGGAGGCAGGGGAAACACACAAAGTGCAGTACACTGAACCTGACCATTGGTCCCATCTATACAAACTACTAACCGCACGCGAGTTTATTAGTGAAGAAATTGCAAGGTAGGGTGGGTCCCTATAGGTGGCCCTCATCCACAGTTTAAAAATAAGATAACATCAGTGAGGTATTTGGGTTTTAATGCTTAGCCCTCAAGTTGCAAGCTGACCACAATGGCACTATAACGAAGTACTGAGCAAATGCTTTCTGCGCGCATGTTCAGACTGTGTGAATTTGAGAGATTTGGCACTTCAACACAACAGACACACTCCTCACACAAAAGAGCTGTGTCAGATGAAGGTGTGATTCAGCCGTACTGGTCATAGCCCCACTTTTGCAGGCTCTCTCAATGTGGGGCAGTTACAGCAGCATAGCTGAACCAAAAGCAATTCTGCCCCATAAAGGACACACTCAGTAACAAGGATTCTGCACAACGGACGGCAGGCAACCAAAAAGCGGCACTACGGCTACTGGTTTGTGGCTGCGGCGCCTGCCCCGTGTGACACCGCGACAACTCAGGGTCGATCCACAGTGAGTGCAGCCCTGGTGAACGGGCCCAACACGCAAGTGTATGGCTTCTTAAAGCCACCAGAGAAGTTTATGGCCATTAAATTCATAGCTGACTCAGCAAAGACAGAAGTGGGAGAGTTTCCCAGGTACTATGATGGATTCCATCCTCACTGGATGCATCTACCTGCCAGCCATCAGAAAAGAAAAAAAAAAACGGTGAAATGCAGATGGATGAACTGGGCCAAATCTCAGACTGCTAGATAAAAAAGAAAGTAGCAAAAATAAATAGTGAACAACTTGATTAAAATAAAATATAGCAAACAGACCCTTCTTGAAAACACATAGGTTACTTCCCCACTGTTGTCCGTTTCGTACCGTGGCAACCTGATAGGACATTTGCAGGTTTATTTTCTGTATTTAAATTGGCTAACAAGGACTTTTGTCTCCATAAGGCTATAGACCTATAGGTAGTTTCTGTGGAAACCCCTGCTCTTAACACATGGGAGTGTTCAGGACATGGTTTCCACTGAGCGTGCCGTTTCCCTCAATGCAGTGTCCATTACAGAAATCCACGTGCCCTTGAATAAAATTGTCAATATTTGACACACGGGTTAGATGTGGAATAGAGAATTGCTGTGTCTCGTTCAATGTTATAATTTGAGGGGGAAAAATGACTGAGCCTTATTTTCTGGCAACAACAAAGGAGGGCAGACTGGACAAATAAAAACGTCACTGTTAGGATGCTCCCTTACTTCACAAGCATTTGTCCAGGGAGCCTTTAGCAAACATCAGTGAGAAGCGGTTCTCACTCTTACAGGCAGTGTGATGGCTTAGTGAAGGCAGCACATGCGTGGGACAACGTTCTCCACTTAACTTTGTCCCCTGAGCACTGGGAAATGCGGACACCTTAAGCCTGAGCTCCACATCCTCGATCTTAGTGAATCCAGTACAGTTTGGGGTCTTATGGGTTACAACAGGGTCGTCAAACTCCAGTTCTGGAGGGCCGGAGCCTTACGCATTTTTGGGTTTCCCCTCATTTAACACACCCGATTCAACTCCTTGTGCTAATTACCACACAGCTCTTGAGCTGAATCATTTGTGGTGGAAGAGGGAAAGAGCTAAGCTACACAGGGCTCCGGCCCCCCAGGACTGGAGTTTGACACCCCTAGGCTGTCTTAGCGACCAAAGTACAGTCTAGGTTCTAAGGGGCTACAGTACAGTCTGGGGATTTTGTCCATGTGACACTAGTTTCTATTTATTGCAAAGGAGCAGGTGCCCTCCTGTAGCAGGCGCTCTCCTAGTGCCCACGTGCGTGTGCAAGTGCATGTGCATGACTGTTCTTGCCTTTCACAGACATTCTTACATTCTACTAAATGCAAAGGGCTCAGAGCTCTCAGGTCACCAGTAACCTAACTTCAGCCCTTCCTGTGGCAAGACAAATGACAGGAAAGAGCAGCTCTAGACAAAAATTAAAACACGAAGAGGAGGAGATGACAGCTTTAGAGGCGGTACAAAAGACCCAATGGGTTGACCCTCCCCCATTACATGGATGGCCAGCCCCCAGCCCCCTGGAGGAATGACTCTCATTCTACTGTTCTCCCTCTGATTTCACTGCTTTAGTCCACCCCTCAGCCAATCACATGGAAGGTAAGGGAATGGGTCGGGACCAGACACATAGTTCACAGCGGTAGGTCAGTGCTGTTGTGGCGCGTCTTACGGGCTGTGCCGTCATCTCGCGGCAGTGCCCTCTGCAGGTTCGACATGGCGGCAGTCTTCTTCAGGTCAATGACAGCGTAGAACTCACTGCGACGAGCACCCGGAGGGCCACCCCCCGCTGCCAGGGCCTCACGCCCACGCTCGGCGTCTAGCTCCACCTGGATGTAGTTGAGCTGCCGTGAGGGAGGGGCGTGTCCATGCTCGCAACCCCCTGTACCCACACCCTGCCCCCCTCCCGCACCCCGGCGGAAATCAAAGCTGAATACCCCGCCTGGTCCTGGCCTGGCTGCTGGGCAGTGCTGCCGGCGCGATAGGGCCAGTCCCACCTGCCCGGTGTTGACGTAATCACGCAGGGCATGGCTTCCGTCCTGGTGGTACCCATTGGGCGTGCCTGGCCCCTCCGAGAGCTCGTACTCATCATAGTCCTCTTCCTCGTACTCCTCGTCTTCCTCCTGGCCGCCCTCTTCGTCCTCTTCCTCCTCCTCATCCTCCTCCCTCTGCAGGGCTCGGTACTCCCACACGGGGGGCAGAGACGGCAGGTTCTCATAATTCAGCAGAGCTGTTCTGCGGTGGGCGCCGCCCATCCCCGGCCCAGCCATGCCCACACCCCGCTCACAGCCATAAGCTTGTGGGGCTAAGGAGGCGGGCCCATGACTGTGACTGTGTGGGAGGGCCAATGGGTGGCCATCCCCTCCACTGCTACTGCTGCTAGACCCCCCAGAGTGTGACGTGCTCCCGGGGCACAGGTTGAGCCGTCGGGCAACCCCGCCCCGCCGGCCCGCCCCTCGCAGGCCATCAACATTCTCATAGGTGAGCCGTGCCATTTGACAGCCCTCCGGATGGTGGTGGTGGTGATGGTGGTGGTACACGTGGGGGTTGCGTGGGTGTAGCGGCTCTGCCTCTGAGGCCACACCTCCCTCTTCCAAGCCCCGGATTCCGTGCCCGTGGTGCACATGCCTCTCCCTGTCCCGTTCCAGGAGGTGCCGCTGAGCTGGGGTGGGTCCCAGCATGAACTTCGCCTCTTGCGAGGCCGTCTGCAGGAAGACCTGAGGGTCTCCGTGTTCCTCGTGGGGACAGCAGTGCATGCTGGGATGGCCACCCCCCTGGCCCGTCGCTGATGGCATACTCCGTGTGGTTTCGGGAAAAGGGCTAGGCCGTACCTCAGGTAGAGAGTGGACACAGTGTCGGCCTCTGACTTCTCCCTCCACACTGGCTGTGTTCACATACGTGTGGGTCTATGGGAACAAAGGAATACATACCTTTGAGCTTCCACCCACTTCAATCACACTCATTTCAGACTGTGGCATCACTGACTTGCAAGTGACGTGGGTCGGCCACGTTCATACCGAAGCAATCCGATGGTTTACCTGGTCGTCGAGGCCCATGAGGCTGTGGCCTTGCTCGTCAGCTAGTGAGGGGTGGCGAGATGAAGCATGGGACGAGTCTGCGCTGATGGGGTAGCCCGGGTATCCATTGGGGAATCCCTGGACGGAGTATGCCGGAGCTGCAGGCAGGCAGGGAGGCCCAGAGTGATGTTAGGGAGAAAACCCCAGCTTTCCCAAGGCAAACATACAGTTAAATACTAAAACACAACATCGGCCATCCATCCATCCATCCATCCATCAATCAATCAATCAATCACCAGGGATGCACATAACTGGTACACAAGTACGCATTCACCTTTAAGAGTGATATGTGTGGCAATTGATTGTTCGAACACTACAAATGCATACTTATTTTGTGTGTATTTCCATTGTTACGACGATCGATTGCTGCATATATCGCTTTTATAGGTGAATGTGTACTTGCATACCAGTTATGTGCATCCCAGACCCTAACCACTGATCCAGTACAGAATGTCTTACAATGACTTGCATGTACGACCAATGATTTTAGAAAAAGTAGATGTCTATAAGAATAAACTTCGGGTGACTGTATCACTTTTTGCATACTAATATTTAAACTAATAGCCCACAGGAAGGTGTACCCATGTTATTTCTTCGGGCTTTCCCCATGGGTGGAGGCCCGGCCCCAGGCGCTCACCCTCAAGCTTCCACCCCAGGCCTGGCTCCAGGGGGAGGCCTCGGTCTCCCCAATCCGGGCAGGGTAACATGGGCCTTTATAATATTCATTGCGCATAGTCTGCCCGCTCACCTAGGACAAATTTGCCTTGGAAAACCTGACCACAGGCAATTGCCCCCACCAACATAGCTCCTAGGATCATGGTGGCACACAAACCCCCCCCCACCATGAAAAGGTGGTGGTTCTTGGAAGGGACATTAATGAGCTCTACACTGTATTTCTGATTAAATTATTTTAATTGCCTTTTTCTTTCGGAAACAAGGAAATTTCTAAGTGACCCCAAACTTTTGAGCGGGTGAAAATGTCTTTTTCACTACCAAAGTGATAACCAAATAACAGATTAACCAGTTTCACAAATTTAGTTGGGCACTTCAGTCAAAGACGAGAAGCCTTACTCCCTAGTCTTGAACTTGCACCCTTCTGGTACAGTATTGGCTTGATGTTAATCCAGTCAGGAAAGAAGCCTCTACGCCCGTCTCTGTTTGGATTCTGAGAATAAGCTGGCATGTCCAAGAAGATGGTGCACTCACTGTTCGGCGTCTGAGGTGTGTGGGGCAGGTCCATCTCGGGGGCGTGGCCGGGGGCGTGCCCTGGCCTGCCCATCAGAACAGGTTCTTCCACCACATTGATGCTGTTGCACTGCATGAGCTCCTGCAGCAAGCTGAAGATCTGCTCTGCCCGTGTACACTTGAAGGCAAAGATCCCTGCATGGGGGGAGTCAGAGAACACACCTGAGACAAGGCGGCCTGCATTACCCACCACAAGGTGGCACAGAATTTTATGTTGCCAAATGTCACCAATTGCTGCACATCAAAACAATTAACGTGATTCATAACAGTCAATGTCAAAGTCCCAACAGACCAGTATGGAACTATAATATGCTGAAAAAAATCCACTAGACACTGAAGGCAAGGGGCAGGTACATATTAGATACTTTGGAGAAGAACACTACACATTTATAAGCAGGGCTAGGCAATTAATCGAATTTTAATTTCAATTATGATTTTGGCTTCCAACAACTATTACAAAAAAAAAAAACGAGATAAGAAAATTACTGCCGCATTTGGTTTTTCGACGATGCTCTCAATTTGACTTGTGCTATAAATCCATGGCACTTCTTTCCATCCCCTTTTTATTTGTTTCTCAGTTGAATTATAGAGTTTTCAAGGAAATCCACTGTTAAAAAGATAAGTTCAATAAATGCATGATATTTCCAAAGTCAATGACTAATCATGTTAAATAATCGTGATCTCAATTTTTACCAAAATAATAGCGATTATGCTAATTTTAGCTTTTATTTTTTATATTATTTTAAATTTTCATTAGAAATCCAGTTCAGTTTTACCTAGTTTTCAGTATGGTTTTTATTATTTTTTAGTTTTTATTTACAATATAAATTTCTATTTAGTTTTTTTTATTTTATACTTTAAGTTTAAGTTAATATATTTCTAGGGACAGACAAAGCTGCGCAGCTATTTCATCTGTCTGTTCCTTTAGAGAATCCTACATGAACTCACAATGCACCTTATGTAGTAATATCCTCAAATTGGTCAAAACATATTCTAGGAATTAATGGCAATTAGAGGTAAATCATTTACATAAATATGATTAAAAATGGTAACAAAATATCACATTTGTTTTTATTTTCAGCAGCACTATTTATAGTTTTCTTGGAGTTTTTTTTATGGCATTTTATTTCAGTTAATGAAAATGCTTTCTCATAGTTTCAGATTTTGATAACTATAATAACACCGATACCAACCCAGCCAGACCGTTTCTGTTGGGGCAACCAGCCAATGGCTTCACTGGGAGGCAGTGGGACAATACGGGCTGTGTCGGGGGTGGGGTAGGAGGGCTGGGCTCACCCTGTCCTGTTTGGCAGCGGCGGCCACTTTCGAAGGAGAAGAGGTTGGAGTCGTAGCCATAGCGACGCAGGCACAGGTATGGCCACCGGACGGCGTCCCGCTTGCGTGTGTGCAGTACCAGCTCTGTCTGCGTCAGCTCCATGGTGCCAGAGCCCAGCTCATTTCCTTCATCGTCCACATTGGTCACCTGCCATGAAAAGGCCGAAATGTGAAACAGAGAAAAAGCTGAAATGAATGGGAATACAGTGTAGGGTCAAAACAAATCAGCAAATATACCTCCATGCGATAAAATTAATTTCGGAAAACAGCTTTTTTTTTTATATAAAAGACCTTGAAATCAGACAAATCTGAACTTCAGATTTTTTTTGAAAATCATGGATGCCTAACATACTGATATTTGATGTATTTTACAGCCCAGCTTAGTGTGCAGGAGTAATTTTCTCCCACCCTGTTTTCACAACATTTGATCCACCGCTTGCTGGTTCTCTCTTTTCACCAAAGATGACATTTTCTGAAATGTCAGTATTGTCCCTAGAACTCTCAAACACAGGTCCCTGGATACAGTTTCCACAAAACTCTCTCTCTCTATGTAGACTGTGATGTAACGAGGAGATGGCTCTGCGCAAACACTGCCTGCACTGGGGTGACTAAAGCTGCCCTTTGCCCAAGTCCGGGGCATCTTCCCTTTGATGTCTTAGAGCGGCATGCTTGTTTTGATGGTCTTGGCCTGAATCCTGGTAATTCAGTTCTTGCTGTATTCTAATGCTTTCCAATGAGTGAGAGGGGTTCTGTTCCAACACAGCCAATCAGGTGACAGAGATTCTAACACGGATGGGTTAACATTTTACCGGTCAAAGGATTATTCTACTGCACCAAAAACCATGAATTAAAGAGTTACATGCAATAATTAGTTCTGGAATATATGTATAATGTAAATGCAGCCTTATCAGAATCTCCAGAAGACCGTTGCTTTGAAAGCAGATAAGCTAGAGACGCCAGGACCTTGAATTTGGTGGGGTGGTTGTCTGGGACCGTGTCTTTGTACAGGCAGCTCCAGCAGCTTCCCATTGCTCTAGCAGGCCAGCTCACACCTGCAGAGGGAGAATACAGGCCTTGTCTTCTATACCTGCTGCACTTGCAGGTGTCGATGTTTGCATGCATATGTGTGTCTGCATGTGAAAAGACACACAAGAAAAAAAAACTGAGGCACACATGTACTCTCACCCAGTCCAGGCCATCTGTGGGAGTGAGCTGTGTCTCAATCCCAGAATCCTCTGCTGGGTGTCATGGTGACCAAGACCGCACAGGCTCAAAGGGCGTTTCCATGTAAAGCTGCACATTTTTGTCCCTGTAAGGCAGAACAAAAAGTAGAAGAATGTTCAGACAAATAAAGTGCTAAATGTTCTATATTTTATCCAGAAATATTTTGACAATTTTAAATTAGCACTGATTAGACTAGAATAAAGGGAAAATCAACATACACCAATACACAAAATCTGAATAAGATCTAGTATTATAAACTATTTTGTATGTACATGTCCACCTGCGTCAAAAAACATTTAAGTCCTAGTAGAATGTCACTCTCCTTTTACCAGGAATTCAGAGCATCCAGCACCTATATCCACCTTTTTGCAATGCACCATTTGCTGGACATGGTGTTTTAGCTGAAAGGCAAAGCTATTCTGTCAATCCATAATGCATCACTCTGTTCCATCTTCAAATGCAGAGACCGTAACTTTTTTTATAATCATCCATAAACAGCCCACCAAAGGACCACCTGCAAATCTGTACATATGTTCCACTCAAACGTGTGAACCTGGCAACAACACGTTACCTGATACAGTACGAGACGGATTTCCTCCCTAATGCCAAAAGACGCTTAAAACGCTGCATGGATCCAACACTTCTCTGAAGAAACCGGAGAGCACGCTGGTCCTGATAGACAACGTTCAATTAAAGTAAAAACCATCTGTGACATATCCATTCACCTTCCAACCCATTATTCTGGTCAGTGTCACAGGCCAATTTAGACACTGCCACAGAAACAAGATATGAATCCCTCTGTATGTCCAATACCTACCTAATTCTAAAATTGGAGTAACTACACATTAGAAATAGTAGTTTCAACTTTTGAAATTATTACAACTAGTATCTTGTTATAGTGGCTGAAAGCTGTGTTTCCAGATTGCACTGTGCAGCTCAGTGGATTAAACTTCCATGCCTGTTACTGGAGGGTCGCTGGTTCAAGCCCAGCCTTAGAACGTCTGCAGGCCCTTGAGCAAGGCCCTTAACTCCCAGCTCTCTATGGGTGGTTGCCCTTCACTGCCAAGCTCGCTCTTACCTGTGGAGAGCATGCAAAAAAGAGAATTTCCCCATGGGGCTCAATAAAGTAAATATAACTATAGTAATTCAATGACACAAGTTGACTTAGCCGCATAATATTACATCAATGGGTTATTACGTTAATTGACTTGAGTGTATAATTATATTGAGTGTAAAAATAATATCTATGAAGGTATTCCGTTCTGAAGCATTTCTTTGTGAGATTCTGCATTTGAGCAAAGAGATTCTACGAACGAGTAATTAAGTGTCAAGGCAAATCTTTGAAAAACAACCAGGTTAAAAGTTTTCTGTTCTGGCAAACATTAATAAAAATCTGTTTAGTAAACTGTACATACTTCATTTAGTAAGGGCACAACATAGTTCTTAAAGCTATGGTGATATAATGTTAACATAAGTGTAACATTACAATCTTGCAGCTTTTTATTCAAAAAGTACCATATCAGCCATATAGTACCATTATTCTTCAACAATGTGTCACTGAGCTTAGCAAGACGTACTTTAAATGGCATTCAGAAACACAACCGGCCTGCAGAAGATTCAAAACTACAAGGATGGCAAATTGAGCACATTCTTCTCAGAATCCTGTGGCAATCAGCCTTCATGCCCTAGTCAAATGCAGAACCACTCAGGAAATCCTGGAAATTTAGTTAACGAGTCAAGCACTCTGACCACAGCACCACCCATTGGCCAGTCAGGGCAAGTACAAGCTTAGATGTACTGCTGACATTCTCTGCTCATTTAGCACCCATTCTCTTGCCGACTTTGAGCGTCAAGTAAACCTCATGTGTATCCTAAGTGTAGACTTGCATAATTTTCAATGCTACATCCACAAACCCATGTCCAAGTAAAAATAATTATATGAAATTCGAAAGCCAGTAGTTACTTCAGTACCAGTATCATGTATAATATGTCACCTTCCACCAACAATAACACATAATAAATCAAAAACAAATCCTTGGTCAAGTTAAAAAATATGGAAAATACACTTGATTTACATCCCTAAGTAAGCTTAGTCCAAAACACTAAAGGGAAAAAAGATACACAAGTTTGGAACTGCATTTTTCAAAAGGGGGGGAACCTTAAATTTATCAGATTGTGCTTTCCTGTACAGAGGTGGGTTTATTTCCACCGGTGCTAGCAGAACCGATAAAATTAGCAGCACTCAGAGTCTAACATAGGGACAGGACCTCCGCCACACTGAGACCGTACACAGAATTCTCATCTCAAACGGGAATCCTTCTGCCACAGAGAGAAGAGGCACACAGCTGGCTGCTGCAGACCAGTTAAGAGAATGGAGCCGTGACCAAAACCTTGAGCTTTCAAGGCTTATATGTTAAATGCGAGTGGATTTTCACATGACACCTGCTAAGCAAAGCACAACACATACAAGATGAGAAGCCACCTGTTTATCAGTGTGATTGTACCACTTCCTTGTTACCAGACAATTACTGCAACGAATCAAGAAAGACACCACAGGAAATTTATAAACAACTGGTATTCAGTCAAGTTCGTCCTCCTATTCCATCTATAAATTAGAAGGAAGAATCAAAGGAGTCTAACTGGGGTTGCTTCCCTACTCCTGGTCATATCATGTGTCTTGTACTCATGCTTCAACCTCGAACTACTAAAGTAATCATCATCCTCTCTTCCTACTGTACCAATATGTGTCACTCGCGGATATCTATCAAGAGACAGAAAATGATGATCATTCATCGATTACCGCTTTAGCAGCATAACTCAATGCGCACTCAAGGCAGCATCAGCCACCTCGTCCATCATTTACCGGATAATCTCACCCCCCGTCGCCAACTATGCCACTAAATACAGTCGTACCATGCAGGAGACCGAGTTAAACCAGCCTAGTTCATAGAACTACAAATGGCACACAAGGGACGTGCGTACGATGGCTAAAGCGATGCCAAACCAAGACGCCCTCCCCCTAAAACAGCAGCATCCCTCAGATCGCATGGCACAGCTGGCGACAGCGCGTTACCGAGCCGCTTTAATCAAGCGGAGAGTGCACCCGAATTGTCGGTCATTAAAGACGGCCATCTGTCTTCCTCGGGCAAGCTAAGCATCACAATCCAGTTCGCCACCATCCATCCATTCATTCAGCCGCTGATGAGCTTGACAGCCACGCATCAGTCAGACGGAAACCTCTGGATAAAGTCGCCCCCCCCCCAAAAAAAAACACCGAACGGGGAAATTTTCGTACACGAACGGCGTGAGATAAAATGTTTAGATAGATGCAGCGCTGTGAATTTTAACTGTGAATGCAGCGAGCGAACAATCCAGCAGTCTGTCCGGCTAACTGTCGGTCAACGAGTTTCTTATGATTATAAAGCGCAGGAAGATGAAGATAAAAAAAACAGCTCAGCATCTCACCTAACCCTGCCGAGCAATTAGATAAACGGCAGAGGCGATAGAAGCTGAGGCCGACCCGAGACCCGGGATGGCTGACAGCACTGTTTATATATACCAATTAAATGGAAACCAGAGAGAGGCAAGGCTGCTGCGGCCGCCGCCGGTAAAGCGTTAGCCCCGGATGCTACTCACATGCTCTGCTAACAGCGCAACGCGAACCGAGAACCCGACAGGGAGACTGCGGACTGCTGCCTACGCCTGGCGCGGGAGGGGTGCACGACAATACCGCCGACTTTTATTAAAATGTCTGTTTTGGCGCTTAATTAAGAAAAAATAGAAACATTTTAAAATTTACGTGGTGGTGTAAAAAAAAAACAAATAAAAATAACAGTATTACACAAGCGGCACGTTTTTCCACAGCCGCCCCTTACTGCTGCACAGGCCTCGGGCTGGTATCTCCCGTCCAGCGGAGTCAGAGTTCACTGGCAAACGACGAGGCTTTGGGGTGGAGGGGAGCGACAAGAAGGTAGACCCGCTGGAGGACCAAGGGAGGACGGGGGGCGGTGTGACACCGCGCAACCGCGCAGGGGAGCTAGAGTCCCAATAAACTTAAGCGAGAAAAGCCGGAGGCTTTGGGCTGTTTGCTTAAATGTTTTTTTTTTTTTTTTATCCAGACTCTTCAGCCAAGATCCATCCTTCCAGCATCCAATCTCCTAATTCTGATCGGGGTCGCAGCGACTTTAATCGAAGTTGCATCAGAAATTTAAACTGTGTAAAAATCTCATCGCTGAATGCGTTCACCTGGCCTTTGAAATACAAGCATGAAAACTGAATTAGCAATTTCGCATCTATTTACAAATCTATTTACAGACCTTGTTTTGTGATTTAGGGACAGCTTCTGCCCTACTGCTACAAGACTGTTTAACACACTAATATGCAATGTTAAGCTCTACCTGTCTTTTGCACTGATCTGACTGATGTTTATCACTTTGCCCTGTCATTTATTATTGTTACTGCTAATTCTCTAATACTGCTGCAGCATTCTTTGTATTCCACTGTATTCTTCTTTATCTTGCTACTTTGCTCTGAATGTTGTGTCATATAAGATATTATATGTTAGATATCTTGTAATGTTAGCATGTTATACTTGGTATGTATTGTATTGCAACGTTGTGCTGCTCTGTTAACTGAAGATTGTGGAGAAAGCATTCAAGCAAGAAATTCATTGTACTTTGTACGAAAGACAAAACTTTGAATCTTGAATATTTTACAATCCACTGGATTTTAGTTTATGGAGCTTCATAGCGTGTGTAATATTGTAATTTATAACAGTGATTGATACCGGTTATTTTTAAGAGCACGTCAGCGGAACTATATTTTCGTTTATTCGTCTTTCTGTAACTTTAATTGCTGTGGAATTCAGGACTGATTACTAATCTAGTGATTATGGAATTAATGCACAATTCCTTTCATATCCTGAAGATGGCGGTATGACCCGAATATCGGGACTGGGGAAAAACAACGCACGAATCTAAGTAGGAGTAAATTAATTCGTTCTAATAGAAATTATTGCTGTGTCACAGGCATGAATGTTATATAATGAGTGTTTTTATAATTCAGTAAAAGTTTATTTTAAACTACCAATTCTATAATTTTGTGTTTTTAATAGATATTTCTAGATATTTTCATGTATAATTAAGGAAATCCGACAAGCCACAGGTTTACTAGGCTGCTTGAGGTAAGATCTCTACAATCATCTTTCCCAAGGTACCTGCAGTTAACACAGCCATTGCCCTGTTAATACACCATAAACAGGCTGGATTTTGCTGTGTTGGTAAGTAGATGGTGGAGAATGCCAGCATGGTTAAGGCAACCAAAGCAGACAGACCAAATCCAAAAAAAGATTTGCTTTTATCCTATGAACACTCTTGAAGCCTGAGGTCATCAGGTAGCGGCCTTTTAATTACCCCTGAAGTCTGAACAAAAACCCACGGTGAAGCATCCTTCTGCTACTATGGTCCACATCTGTGGAACAGCCTTCCTGAAGACCTGTATCTCATGTTCCAAACACAAAGGAGGCAGGAGCAGGTGTGAGGCCAAAACAATGGGAAGCAGAGCATTGAGCCCAGGACATGAGCCCCCCTCCCCCAGGTCTCGGTGGGCCAGCAGGGCCGGGTAGAGCCAAGGGGACAGCTGGACTGGAGCTAGGATTGAAGGGCACTGAGGGACTTGGTGGACCATTGTGATGGCAGGAGTCAGGGCCGAAACCAGGGCAAGAACAGGTGGGTGCTGCAGGAATTACATGGCAAGAGGGTACTGCCGGGGCTGCAGAGCAAGGACCCAAGGGAAACCTGAAAGGCGAGAATCGGAAAGAGGGCAGGAACCGGGACAGGAAGGCCCCGAATGGCCTGCTGGGCAAGAGGACCCGAGGGGCCAGTATGGTGACCAGAAATGGTGTGCTCCCATCTCCCTCTCCAGGAGACGGAGACACTGCCAGCCATTTTCCTGGACCCCTGTTGACACCCGAAGCCATCTCAGGACAGGGAACAAGGGTAGTCCAAGTTTGGGATGGGGACCAAGGTCCATCATGCAGGAGCAAGTGAGGCCGCCGCAGGCAAGCAGCAGGCAGGAACAGGAAACTGCGAACTGGGGCACCTGGCGGCGAGTGAGGCTGGGTCAGGACCTTGGAGAGGTGTGTGAGTTTAGTGGGCACCTCAGAAGATAGGCCGGGAACCTTGGGATACCAGTAGAGCTCGGATGCCCCTCGAGCTGGGCGGAGCTCAGTCATCACGGGTACTTCAGGAAGTGGGAGACAGTGGGGCACTTCAGGAAGTGCAGCAGCGGCCTCATCCAGGCCAGGTTCCCGCGGCTGAGCAACCTCTTCCAGGCCAGGCCTCTGCTTCTTACTGCGGGAACCGGAAGCTGGCTGGAGGAAGCCAGCAGGTGGATGGGAACACTTTTGCTAGCTTGATTTCAGGAGGTGACACTTTTGTTAGCTTGATTTCAGGAGGTGACACTTTTGTTAGCTTGATTTCTGGGGAGCGGGTTGAAAAATTAATAGGGGGTTGAGATGCAGAGTAGGTCTTCACTACAGGTGGGATAGGGGGAGTCAGATTAGGAGGTGAAACGAAATGATCATTATAATGCTGTGAAGTACTTTGCTCCGTACATAGCCTTTCACCTCTTTTTGACCTGAGACATTCACTTATGGGACTTCTTTGCTTTCTGTTGACCTGGGTGCTATTTTTGAGTGATGCTAATGTATCTAGTGTACGCCTCACATTTTCCCCATGGTCCTGAGGGAACTTCACTCTCCATCACATTAAACATGGGAAGAGGCTGGATGACACAAAAATGGGGATTCAAAGGGTGTCAAAAAACAAGCCAAAGGGGCAGTAATATGGAAATATTTTTTTAGGAAATTGTAATAATCAAAACTTATTTTATTAGTAGATCAGTTTCAGGTGTTGCTGTGGTACAAGACCAACTGAACCATACATCAAAAACTTAAGTTTCCAACACAAATACTAACCATTCCCAACACGAACACACCCCAAATATTTGGAATGTTCTATAGCACCAATAATTCGAAGCATTAGGGAGGATATGACAAAGACTTATATACACAAGTACTTTACACAGCATTTCTTTTACACTACAGAGTGAAGTTGTGCACATATTAATTTATAACTATGAATTAAAAAAAAGCCTTTTGAGTTTTCATAAGACAAGCATGGTCAGCTCGAGTAATCAAGGAAAGGCCACATGTAGCATAATGGTTAAGCACATGGATTGTTGTGATCGTTGGATTGTTAATAAGTGTCTGAAGAAACAGGGCTTCTCACGCCGATCCTTGGGGACCCACAAACAGGAGTAAAAATGTGGATTGTCTGGGGGTCTTCAAGCACGTGAAACGCTACTCTATGGAGCACAACACCCGAATTACTCTTAAAACATCCATTTGTATGATTTGACAAAACTGTAAATTTCTTAGGATAAAAGTATGAATAATCTAGGAAAATAAAATAATAAAGGTAGGTATGTAATTTCCCTGCTGTGTCTTAGCAAACCATTTGCACTGTGAATAGAAAACACATGACAGAGGAGTCTGGAACATTCCCAATTTCATCTTTCTGTGTTTGGTGGAAACTGCTTTTTCTGTGGCTTGTGAGGACTTCTCGCTGTTTCTGTTATCTGTCACTGTGACAGTAAATGTGTTTCTCCATACAGTCTGTATTTTGCAGTCCCTTGTCCTCAAGAAGAGTCCCCTTTCCTGATGACACTGATTGGCTGTTTAGTCCCAGGTCGTACCATGAAGGAGGTGCCGTAGGACGGTTTTGATGTTGGCAAATCACTACAATGACAGAACAAGGGAATGTTAAATCGAGACTCATACTTCACTTAGAGTAAAAAACTGGTCTGTGACCTAAGTACTTGGACGTTTATAGAGTAACAGTAGCACATGCCTGCTTTTTCAAGTCTTAGAATTAAGAATTACTACATGACCAAAATCATAAATAGTTATCTAAACATGCAAGTTGCCCTAGAAAAGATGTAATGAAAATTGTAAGGCTTACAAGATAAACTTTATAATTGTGACACATAAATGCAGGGTGAAAACCACATCAAAACAAGTGGTTTTTCCAAAGATGAGACATACAAAGAGGTACTATTTTAATTTCCTGCTTAAAGTAGAAGTTTTAAAACAGCTTTTTACCTCAAGGTATAAGTTCCTTTATTCTCTCCTAATAACTTTATATGTAAAACATATAAAATTATATTTGCCACTAAGGAGAAACACCCAATTGTACATTTCATTTAAAGTGTACTTGTAATGATTATTTTCTGTGAATACAAAATACAAAGAAATAGTGTCATCAAATGTCTGAGTAACATTGTTTTGTTACATGACTAGAATGATCAAACTGTCAAAGCGAATGTCTCCTGAGAGTAAAAAGCCCTGATGATTCTGTACCTGTTGGTTTCTTTGGACGTTACAGAGGATTCGTGGGCCTTCTTTGCCACTGTACTTCCCAGCTCACTGAGGAGCAGGCTGTGAGCCTGCGAGGAATGAACGTCCGTGGTTGATTCTGTTTTCACTTTGTTAGTAGGATTCTGCCTGACAGGAATTCCAGACTCTTTGTCTAATTGCCTCAAGCCGTAACCCTGGTCCAGCTGTTTCTTATGTATAATGCTCTGGAGGGCCATGTGACTGCCAGAGGGGGGGCCTGGCCTAGCCTCAGGAGGTGACACTTTTGGTGGCTTGATTTCAGGAGGTGGCACTTTTGGTGGCTTGATTTCAGGAGGTGGCACTTTTGGTGGCTTGATTTCAGGAGGTGGCACTTTTGGTGGCTTGATTTCAGGAGGTGGCACTTTTGGTAGCTTGATTTCGGGAGGTAGCACTTTTGCTGGCTTGATTTCAGGAGGTGGCACTTTTGCTAGCTTGATTTCAGGAGGTGGCACTTTTGCTGGCTTGATTTCAGGAGGTGGCACTTTTGCTAGCTTGATTTCAGGAGGTGGCACTTTTGCTAGCTTGATTTCAGGAGGTAGCACTTTTGCTGGCTTGATTTCAGGAGGTGGCACTTTTGCTAGCTTGATTTCTGGGGTTGATGAAACAATAGGAGGCTGAAGTGCAGGGTGGGTCTTCACTACAGGTGGGTCAGGGGGAGGCAGATTAGGAGGTGAACTGAAATGATCACTATGATTCTCAGCATCTTCCTCTAAGTTTGCAAATTCGGGAGGGGGAGGGATGATAGACGTGCTGTCATTGTCTAATCTATTCTCTTTGTGAGCGGGGTTAAGTGCTGGAGTGGAGTGCACAAGGTCTGCATCCTGCCTCTTTGGAAACGGAGCGACACGCTCACCTACGGATGCTGGAGGCAGAGGGTTCAGGGGACTCAGGGCTGAAGAGTTTACATTATTGGTCTTTGTTTCATCAATTGAGGAAGATTCATTCAAGTGTAATGACTTGAGCTTCTCTCGCTCCTTGGCAGCAAGCAGAAGGGCAAAAGGAGAGGTTGTGCGCTCCCTTGACTGCAAGCCCCTACTTCCCTTTTGAAGGTAGTATGGCTTTCGGCTCACATCTAAACCATTCTTGTAGCTTCTGCTGGCTTGCATCATGACATAACTTGATTTTGGGTTGGAGTAGATTTCTGGGGCAGAATATGTAGTTCCATCTAGAATAACTGACCCAGAATCCTTGACAGGAAACATATGTCCCTCAGTCACTTTGTTAGGAAGGTTGGCCTGTAGGGTGTCCTTCACGTCTTGCTGGTCATTCTGCATCTGGGGACTTGTACTCTGAGCTGGCTTTGCAGGAGCATCTGACAGTGTAGCTGACCCAAAATTGTTGACAGCAGCAGGAATTTTACTGTTGATTTGGACTGGACGTGAAATTTTATCTGTGGAAGGATCTTCTAAAAAGATGATGGGGTTATTAGGCATATATTGAATATCTTTCTGTTTATTTAAAACACTGGTGTTTGGCATACTGTGCAGCTTAGCCTTGTTCTGGGGGTTGAAACTGGAAGGTGCAGTGACTTCAGCAGGGGAAGCTGAAACTTGCAAGGAGGAAAGCCTATCTGGTGGAGGGGGGGGATTCTGGTTTCTGGTTGTGGTGCCTTCTAATTTCTCCACAGGTAGAGTAGGGTCTGAGAATGGGGGTAAACTGGCATATTTATTGAGTGCTGAACTAGAGAAATCGAAGATGTTGGTGCTAGGTGAATTTGAGGAACCTTTCGAGGGAATTTTCAGGGATGACATGACGGGGGAGAGGTCTGAGTGTGGACTCAACACTTTTTGTACTGGCTTTGGTGATGGTGGCTTCCAAGCAGGCAGATTAGGTGAGGAACAACTGGCTGAATTTGTTGGGGGGGGAGGGGGCTGCATAGTTGGTGGTGGAGGAATGTACATCTCTCCTTCCAGTGAATTGAAAATAGAGCTTTGACTGAGAACTGCATTGTCATTTTCTGAAAAAGAAAGAAAGATTGCCAATGCTTAGACTAAGTAAGAATCGATTACAAGAGCATTCCATCAACAGTGCAGCGACCTTCTACTGATTAAGTGGTTGGAAAATGATAAATGGATGGATGGATGATGAAAGGATGTTTATATAATAATGACATTTTAAGATTAATAAAGCATCTAGTCACTATTTAGTTACTTTAAGTTTGCAAATGAATACGTAATTCAGAAACACGAGGCCTCAAGTTCAGTAAATAAAACAATGCAATTAATTTATGTAGCATTTCTACAGAGAATCATTAATGAAGAGCTTAGCTGGAACGAAAAAAATGTGTGCAGATTGTTTATTAGGACCAAAGCTGAAAACCCCACCATTCTTTCCCTTTATAAAGCAGCAAGATTGAACATAATTCTTGCCAATATGAGTCAAAAAAGGCAGCAAAACTACCTTATTCAAGAATCTGTTGGTGTCCTAGAATCAAACATACAGACCGTACACAAACAGAGGGCACAAGGCTAGGGTACATCCCTTGGTGGGATGTCAGTTCATGGCAGGGTTTCTTCATGTACACACTCAAACTATTTATCAAGACAATATTTCACTCTCTTTCCTGTGTTCTCTTGTCCTTCCTTCCCCAGCAATCTGGTCCAGATCAGTCAAGCACACACATCATTCTACAGTAGACCGGTACCTTTCCCAGCTGCAATCTTTCCTTTGGTTGGGGGCATAAGTGGCACTTTTGGAATTGGGACAGCAAAGCCTTGGGAAGATGACTGGGAAACAAAAAGAAGGAAAGTTGATGACATAGGGCTTAATAGTGAAATGAGTAAATGAGAGAAAGACGGGGCGAAGGATTATTCAATATATCTAGGTAAACAGATCAATCTTGAACTACAGATCAATGATGAGCCACAGATCATCTCTTTAATATTATTGCTAACTTATGTATGATTGCTGGGATAAAGGTCATGTATCCAAGTGACCATACAGAACTGATGGAAATGCAAGTGATAAGTGTTCACACCCCGCATCACACTACTGTGCATGTCCTGGTGTTAATTGAACTGGAATGTGAGTAATGCTTTAAGAGTAATTCTCCTGAGGGACTCTCAGGTACTTGAGGAGGTTCTTGCGGAGGTTCATAATGGTTCATTAGTATCATTTGTTTTTTTTTTGTCAAAAAGGGTCCCTGCTAGGGAGGCATAGAGGTTAGCACTGTTGCCTCATACCCGTGGGACCAGGGTTGAAGTCTTTACCCTAACTGTACATGTGTGGAGTTTGCATGTTCTCCCTGTGTCATATTGGCATTTCCTCTGGGTACTCTGGTCCCCCTCCTCCCACAGTCCAAAAACACAATAATTGATACTTTATTGATCCCCATGGGGAAATTATTTGTAAGCCTCCCTCAACTTGCTCTCCGTAGGTGAAAGCAAGATGGTTGTGAAAAGCAGCTGTCTGTAGCAGTACCCAGTGAACTAGGGGTTAAGGGCCTTGCTCAAGGATACACCATCGTTCAAAAGCTTGGGGTCATTTAGAAATTTCCTTGCTTTTGAGCAAAAGGTTTTTTTTCCATTAAAATTGCATCAGATTGATCAGAAAAACAGTATAGACATTGTTGATATTGTAAATGACTAACATTGTCATGACCTGCTCGTCCGATCCTCCTGTGTGCCATGCCCTCCTCGCCACCTCGTGTGGAATCCTAGTGTAACCAGTTGTTTCTCGTTGTAAATTAGTCTGATGTATTTAGGTCTGTGTTTGAGTATGTTTCCCCAGTCCAATCATTAACGTTGTGAAGTCTAACATCTTATGTTGCTGTGTGTGGTTTTCTGTAATAAATCCCTTGTTCCTCAATTCCTCGATTCCCTGCTCCTTCTTCCCCGGTCTATGGCATGACAATGATAGCTGGAAACGGCTATTTTTTAATGGAATATCTACATAGGTATACAGAGGCCCATTATCAGCAACAATTAGTCCTGTGTTCCAGTGGAATGTTGTGTTTGCTAATGCAAGTTTATCATTTTAAATGGTTAATTGATCCTTAGAAAAACCTTTTGTAATTACGCATACCACAGATAAAAATTGTTGTGCTGATTAAGGAAGCGATAAAACTGGTCTTCTTTGGACTAGTTGAGTATCTGGAGCATCAGAAATTGTCACCTGATCTCAACTCTATAGTTATGTGAGCAGCTTGACCAAATAGTGTAAAGAAGTGCCCATCAAGCCAATTAAACCTGGGGGAGATGCTTCAGGAAGCACGGGGTGAAATCTCATCAAATTACCTCAACAAATTGACATCTAGAATGACATCTACAAGGCCACAATTGCCGCAAATGGAGGACTCTTTGACGAAAGCAGTTCAAAAGAGCACAATTTTTATTTTAATTTCAAAATGATTATTTCTAACTTCATCAATGACTATTTCCTATTTATTTAGCTATATTTCCTATTCAAATGTTTATGTTAATGCTAGTCTTTGGTTCAACATTAAAGAAGCGTTTAGATTTATTTTAGATTTATTCATAGCGCTTTTCATAAATTGTGAACCCTGTCCAATGCACATGTCAGCTGGTAATGAGATGACACTGACTAAAGGACTAAGACTGAGATGACACTGGTCACAACCTAACCTTTAACTGATACCTCACGCTATTCATACAATCATTGCATAAATGATACAAATTACCTAGGAAATTTCTATCAATGACGACAGCTTATAATATAACTTTTTAAATTTATGACTAGCCAGAATGGAAGCTTTTTCAATTCATATACAGAGTAATTCTTTAAATTCTTCTTCTTAAACAGTTTAAATTAGATTTGAATGCAGCAGCATTAGCAGAATAAGGACTTATTGAGGGTGGATGGACTGACTTACAGAGGCTGATGTGTGAAGCTGGACAGCTGGCCTGGCTCGCACCCTAGCTGTGCCTGGCTCTGGCCTGGCAGAAGAGTCCAAAGGCAGATCCACATTGTCTGGGGAAAGAGAAAATGACAAATTCTTCTCAATTGCTCTTTCGTTCTGGTGTCATTGGTGAGAAACTTAGACTAAAAATCCAAAAGTTGAGAGGGACCATTCCTATATAATTAATGTACATATGTTTTGTTTTCTTTTCTAATTATCTAGATCTATAGATCTATTAGGTCAGTTTCTGGTGAAATATCAGTCTTCAAAACTACTGGCATCCCTGTGGCCTCCACATCCAACCATAACCTTAACAGATTTCACACTTTCAAAGATCATTTCTCTGCAGACATTCACCCTGCAGCAGACTCATTCTCTAGACAGCTACCTGTGAAAAATGTAAATGCCCAAGGCCTGTAACATTTTACTGAGCCTTGCTACTGCAGCACTACATACCAGACATAAGGCATGGCATGCTTGAATACACGCAAAAAGAACCAGCTTATTTCACACGCATGAAGTACCAGTGTGCATACACGCCTTCTCGGTGAACCGTGCTTGGAGGGCTAGTAACTATGATCTGGCCTCATTGAAGCATCCCTACTTTAATCTGCCATGTGAAGTGTGCGTCAATGCTATTCTTAACTACAGATGATTCGTTCCTCAAGGAACTACTGCAGGTATACCAGAAGAGTTCATCTCCAGCCTACTTTTCCATCAAGCAATATCCAGTTTGACCTGCAGAACCTGAGTGATCAGGCATCTCACTGTATACGTCACCACTTATGGTGCACACAAAGACACCGGCCACATCAGGTGTCAGTGCTGTGGCATTTCATTGCAAGAAAAATACCTTGCAAAACTGAAGGTGGTAGCGTTTCAAGCCCTCAAGACACTTCCTCAATCACTACCTTTGAGAAAATATGGATTGCTTAGGGCGGCTATCCAATCATATCAATTTTTAAACCGATTGTGTTAATAAAAAAAAATGCATTTAGCTATTTAAAAACCCTTTCCATTCACTGAAATGATTTCATGTTAAATGTATCCGCCATGCACACACTGTCACATAGGTGAAGAGAAGCATCACTGAAAGGATTTCACATAAAGTTTCAGTTACAGACTTGATACAATCATGCACCAAAATCAATCCACTAACAACTTTCAGAGGTAGCCGAAATTCTTTTTTTAAATTAATTAATTAATTTAATTCCCTAAATTAATTAATGTTAGTATGCCTGTCAAACTATGTGCTCTATGTGCTTTGTACTTCTTGTCTTTCTGCAATTTATGCATCTTGCTGCTGCCAACTACAAGATTTCAAACTGCAACCTTCCATTCACAGCGGATACAGTCCTGCCCCACAGAGTCACAAATCACCCCCAAAATGCACAACAAGTATAGGACATGGTCAACTGAATGGCAAACGTGCATACTGCAAGCAAGGATGAGCATGCTACAAAAATGGAATGATGCTTTACTTGCCATATGCGCAAATACAAGAAACACTGGAAAGCTTTTTAAGTTTTCAAATACCCCCTCTTGCTCCGTTAAAACACACACAGATATACAGGAGAGAGTGAAGTGCGGGATCAGACCGCAGAGTCAACCATTGATCCAGCATCGTGATGCATTTTTTAGGGGGCAGGATTTTAAGGGTCTTGCTCAAGGGTAGTGCTGGGCAATATGGCAAAAAATTATCATGATATTTTTTCCATATCAAATGATGTTGATAATTATAACAATATCATTTCTTTAACTCAGTGCTCCATTTTAGAAAATGCTGTACATTTCGTTGGTAGGTTTTTTTTCTCGGACTATCTCACTGTACGTTCTAAGGAACGGGTTTGACTAGAGTTAGCTGATATGCCCTAAAAATTACATCACAATATTTTCACAATATTAATATTTATCACAATATTCAAAAATTCACATGTATAAAACAACCGAATATAACATGCAGCCTTGAGTTTCTCTGATTATGATGACAATATTGTTTTAGTAATAGTTGTGGCACATGTGACAGGTATAGTGATAAATTATCCTGACAACAGATTCATACCATGATGGAATTCGTGTAAAAACAATGCACTATAACTCAGATATGCAAGAAAACAAGTGTCTAGGCTATATCATGATACTCATGTTATGCAAATTGATGACGATTTGAATGTTTATAATCGCAATATGATATTATGTTGCCCATCCCAACTCAAGGGTCTGATGGAGATGCAACTATTATGTTGAGGATGGAACTCGATCAGACAACCTTCCTGTCACGGGCACAAAGCCCGATCCCCTGAGTCCCCAAAAATGGACACACTGCAGACTGAACAAAGGACATCATACAGTACACGCAAACTACTACTAAGTTACATCTCCTTGGCAGAATGATATTTCGGCACAGATATAATGCATGTTTGACATGTTTCATAAAGAGCATTAAGGATTCAGAGTGGAGACACTTAGAACTGAACCCAGGACCTTCTACATGCAAAGCATGGATTCTGAACCTCAGTCCTCTCATGGAGGCACAGGGACAGAGGAGAAATATTGCTGATTTCAAGCACATGCTTTACACAAGATCTACACCCATACAGCTTCAGTGCAACTGCAGCCTGACAAAACATAATCACAGTGATGTTCCTTTACAGGGAGCAAACATAAGGTCAAAAACTGCAGCAGTTAGTCAAACCGCAATAGGTTGTCTTCAGAGTTTGACTCATGGAATACACTTGGGTCACATAGACTAGCTTAAAAAAACTTCTATGTAATTACCTGTCATTTTAATTAGCGCAGGGATAGTAAGCTGCTTTGTGTAGAATCTTGTATAATGTAAGAATATAAATGGCTTTGTGTGAAACTTTGCAAGATTGTAAGCACATGACAAAACAACCCAGCAGAGAATTAAATTCTTATGACCAATTCATGGGCGGTCAAAAAAAAAAAAAAAAAAAAATCGACATTCTTCTGAAAGGACACTTGAGACTGAAGGAATATTTGAATGTGCCGTCATGAAAGTGACAGGAATTCAGTCACCATTCCTGCTTGAGGAGCAGTCTACAATGAAAGAGTTCCTTACTTGGTACTCCAGCATCTATTCAGCTAGTAAAAATGTCAACACACAGGCTCTGCAGTGTGTTGTGGCTAAGTGAACAGCCCATTGGGTGCCAAGAGGAACAAGGCTATCCCAGAAACATATGTTCCACTTGAATGTGAACCTGGCCAACACCCGTCTGTCAAACAGCCACCAGTCAGATGTGATTTCTTTTAAACTGGCTGGTTGGCTGATACTTGGACTAGACCCAGAATGCGTGTGAAAAAGAGGACAACTCATGACAAAAATCAGGAAGTATTGCACTACCTTGAGTACAATGTTTTTATAAGGTTGCATTAATTGTCGCACCTGTTCCAGAATAGCACACACATGCTGAATATGACTCAGGTCTGTTCTCACAACTCAGTAGCATTTATAAAGACTGAGAAACTTGAGCAAAGGATTAACTGTTATCTTTCATGTCCCCTTTCAAGCAGATTTACA
Organism: Isichthys henryi; assembly: GCA_026776945.1. Classification (NCBI taxonomy): domain Eukaryota; kingdom Metazoa; phylum Chordata; class Actinopteri; order Osteoglossiformes; family Mormyridae; genus Isichthys; species Isichthys henryi. The sequence goes on from JAODJX010000109.1 coordinate 8,947,867, forward strand.
AAGAAATGTTGTGGTCTCTAGATGGAAAAATAAGCTATTATTCCGGCCACATTACAAGGAAAACTTCCTTTTCAAGTTCAATGTGCTCTAAACACATGGAAATGTGAATGTAAATTTAGTTTTGTTTATTTGGACTGCCAAGGTGTTTAATATTTGGAATATATTAGCTACTGTTGCATCATACACAGAATGTGATGCTTGGCTCTGAGGGTCTGGACTGTGACTGGAAGGTCAACAGGTCAAATTTCATGACTGTCAGAGTGTTGGTGTCAACACTGGGGCCTTAACTCTGACAGCTGCTGTAGCAGTGCTCGATAAAGGACTGAGTCAGTGCATTAATCCCAAACTTTGCCCTTGTCTGTGCGTTTAATAGGAGAGTAAGATGGTAAGTGAAAACTAAAGAATTCCTAAAGAAGGTACCTGTATCACTACTTGTACGAATCATATGACTTCCATATAGGGAAAAAATACATTCCTAACTAAAGCTGAACCTATAATCAATTTTAGGAAAAGAAATGCTTTAATTAATTCAATTTGCTTGTGTAGTGGAACTTTTAAATAATATTCTCACACGTCGTACAGATGTGTATCCATGTCATTTTATATATAAAAAAATTTCATATTAACTGTAGATGGTATTCCCAAAGGTAATGAAGCAAACCTCATCCTGGAATTTAAATCGTTTATACAGGCAGCTCATCTAACTGTGACATGTACTGTTTAATTAGTACTGTAATTCTCCTACAATTCTCAGATGAATAGTTCCTAATCTGAACTACGTAAAATGCTCACTAAACATTTATCAATCCTGATGCTATATAGACAATGTCAATTTTAACTCAACATACTACTGAGAAAACAAGTGAATATGAATAAAAACGTAAATGAGTAGCAAAATGAAATTACTTTAGTGACAAAAAAATGTCCTTTCGGACTGTTGAAGAGAATTCATTTATATAAAGTGAAGATTGTTGATCCAACTCAGTTGGCTGTCATCTTCTTAAGTCTTTAATGATATGTCTTGCTTCTGACAGTGTAGCGCTGTATCTTGAAGGTCCTAATATGTAACAAAACTGGTTTAAGTATCATTTTAGTATTGGTTATAATACTTGGCTGGCCTTGCTTGACTTACCATACATCGTGGCTCATACCTTACTTATCATATTAGCTATAAGGTTGGTTGTTTGGGATTATGTTAACATTTAAATCTTGCTTATTTATGAAATTGAGGTGATGTAAGGTGGCCTTATACAATTTGCATGATTCTGCCATGGGGGGGCGGGCTTGTCAAGTGTTTTTGACAGAAGGGTGACATGCTACGTTGCAAACTTGCAGCACACAGTGACGTTGTCACTAGATTTAGATAGTTTTAGGACCCCCTTAGCCACTTCATTTCAAAAAAAGAGTCTAATGCAAAATCTAGCATGTGTCCTGGGTTCGAGTCACTATCGATAGCTTATATAAAAACTGAAGGTTATGCAACTTGAAAGAGAACAACATGTATGGATTACAAATGTCTTCATGACCTTGCCCCTCTCCATCCAAGTTAAACAATTGCTATACATGTTTTTACTATTTCACTCACATCATCAAACTACAGTATTTCCTGAAATTTGGCTGAAACTTGGGAAGTCAACTGTTACTTAATGTGACCCCAAAAGCTCCCAAAGATTTTGAGAAATATATAACACCCTTTCACAAAGGCAGCTGTTTAATATCACTTTTAATAAACAAAGGTTTTCTCTATTTTTTTTCTTTTTAATTTTCCTACTTTTTAAAATATTTTGATAGTGCAATGAATATGTGAATTGGTGTATGACATTATTCCGCAGCTTCTGGTGGCTTTTTGAGACATGTTTTGGTGACTTTCCCATGGGAAACAGCTGGCAAAACGGCTCAGGAATCCATCACGTGCATGAACACTGCAGTCTAATTAACTTCAATGGACTTTGAAGCTTCTGTCACTGATGCTGTGCTTGTGAAGACATGGAATAGGTCAGTGGTATTCAAACATTTTTTCACAGGGCCCCCATAGGGCTGATATATTTGTCCTGATCCCCCCCCACACACACACACGTTTATAATTATATATTCTTTGTGGGGACTCTCCATTCATTTTTATGGGGAAACTCTAATCCCAAAATTACCTCCTTAACCATTACTCCTTGTATGAAGGAGCCAATTTATGTTGATGATAGATCTCAACACTGATGTTGACTCACGTCTGAAAAATGTAATGGTGGGAGGGGGGGTGTCTAGTATTTCTTCAGGGGGCTGAGCCATATCATTAACAAAAAGTAACCAAACAAAATACACGAGGTTTAGCATTTTTAGCTCTTTGACTGCATTCACAGATTTTTGTAGGAGCCTGAAAAATGGTCCCCACGATGTCAAAATAATAGGTTTTTATCACTAATTCTCTCTCTCTCTCTCTCTCTCTCGATGATTCAATACATGGTGCCGGTCTATGTTACACATTTGAATTATTTTTATTTGTTAGCTTCATATAATGTGTATGGGGATATAATGTGTTTGCAGAATTTTTTATATTTCTGAAGGTTGCAATTCTTAAATATATTTGCACCGGGGTCACCGTGTTCAGTTTTTTTTTTTTTTTTTTTTGGTCCCAGAATTTGAATACCTCTGGTGGAGTGGTAAGAGAAAGTATTCTAGCAAAATAAGCATTGTCGTCAAGGGGTCTATATATGCCTTTTTATTTAACCATATGAAAAATAATTTAATTTCCAACTTCTCCAAAGCTTCACCAAGTGCAAAACAAATACTATTAATACCTCATGCGGCATCTTTAAAATACTGCTGTAAACGAACTCGCTCTTAAAGATCAAGGTGCTATTTTTTTAATGAACAAGTCGAGAATTTAAGAGTAAAAAACTTTTAAGAATCAATAAATCATGAAATTACAATGCCACTGATTTTTCCAGACGTGAGACAACGTCAGTATTCAGATCTATATCATAAACGTAAATCGGTATGTCATTACCGACACATATGTATGGTCAAATAGTATTTTGCTGCCAAAGAACTCGTATGCTGGTACTTCATGGTAAAAAAAAGTCTTGTGTACTTATTCGTTAGCCGTTTCTTCCTGTTGCTCTAAGGCAGTGGCATTATTTATGACACTACTTAGGGCCCATATTGCATCTACCACACTGAGCGACTGCTTCCATTACTCTACATATATCAGAAGAGGAAAATAGCATTTCAGGGTTACTATAAATTTTCTGAAAATTCAAATTATACTCACACGCTGCAAATAAATATGCCTAAGTCTTATTGATTATGGCGTCAGGCAGTTTATAACATAGGCGGTTTCTAGATCCTATTTAGAGGGGATTCCGTTCAGGATTTATTTTTTTTGTCTCAGCCCCCGTTAAAAAAAAAATTCTAAAACCATGTAGCGATTTTTTGTATACGATTCGTAGCACATCGTCTCAGCAAACTTCAAACATCGTGTTGAATCCCCCCACCTCTGATCGGAAAATGTAATAGTGGGATGGGGGCATTGCGTATTTCTTCGTGGGGTTTAACCTCCCCAAGGTTCAAATCCTATAATCATCCCACATTTACAATGATCTTGTCTTAGAAAGCAGTCACTGTCTCGTCCCAGTCAGAATGTCAACATAGTTCGATATTGTCATCGATGTTACTCACCACCGCTCTCCCTGATCTCAGCGCTTGTGTCGAAAAGAGACGGGGTTTTCCGAGTGCCCAGCAGGGTAAATGCTCCTCTTTTCATTTCGGCTCTGGAAACATGTATTAATCTAAAATGTGTTAAACATGTTGCATATTTAATCAATAATGTACAGCAAGCTGTCAAAGCCGTCTAACAAAAATATAGGTACCGCGGATTGGGCTGTTTCCCTAAAGGCTACCTGTTGCTCATCAGTTACCGTACCCTATGGTTTTGCCATGACAAAATGCGTCCATACTGTAAATGGCCACGCCCATTTCTCCTCCTTTTGTATTTGAATAAACGAAGTTAAACCCCACAGTTACCTAACGAAGTAGACAATGGTTACCAAATAATAATTAACAGTCATCCCACTGTGACATGTCTAGTCTTGGTTCTCTTAAATTCTGGAGATGCCTTATAGGTGTGGACAAACGACTGTACATTTATCTTAAAATGAATTTATTTAGAGCGTCTCGTCAATGACGTGCAATAGCTTTGCATGCATCAGTTTCACTAGATAAAGGCATTTCATATACAATAAACTGTTTTTTCTAAATATATTTGGTTACATTTTTTTATTCTAATGAGTTAGTTGTATGAATGTTCTGTATGTGTGTGTTATGTATGCATTAGATATACATTTTGTCAACACAATGTGATAAAAACCTGCTATTTTGATGTTGTGGGGACTGAGAAATGGAGAAACTCAATTCTATAAAGACTTGTGACTAAAAAACTAACAAATGTCAAAAGTCTTTTGGTCTTTTTGATTGGTTGCTTATGGTTAAGGTTAGGGCTGGGTAGGGGTTAAGGTTGTCATTGTTGGGATTAGGGTTTTTCCAATAGAAATGAATGGACGGTCCCCACAAAGATATGAATTCCAACATATGTGTGTGTGATTTCACTGAATTGTGCCCTCTGCTTTGCTAGAGTTGAGAAGGTGATCTGAGATGACGTGAGGTTTATGCGACATGGTTACAGAGTGGTGAGGCGTGTGCTTCATGTTTTCTGAGGGTGTGGCTTCTTTTTCGTAGTCATAGGTGCCACGGCTTGTACTGGAAGGTCAGAAATGGATGCCATGCTGATTTTTTTTTTTTTATTAACAACAGAAACAAGCAGCATTGTTATTAAAGAACTGGGCTTGGCCAGATATCAAAGGATTACATTCCAGATACGTCCTTTTACAGTTCCACTGAGAGAGACTCAGCCTAACTAATTAGTAAAATATTCAAGTGATTCCCACACCAATCAATGGCTACAAGCAACACAGGTATACAGATCCCAGTTGTTGCCATATTTGCTGTTCAAGGCATCCTTCCCTGTTCTTATTACCTCCTTTTTAACAATTTTCTATCATCCATCCTCCGAACCACTTATGCTGTACAGTCTCAGAGTCTTTCAACTGATTTAACGTCTGAAATGGGATCTTCCTGAAGACAAGTGCCATAAACCTTCCAGAACTGCAAACCATCAAAGAAGAACAAATAAAGACATTTTATTAACAAACAAGCAGCTAAATAGAATAGAATGACACTGGACATGGGTTCGGGAGCTACCACATTAAGAGAGTGCTCTTTTATTCACATTTAGAGAATGTATTAAAAATAGAGGTAGCCTCTTTTCTTTGCTCCACGTTGTTGCCAATGACCAGAATATTCTTTATGTTTGGTGCACTGACATTCCAGGCTTACTAGGCACAAACTGAGTGAATGTACATTTGTGTATGTGTGTGTATATGTACAATAGGTCGGTTATTGCATCTCGTAAGCCCTGGCTAGGTTGCAGTCCTAATTTAATCCTGGTCTCTGGCCTGCTGTTTCCCTCCTAGTGAGCAAGACTGTGAAGCTTGCAGTGTCCCTTTCCCTCTGCTTTCAGGGCAGTGGTTTCAGTGTTTTGGTGCGTATGTGTGCACATATACTGCCATTCATTGCATACTCTGGTGTGTAATGTTGTTCTCTCATTTTGGTATGTTTCGCATGATCCAACTAACTGAGAAATCTTGTTTAGTGGAATAACCCCTGAGCTGGCACATGGCTGGAGCAAACCTGGCATTTACCGGGAGTGCAAGACCACTAGGGGGCAGGCAATTGTATTGTGCAATTGCCTTGCAATGCCATCTTGGTGCAGCCATATTCAGTACATTGCATATGGTGACATAAAATGACATTATATAATAGCAAAAGAAAGCAAAAAAATATTAAATACAAGCAAACAATCTAAAAAGAGAACAGATATTACTGGATGTGATCCACACATATTCAAAGAGAAAATGGTAGATTACCTGGACTCCAATAGCATTCTGCGGGATAGCCAGCATGGATTTAGGAGAGGTAGATCCTGTTTAACTAATCTGTTGGAGTTTTTTGAGGAAGTTACT
>JAODJX010000109.1:8958234-8969703 GCA_026776945.1 Isichthys henryi
TCGCTGTTTTCAGTGGTGCGCGCTCCCGAGACAGGCATGCATTCTACTGCAGGGATGCCTTTTTCGGCATAACACCGGTCGGTCTGACGCTTTCAATTTGAATGTACTTTAATGCTCTAGCGGGTGTCAACGTGTCTTCAGCTAGTAATTGCCGTTGGCAAGGTTCACTCCGTTTGCCACACATAAAACGGTTACACAGACCGTGATCCACAGTAGCCCTGATTCACAGTTAACTGCACACAGCTTCAATTCCGTGGCAAACTAATTAACAGTCTGATTAGGCATCCAGTGATGAAATCTAAAACGCTCAGCAACCATTAAGCGTTTAGGCTCAAAATGCCCTTTTGTAAAATAGCAACAATCAGTCGCTGGACCCATAACAATATGCAGAGTGGCCATGTACTTTTTTACAGCAATGTCTTTAACCGCATAAAACTACTCTATGTGCTCCACATACGCCAACCACGATTCGGCTTAGTGTTTAAATTTATCTAATTTCTAGATCCATCAATTTCTGGAAACGTCTTACAAACACGTACTGCAGTTAAGTTACACTGAATTTATCCTCATTACTAGCTGTGATGTACTGGGCAGGGACACACACAATTATTCGGAGACATGGTTTCAACATGCTATCTTTACTCCCGAGCAACTCTTGCCATCTTTTAATGTCTCTCACATTGCTTAGGCTGCGCGTGCATTAATACATCTGCTACAGCAACGCAATTGGAACATACCACCCGCAACACTAACAAAACTATTAGTATAAGCTCAATATATCACGACATACAGTGGCTTTCCCACATTTCTCCATGGCAAATTCCAACAAACAGATCCACAAAATTAATCAGCCAAAAATGCTAAAAAAAAGAGAGTTCCTTTTGCCACTTGTAAATAATTAAAAAGAAAACAGTGTTATTACTTGTTTAAAATTGTCTATTAATAATTTACAAAGTGTTACAACCTAATTATAATAACCAGATTATAAACTATTCATAAACCCTTTATATGGGTAGCCTTATTGTAAAATGGCACCAAAAAGCTGAGCCTAATAGCCCTGTGTGATAATGAGTAAGTGTTAACATACGCCAATGCACGAGTGCCACCCAGATTAATTAGAAGCATTAGCTAAAATTGAAGCAATGAACAAATATTCAAGCAACAATCATTTGAATAGAAAAGTATAGTCTGCACTCTGCAAACTATGAAAGATATATACTTGGACTTTGCTCCTCGTCCTATGTACTTGAGAGCTTCACCTCTACTGAAAACTGGTTTATGGATGACTCTTTATTAAGAGCCAATCTTACCCTGGGAGCTGAAAACTTATTTATACGCAGTTTCTATTGCTGAACTGCAATATTGTAGTTATGCATACTTGGAACACTAGGTGGTGTTACATTCCACTTCTATTGCATAGGAATTGGATTGAGTAAATGTAAGCTTAAATATAGCACCCTCTGTTGTGAACATTTAATGTGTTAAGCATGAAATTAAAGATTTAAGAAAAGCTTGATCTTAAAAAGCTTTTGTAAATATAATGGTAAATTTTTGCTTAGTTGTTGTTTTGGGTGCAATGAGCCCTGTTGTTTTATTGCACCATTTAACATAATGCAAAGTTTTACAATAAAGCATTTGTTATAACCGATATCAAAATACTTTATGTTTTCTACATGAAGAAGGGTAATCTTCTCAGAATCTGATGGTATCTGTATTACTATCGGAGGACTCATTGAATCCTCCCCATACTTTGTTTTGGTTACTAATACATTAAAGTTATGCCTATCCTATGCATTAAAATCTCATGTAGTGTCTATGTACTTTGTATGTCGGTTTCATGCAGAATGTATGCAATTAATATATTGGTTGCACTGAGCCTGTGTACAGTTTTTGTTCAAGTTGCAATGGGACAGTATGGAGGCCTTGTGAATATATTTGGATTGTTCCACCTAATACACATATTATGCATGCTTGAGTTATCTAAAGTGTTATTCAGTCTCTGGTACATAATGCATCTTTTTTCAACAATTTTTTCGTTATTGAACGACTGTGTTTATATTATGAATGACTGTGTGTTTCAGTAATTCCCATGCTGAAGTTCGATACTAGCATGGTAAACAACTGGAGATTATGTAAATGAAGCTTATTTTGCCATTTGCACTAGTGCGCTAGAATTCTTCTTTTCACAAATCCTGTTTCGTTCTTCATGTTCACAGTTGAGAGAGAAGCTTGGGGTCCCAGTGCAGGCCAGCTATTTTCCCATGGGACCAGCTGGCAGGCAACTATTCTATTCAAACCAGCAACCTTCCACTAAAAGGCACACTGACCTAACCAGCTGAGCAACACACCACCCCAAAACCTGATATAGCCGCTAATTTTTAATCCATAAAGACCATCATTGTCAGTGTTTTGTGGAAACCAAAAGCACTTGTTATTCAGCATGTGTCCTCTGCATTTAGTCCATACATGACATAGCAGGGGGCAGCTAATTCAGCACCCAGGGAGCAGTGCTTGGGGGGTGGTACTTTGCTGGTCGGATTTGAACCAGCAATGATTTGAACACACGTGTGCTTCCCTAACCATAAGCCACCACTGCCCCCCAAAAAAGTGAAGGTGCTTTTTGTGTTAGTCCTTAAAAGGACAGAACAATACACAGTAACAGTGTAGTAGTTTGTGCCATGCTGGAATATTCATATAATTATCTTATTTTTGAAGAAACTTTTTGCATAGAACAACTGCTTCACTGTTACAGTCATGATTTTCACACATAGTAATGGGTTTTTTTTTTATCATGCATAAATTCTGTACTATATTCTCACTCTGTCCATATTTGTATTTTGTAAATCCCCGATAAAATCTGATTAACAGCTAGAAAGATATACAGGATTATAACAGACTTTAATGCAATACAAAGATAAAGCTCTGTTACCAAAAACATCCTTTCAGTTATTTATAAAAAAGATGGTTTCTTCATGAAGTCTGAGGAGTAAAATCACAGGATAAATATATCAAATTTTTGTCTAGTAAAGGTAAGTCAAAAGGTAAAGTCAGGCATTACCTCTGAACTACAAACCATTGAATTTCATAGATCTGCTTCTGTAAGACTCTTGTAATAAATTGTTATAAGTGTTCAATCCAGAATATTCCTTATTTTATAAACATTATTTTGTATTGTGCTTCTGTTCTCTCTTTTCCAGTTGTAAACCTTCAGGCATACACCATACGTATGCTTTGTACATGACAAATGGCACATAAGACTGATACTGCGTCACTCCATTCAAATGAAATGTTCGGCGGACCATGAGCTGCACCTTGCGGTCTTAAAGGAGCACACACATTCACCTTCACGCCTTCTAACTTAATCTCTCTTAATCTTTGATCACTACTGTTTTCTCTGTATTGCTGTGTCCACACGGCAAGTCTTCTTCAGCTTAAATGTACCATTTCTCTGTTGTATTTAATAGCTGTACTGAACTGTCACCTTATTTGAATTTTGTTTTAATTATGTTAACTCTTTGATTCTTCTTGTCCTTCTGAGAGCTTCACATTAAACACTCCTACACCCGTTCTCGGCGACTTCATGCCTAAGCACTGACTGTCTGAGTCACTGACTCACCTAAACGGAGCATCTTTGAGCAGTAGGATAGAAATGAAAAACCCGTAGAAAGTGTGAACACGGACAAAAGAGAATTAAAAAGTCAGAATCCTTTTCATTCGTGAGAGTACAGTGCTGTATAATGACGTACAATGTACTTATTATTGTTATATTTAATGTTGTATTATTGTTGTATTTAATGTTCGTAATGTCTTACTCTGGGTAATAAGTACTCCAATCCATGTAGGCCAGTCCACATCTTCAAGCCTACCATTTCCCAGAAGTCTTTGCCTGTCCTCCATCTTGTTGCAGCAGCCTATAAAGCAAGAAGAGGCAGAAGACCCAGGCCCCTTTTTGCTCACTTGGCGCCATATTGAATCCTGTGTGTTATTGGCAGACTTTGCAGTGTTTGACATGTATTTCCCCATTAGACTACGACTTTGGTTCTATCCCTTTGTTTTGTTTGCTAGGTTTTGTATTGGAGCTCTGGTACTTGCTCACCTCTGTTTATTGGTATTTTAGTTAACCAACTGCGCAAAATATACAATTCCTATTATATAAAATTACTAAACACAGGATTTGCACACACAATAACAACAGAACACACAGTACAAATGCAGTGTACAGTGCAAGTATCAGCCATGGCAGAAAACTGAATTGGATAGTAATTAATGATATCATACATTAGATACAATCCTGATATAGTAGTAAAAAATTAAGAATTAATAAAATGTGTAAAGCCTAATCTCCACATAGTCTATGAAGGGTTGCCAAGTCTTGTCGAGTTTGTCAGTGGAATCTTGTAAAGTGAACTTTCTCCAGTTTGAGGTGCTGCATAACGTCTTTGGTCAGCGATTAAAAATAGTCTATTCAGATGGTTCAGACAGATTTACTGATGTGGGGTGGCAACAGGGGTGGCTGCGTGTTTTTCTAGGGAACACATGGCAGAAGGATCTCTAGGTGACTTTCTGACCGTAGAATGTGAGATGGGATGTAGGTCTTGAAGAGCAACTCAGTGGAGATGGGCGCTGTTCCATTGAAGGCTGTGAAATCCAGCTCCAAGGAACTTAATTAAAATTAAAATTGAAAAGCATTTCCTCTCAGCATATTCTGATTTAACATATCATTTTAATGTGTACAAGACTGATTCATCAAGGACCAGACACAGTTACTTTTGCTTTGAAATTAGTTGGAAGAGAGACTCCAGGGGACAATTTAAAAAAGGTACGCAAGGTCTGAGGGCTGAAAGGCACAGTGTAAACAGCCCTTAAGAAACGGGAGTTTAATGTCCGATTAAAAAAAAAAGTCACAATATAAGCCACAGATGAATCACTAATTAAACTGGACAAGAATCTTTATCCTCACACTTATCTAACTGCCAGTATGAAATTGGTAACCATGAAGTTTGTTTTAGACCTGCCTGAATTTGTATTGACCAAAAGCTGTTTGCTTTCAGATAAAGAATACTTTCTACAGACTCATGAGAAAACAATCCCCAACAAGGGAGGCTGTCTGAATAAATGCAGCTCTGGACAAGATTAAGAGACCACAGCAAAATTTTCAGTTTCACTCGATCCTCAAATTACGAGTATGCGTCTCTGTAAGATATGCACATTTTTTTTGCAAACTCCAGCCTGGCTCTTCCCTGCTTCTCATTGATGAAGGGCTTCTTCCTTGCTTTTTGCATCATCAGTCCTGCTTCTAAAAGCCAGTTATGAACTGTCCTAGCAGTGTACTTCACACCACTTCATGTTTCCCATTCTTTTTGAAGGTTACTTGAGGTCATCCTCTGACCTATAAAGCACTGTCAGATTACGGTCATCCCTGGCATTAGAAAGCTACTTCTGCCATCTACCTGGCTGGTTTTTGGTTATCGCCAGTGTCTCCCGTTTCACCTCATTTATGTGTATTGCTGTCTTAAAAACTTTGAGCCTGGAAACAGCCTGCCTTGCAGTGTAGCCTCCTGCCAAGAGAACCAGGATTAAACCATGATGTAAATTGCAGATTTTTTAAATACAAATCTGGTCTCTTAATTTTTTTCCAGAGCTCTATATGAAACATACTCACCATTTGTGTTTTTAGAAATAATGAAACCTTCTAAAAGTGAAACTTTGATGCTTAGAGTGTTCACCTACAATTGTTCAGTTGATGTTTTTTATGAAACAAATTACAACTTTTGACCATTTATGACGATACACACATCCAGTGCATCCAGTGCAGAGGTACCTACGAAATCATGATAGATTTACATGGCACAGTGTCTCTGAGTGACTGGATTGCTATGAGTGGCTGGCAGGGCCAGCAGAGGGCACCCAGAATGGTTTAATGATTTATGGAGGTCTTAGAAGGTGCTGTTAGACTTTGGGGCAAAACACAAGCCACATTGTACCATGTCATCAACTCCCAGGACCTACAGTGGGGTCATCACAGAAGTGACATCAGTGATCTATTTGTGTCCTTCTCCCTCTGCATGGGGATGAGCAGAAAGACCTGCCTACCTCATAACGCTGCATGTCTGCCTTTTCGGGTCAGATACGGTGCAGGGATTCTCATTACCTGGGTGCTTTGTTTTTTCCCAGTACAGTTCAAAAAGTCTTGTCAACATCCTCAGGCTTTCCCTGACACTGATTTCAAAAGGATATCATGTATGAAAAAAGTATGGGGTGGTTGTTGTGAGAAACAACGGCCAACTGGAATGTTATAAACATGGGTCAGTACAGGGTGGCTGAGCAGAGAGCCTGAGGTTACATAAAGAATCCCTCTTTCTTACTTTAAGGTTGGCATTGACCTATAAACACAGCAGGAGAATCTGCCAGGTAGATATCTGGCTTTAAACAAAGTGCATCTTTTGAGGAACACATTGAAAAATAATATCATTAGTACATGATTTCTGGGACAGCTCCTCTATATGTCAAGAATGATAATTCAATGACATGCAGTTGTTCACTTGTAAAAAGTATCTGAATAACTCTCACCTGCATGAGATTCCTGCATGACAGCATAAAACATATAAATGTGCTTGTTTATATCTGTTCTGTTCCTCCAACTCAACTGACTCCACAGAATGTGGAATATAGGTCAGTGGCACGAGGCAGCCTGACAGAAACTCACCTCACATTCCAAACTGGCACATTCCACAGGCATTACGGGCAAACACAAGGTCAAGGATTTGTTTTGTGTAACGTACCTGGCGTTCCCTTGGCTAGGAAGGGCTCCTTTAACAAGGTTATTACTCTTTATACTAAAAAATGTATATCTTAAGCATTTAAGAGTAAAACAGTAGACAGCACTGTGCTCTCCCAGTGTGCTCTCACAGGGTGCTCTCACAGTGTGCTCTCCCAGTGTGCTCTCCCAGTGTGCTCTCACAGTGTGCTCTCCCAGTGTGCTTTCACAGTGTGCTCTCACAGTGTACTCTTAGCGCTAGGTTTTCCACCAACATTCTGCAAATCATTTTGGTGAATTGGTGTTTATTAATGGTCCATAGTGTGTGTGTCCCATGACGGACCAACATCCTATCTGGGCTGTGCCTCTAGGATCATCTCCCAGCTTTCCCTACACTAGATAAGCATATATGCCTACATTTTATGTCATTTTATAGGTCCTAATATAAAAACTTGGCAGAACATGACCTATTTGCCCCCAATTCCTGTGCTTCCGGTAGAAATTATAGGGAGATCAGAAAAGCAGAGACAAGCACTGGAATTTGTACGCCGTGCCAGTAAACCCAGTAGGGGTCATAGGTGGTTCCCAAGGGCACCAGTGGAAGATGGGGTATAAAATGGTAGCTTAAGACGCCTGCTCTAGAAAGTCTTTATGGAAGGTCATTTTGGGAACGCTCTGACTTTGTGTAGTGCAGTTCCCTCTGATTTCCCCAAGTGTTTATCTACAGGATACCCAAATTTGTCTACATTCTGTATAATACAAGTAGTCGATTATTTTGCTGGCCTGAGTAGTCCAGTCCAAGGATACGTTCAATGGTCTGCCGCCAACCTGGCTGTGGTTATCTGTCCTTGAAATGACACGAGTTGTCTATCCTTTAACTGGCCTACAGTAAGTGGTGTATTTTTTGGATCTCCCAACCGCTCTGCCCTCAAACTGGCCCTAGATTTCTGTCCTTGGAATGGTGCTGGTGATATACCCCATACACTAACCCTGTTGACCTATCTTCATGCTTACTCCAGTGGCTTTACAGGAGGCGGAGGATTTTTTAGATCTTTAACCCATCACATGGATATTGCTTAACTGGGGCAGGCTACATTCTGACACGGTCAGTAGGAGAAATAGGTCCTGGGCTATACAAGATCTAAGTCATTAGAGTCATTGGCCTGGTTCCAACACCCCCATCCTTGGAAAAGGCACAGGGGGTTCAAATCCCATCCCGCTGGCATCCACTGGATTATCAGGGAGGCCTGTCTTCCAAATAATTACCAAAGTCTATACACCTTGCTTGAATGCAAATATAGTAACCACTTCACATTCACGAGGGTTAGAAAGTTCCTGCGAATGTGACAATTTGTGAATAATATTTGGGCACTAATCTCACCCCATAACAGTCTGCTAGCCTGAACAATAACATAAAAAGGCCATTTATTATTATAATTCCTAAACAAACAGCACTGTACTGTACACTTTGCATTACTTTGTCATTTCCTATCAAGACCTTTTTCATAAATATACACACTATCTAAATTATGCCTGTCTATGTGCAAAGTTACTGCTGTGTGCACTGGGAGCGCCACGTTTTGGACTCATTATTAAAAATGTAAAAGTAACAGCACTGAAAATTTTAAAAGATGCTGTGAGAGACGTGAGATTCCACGGTCTCAAAGACAGCTAACTCGTCAGTGAGGCTGGTTGCTGAGGCAAAGATGTATATGTAACCAAGCCCAGGATTTTAAATTTAGAGATATACTGTAGTTTGCACTAACACTGAGAAGTATATTACAAATATTTATATATTATATGATTTTATTTGATCCAAATCATTTTCAGTACTGTTTTTAGCTTACATATCATATGCATGTTTTTGCAAACTTTCCCATTTAATTGTTTACAGCCAGCTCATGAATAACCGAAGCCAGGGATCAAATGCATGTACGTGAAGGGGTTGCTGTGTTTAGTTTTTATTCCCGTCCACTTTCCTTTGAACGGTCACTGTGCACACACATTTTCAATAGATGGTTGAGCTGGTTCATTGAACAGAAGCCTTTTCTAGATTCCCATCCACTGTAATAACCTGCAGTCACTCTGACAAGATGCCAAAGCAAAGGGGTTATTCCCTGTTCTTCCCCAGGATCCTGTCAACACTTGATAGAGGCAAACAGGTCAGTGTTTGCTTGGCAGACAGACTGAAAAACAGGCTCCCTTACATGCATTAGTCCATGCACTTGAGGAACAGACAGATTTGGGGTTTTTTTTTTTTTTTTTTGCAAATATGTGGCCACGACAACCCTGTGCCTGGCAGTGCGGCTGCCGCCCCATGTGAGTGTATGATAGTTTCCGCCCCAACTCTCAGTAGCATGAGCATAAACCTTGTACATTTCCCATAGCGATTGCGAAGTACTCCTGGTTTACACCAAATACGGAATTTTTTTTTAAACCTTATTGCGATTTGATATTACATTGTTAAAAATATAGATTTCCATTCAACCGTTAATATCACACATTCAATTTTTTTTTTATTAATTTGAGAATTTCCTACAGCCCAAATCTTAAGTATTACTGGATGAAATAGCTACGATGTAGTTTCCTACTTTTTTCTGTAGCTTGCAGTGTAGCTGACTACTATACTAAAACAGTAGCTTGGCTGTAGCTACTTTTAATCATAAGTACCTTGTAGCTTGAAAAGATACCGTTTAAAAGTAGCTTCCCCAACTCTGAGTGAACTTCAGGCGTAACTAATCTCAGAACCCTGATACCCTGATGCGGGCAGGAAATACTGTGGCCGATCCCTCCCATCCTGGACATGGACAGTTCAAAAAAGGACCCTCTGGCAAGAGATTCAGGTCTATCAAGACCAGAACCACACTCCACAAAAACAGATCCTTTCCTTCATCGTTTAAACTCATCAACAAGCCCCCAGACCCCACGCTGACACAGTTCCTCTGTCCCCCCACTCACTCTGCACACATCTTTTTCATCTACTGGGCATCATATATTTTCATACTTTTATATTCCAGTAATTATTGCTAGTATACTGCACAGCTTGCACTACTCTGTACTATTATTCCATTATTCTCTTATTTTATTTCTATCTTTCGTAAATTATATTCTTTGTTCTTCTTCTATGTTATCTGTGAATTTAGGCACCAGTGCTGCCAAAACAAATTCCTAGTGCATGTAGTTGTACCTGGTTAATAAAGGAATTCTGATTCTTGAAAACAACAAAAATGAATTGAGTGAATTTTGGAAATTCACTCTTTCTGCTGCAGAACATACAACCTGCATTGTTTTTTTAATGCCAGAAGGGAGACTGGACATCACAGAATTCTTGCCTTCAAAGGCTCCAGAATAATTCACTGTGGATATCATATTGCCCAATCAATCGTGCAATGAGATGATAGCTATGAATTTTGTATGTTACTTAAAAAAAGCACCAACAGTAAATAACATTATACCACGTTATTGACCTAACAGACCATTTAAAATACCGTGCATATTAAAAAGACATAATTCTTTATCGGGAATAAATTATTGGGAATCAGATTCATATGAGTGACTCATTCCTAAAGACTTAATTTCAGTGCATGACAACTACACAGAGAATTGGAAAACTGAAGTAATTTATAGGTAGATAAACCAAACACACCACTACACATAAAACAGGTTATGATAATGATAAGATTTGCTGTAACTAAATGTCAGCGGTTGCATGAGTCATTTGGTTTGGTCAAATGAAACTTGAGGATCTTGTCCAGCAAGCTCTGTCTCTTTCTAGGGCTTAACTCTATTTGTTAAGTGGAAGTCACTTGATCTCCAGGTGTGAGTCACACAATCTACTGGGAAAACATATTTAGATTGAAAACCTGATTACTTAAGGCAGTCTACTGCAGCATAAAATATCTTTGCCTTCAAAAGCTGTCCTGAACATCTGACAGGATATCTCAGTGATAACAGAGATAATGCAAACTGAATGAGCATCAGTTGCAGTTCCCAGCTTTTACATGGGAAGTATGAGAAGAGTCAGACAGCACACATACTGTACGTTGCCACAATGTAGATTTAAGATTGGAATGTTGTTAAATGATCTCGTTCCATTTATTAACAACATTTCAATTATTACCGAAGACAATGCTTGTTTCCGCAAGGACATTTTCGTTCAATAATTTTGTTTTAATCAGTTTACTAGAACTGTTGTTACTATTTCTGTCATGTTGTCAATATTTTAAATAGTAAATGGTCGACTTTTAATCAGTTACATTATTTGTGTGGGTATATGTTTTTTAATCAGTATGCCTACATGCAGGGTACACAGAACAAATCTACCCTATAGTATATAAACATATGTAGTATATACCTATTGTGGATTATATAGCTTGACATCAAATCAATATTCTGTAGCAATGTCTCCATGACACTATACCAGTGAGCAAATGACCTCATAGAGATGCTTTGCTGATGGATTTTCAAGCATCCATCAGCAGAGACATTGTACTTCTTAACAAGCATGTGCTGTCTGGGGAGACTTTCAGACCTTTAGACAGGTCTGATACTGCAGGGTGCTCTGCAGAGCGACCTGTGACATTTACTGAATAAAGGGATCCATCTGAGATGCAATGTAAGAATGAAGCTCATCTGTCCATCCATCCATCCATCCATTTTCCAAACCGCTTATCCTACTGGGTCGTGGGGGGTCTGGAGCCTATCCCGGAAGC
>JAODJX010000109.1:8991589-9025321 GCA_026776945.1 Isichthys henryi
ACGACATGGGGAGAACATGCAAACTCCACACACATGTGACCCAGGCAGAGATTCGAACCCGGGTCCCAGAGGTGTGAAGCAACAGTGCTAACCACATTATACTGTAGAATTATAGAAAAATGAATTGATATAAATTGAAGGGGCTCTGTTTTCTTGATATGTAATATTTTCACTTAACAAAACACTGCAATGCTAATTTGCAAGGGCCATCGCTACTTTAGTTGAGGGAGGGAAGCAAGAGTTGTGAACTGACAAAAAAGTTCGAATGGAAAAATGTTAGATACGCCCCGACTTGCCCTCTGAGGTTAAGGATGGGGAGCCTGTCCCTTCCCAAGCTGATTTGCCATTTCTCCTGAAACGCCGAACAGGAGCTTTATGTAGCATGGCAGTGTGGTACGGTTTGTGCAGCTATATACTAAAGCCATTGATGTCTAGTCTTCTGCTGAAAATTTTGACAAGGGTATATGTGTAGGTCAAAAGCTGCATTTACTGCACACTGCTTGTAGAGAAAGAAAAGAATCAGGAGAGAAAGTTAGCTTCATATAACCAATAAGTTATTTCATGCCAGAACCTTGTACTGGATAAACAATTATGGAAGAGAGTTCAATGCACTGCAATGCATGAGGATGACAGGCACTGAAGGGTTATCATTTGTAGTCAGTTCTGTTTTTAATATAAACCAGAAATATGACAGTTCAGGGTGCTTCTTTCAATCTGCTAAAATATGCTGATGGTACAACTCTCACTCTCACTCTTTGAGGTTTTGCGTGGAAGCCTATTTTGATCACGTGTTTCCTCAAAACCATATTTAAAGAGCGAAAGAGCTGACTTCACGCATCCCTATGCACTCCTCCCGTTCGTGCCACTCTTGACAAGTGAATGATTTACATATTTATATGCCCAATATGAATAACAGGCTTGCTGCCTGCACATACTGCATCTACTGCAGAAGTGCACACAGATTTGCCTGAGAACATGTACTTGACACTTGGTGTGCAAAATCCAACTGGGCACACATCAGTTTAGCTTACTAAGAATGCTAATGCAAAGCATTTTAGCTTGGTAGAGCTCTAACGCTAGACTGAAAAACTGATATGAAGCCTGATGAGGAGTTCAATCCAAAAGCCAATTTACATATGAACCATCCAGGAAAGACTTTATCCCAAACTCTTAAAATGATATTGTGATACAAGGTCATAAACATATGGAACTCATAAAGCACTGAGGCACATGCTTGTGTGAGAAGACTGAATTCACGTTGTTCATTCAATAATTTCATTTAAAGGATTGTTAGTTTACAAAATTTTTCCCATTTTTTGGTCCCTTTCCAAACAAATCAGCTTATGAATTTTTTTATTGATGGTACATTACTGCCAGAGCTCTGTTAAAACTGACTCTCTTTACTGTAACTTGCACCTGCCTTATATTGTTTTTTGAGGTGAGCCCAAACAAAGATTTTCCCAGTATGTGGTCAGTCATGTTGTTAATCATATGTATTCAAAGTCCTCTGTTCACTGTTTGTGGATTCAAAAGAATATTCACTGTTTGTAGTTTACTTGTATGTTTTGTAAAAGGGCGTTACGTCATTTTCCATCATCTTTTATATTGAAAAAAAATCAGACAATATAATGTATTAACATTCAAGGTTTAATTCTGGCGCTGAAGTTATCCTTGGCAGTGAAGCACCCATCAAGAACAAGTAGTGGGTCTGGGGAATGGCATGATAATGAAGGCCAAACCATCACTGATTCACAGCAGTCCAGGCGGTAAGCTTCTTTGGGACTTTGTCACACCGTGACTCTCCCAGATGTGGGAAAGATGGTGAAGGTGGAGACATCAGAGATCAATACGTTTCACATCGTCCACACCCCAAGCTTTGCGTTTGACATTGGCATGAGTGACAATATGTTTGGCTATAGCACCCAGACTATGAATACTGACCCTGAGGAGCTCCAGAAAAACAGTTTTGGAAACAGGTGAGTCAAGGTGCACATTTAATCCTGCAGTGCGTTGGGCAGCTGTGGTTTTACATTTTTTTTTTTTGGATAGTGCCGGGACATCCCATTCAGACAGCGTCCTCTTGCGTTTACAGTTACTCCTATTGGATGTGGTCTGTCCTGCGTGATGGTAGGCCATCATTACCCTGGATGCTGTGCCTCGTGAAATCTCACAAAGACTTGCTGTCCTGGTCATAGATGCACCAGCGAGATGCTCACAATTTGTCCTCTTTTGAGCGATGATATGTCTCCCATTATGTTGTGTGAATTGCAATAGGCCCCTATTTCATGTACCTATTGCTCTACTAATTCAACCATCACACTCTGCTCTTATTGATGGAATGAGCGATCAGTAAATACTGATCGCACATATATAGGCGTGAAACCTTTTGGCCAGTGTTTCAGTTTCATTGTATAACCCCTGTACATGCATGACATGCCTCACACGTCCAAGCTTGCACAAATAATGATAACAATTTCTGATTCTTTCTTCCGTAGGAAATGTAGACTATTGAAAGGCAGTCAGTTTGTTCAAGTCGTAAAAAGGAAATCGCATTTAAATCCGATGTTTGCCTGCCGTCTATAAACAGTTGTTAAATGCATACACTATTCTGGGTAATGTGTTCGCCTGAAGCAGGCATGCTGACATCGACGACACCTAGAATTGCATGGAACTGATTAACTACAGTATAACTACATCACTGCCACTTATTTAAACTCCCTCGAAGGATAAGCTACTTTGTGCTGTCAATCACAACTGTATTTCTTACTATTACTAGTACAAATTATTGCTTGGTCGTTTTGTGTACATCTACAAATATTTATTCAGCAAACGCTTTTCTGCAAAACGTCTTATGCCGGTCAGAGCATATAAGTATTGTATATTTAAACAGCAAAAGGAATCTACAGAAGAAAAACACTTCAACAATTAAAGGTTTTGTGTGCTGCTTATGTGAGATGTTAAAGCTTTATAATATGGTAATTAATACCATCTAATCGTGAAACATGAAAAAATTGTGTATATCCTTTTTCGTTTAAATGCATTACTCAACCGATCCCGCACACAATTATGATTCTGAAAAATTCTTCTTACGACAAATTGCAAGAGCAACTTAAGCATGAACCATGGAATGTCTCTAGTAACTTGAAAGTTTTAGTTTCCCTTTCGGTGACAGCTCATTGGCAAATGCCCGATTGTTACTGGTGCGTTTTCAGTACCTAAGCCGGCTGATCATGGTTTTTGTATGCCCTTCATCTGCATTTGTGGTCTGTACGGCAATTACCTGTCTGTAGTCAATCTTTTGAGTATCCCACCTATTTGCATTGTGTACACTTCCTGGTTTGAATACTATTTGGCCCAAGTACACAGCAAACCTGTTAGGACTAACTTGAAGGTTTTCTTTTTACGTTTTCAAAGCTGCTCTCCAAGTATCCGTTTGCAGTTTCAGAATAGTCGCCTTTAGGTTTGATTTTTGTTTCCACCTAAGATAAAAAGGAAGGCTGAAACTTTGTGTATGAGTTGGCACACAACAGGAACGGGTCGCCAGGAAGAGCGCGGCGTTTAGAGAGGTGGCGGTACCACACGCCGATATGTAAAAGTAAACCATCGGCGAATTTCTCGAAGAACTTCATTTTTACTCCGTTCTCCCGCACCATACTTTGTTATTTGGAGAAAACAATGATGTCTGATTCTGTGTCTAGCTTTTTGCACATAGGGGATATTGTGTCCCTATATGCCGAGGGATCTGTCAATGGCTTTATAAGTACGCTTGGGTAAGTAGTGTATAGCATTCAGTTAAGTATATAGGCAACAGTAGACTTTCTGAGTTATATGCAAGCTAATATAATGTCTACAAAAACTTTTCAACTGTTTTGACATTGATTCGTATTTGGGCACTACGGTGGATGGAATTTGTAATGATTTGCGCTGGTGTCACTTTCGCTATAGGACACGATGCGATTTTCATAAATAATTATAATTTGCTACATCCAGTGGACCCTGTATAACGTAGCTTGTCTTAATGAAACAACATTAGGAAGCAGCTCGCTGGGTTAAGACACTACTTCCTGGGTTCATGCCGATGTAACGTCTCCTTAAGATGTGTAGTAGGGTTTCCACGCTTTAACTCGGACGATCGTTCTTGTTTCCAGTATCACGTTACATATTTAACTTTTCCAGAAGTTTGTTTGATAAGACACTTTATTTGGATTAGTATGATCTGCACAATTGACCTGGTAGAAGGCGGTATACCCCAGCAGTACGATGCATACCCAGATATCACCACGTTATAGTTTCAACGTTGAATTATATAGTTCAATGCGTTGAGTTATGGTTAGTGTTAAATTATCAGCGTTGAAACTGAATTGATTTTTGGTCAGATTTTAATATCGAAAAACCGATAGTGGCAAAATCTTGATGCAATGTTGATTTTAAGTGAAACATCGAACATCAACGTTGTTTCACCCTTTTTGTCTGATATGGAATCACTGTCATTTCAACATAATGTGTGCTTTCTGGGTAAGATGTTCAATGGAAAATAACGTGTTAGTTGAAGTTAAATACGTTTTTCACCTTTACGTCTGAAATTTAGACCTTGATTTAATTAAAGGAAATACATTTTCTGTTCTCCAGCCACAACATCATCAGGCACTTTAACCATAAATGTGTAGTTTATTCGATGGACCAGTGGTGCGACATGACTACGCATACAAGTGGAGAAGTTTGTGCACTGCCAGAGAACACTGTTGGGATGAAATTATACATGTTTCTTATGTATAGATTGCTTATACAAGAAACAGAGAGCATTCCATCTTTATCGGCGTTTTACGTTATAAACATTCAGGTACATAATTTATTTTTCCCCATGGCGCGAGTATTTAAATTGTTTCTCTGTCCCATAGATGTTAAACACTGCAACATATAGAATTTTATTATTCACTAAAACTACAAAATTTTGCAGGCAGGGTGATTTGAAACATTGTAACAACCATCTAAGTATTTATTCCGGTTCTCCCCTGAGGTGAGATGATAGCATTGTGCCCTGGGTGGACAGTATTGCGTTTTTTGTATTGAGAATGATGGAATTAGCCCTTTTTTTGTTATTAAGTGCCTGTCTCAGGGGAACACAGTGCAGGCCATTGTGCCTTGCTCTTAGGCTCCCCCTATGAACATAAATGTGCCTGGTGCCGGATGCGATCCAAGTATGTGCAGTGGAGATTGCCATCCAGTGTCCAGTGCAGGACTGCTCAGTAACTTCCTGTGGTTTTTTTTTAGGGAAGTGTGTGTGTGTGTGTGTCAGTAACTTACTGGATAGCTATGAGGTATTGTCACTTGGGCTACTGAAATAACAAACCACAGTAAAGACCCCTGCAGCGGCTGCGTCCCTCTAGGTGCTTTCCTAGAAAGTTCATCCAACTTGCGTCATTCACTTCTTGAATGTCAAATTGGATAAGTGCACAGTAATTGCCACTACCAGGAAAAATGTGGGAAATCTGACACCCTCCGCTTCACTTTTATCAAATGTAGAAAAAAGACACAATAGTAAAAAAAAAAGAAAAGAAGCAAAACATTTTTTCCTTTTGAAGTAAAGTTATTAAACATCAGTAGTGCTTGGGGGATGCTTAAGTTATACAGAGAGAGTACTGTTTGTTTAGAACAGGTGACTCCGTTGTGCAATTTTTCCTGGTCGCCCTATGATATGAAGTATGAACCTTCTTTCATACAATAGCTTTGTGTCGGAATAAGGTACTGTTATCTACCAGCACAAGCTACAGGACATTGTTCTGTAGTATACTGGAGTAGAAGTTCTGTGAAGAACTTCTCCTCTGTAAGAGTATGGAGTGGAGTAGTGATGGAGTACTGTGGGAGCATGGTAAAAAAGTAGTGATGTTATGCAGGAGTATGACACAGAACGATGATGGTGTGGTGGTATTGTACAGCAGTACTGGACGGAGTAGGAGTCAGGATACGTTACTGCTGTTTCTATTGCATTCTTCTGGCTGAGTGCTCAGGGTTACTATAGAATAGTTTTGATAAATGAACTATTTGCATAGTAATTTTCTTCCTGTTTACCTGGCACACTACAATTCTGTCCTTGGTGCTGGGCTGTGATTGAATTCATTGGCTCTACATTGTACTGAAAGGTATTGCCTGTGACTGGAGCAGTTTCTGAAAGACTTTTGCAATGCTGAGCCAATAATGATCTGTAGCCGATCATAGTCATCGTTGCTTCTTTTAAGTAGGTACTGTGCCATGCTGGGGAAAAAGAACAGAGCTAAACCAAAGCCATGGTGATGTCCTTCACCTGTTTTTGTGCGTGGGATTGTTCTGCCTGCTGGTTTGCATGGGACCACACTCCATTCAAATGCCATGCTTTTGGTGATGAGTGTAAACTGCTCTGCAGGAGCATTTTGCGTGTGGTTCAGTCTCACCCTGAAACAGACAATACTAATCCATCTATTTTGTACTCATTTAGAAATATCTAAATTTTTATCTATTATTAATATCACTTGGAAGTCAGCCCATATCATTGTACCACCCAGTAATTTCAATTATCAAGATGACAAAACATTTGCATTTTCCTTATTTTAAAACTTGAGGTTAAACTGTTTTTGGCTTTATTGAATGCCATCTTTGAAATTCCAAAAGGGTTCAGCTATAGCCCCCTAGGATTAAGGTTTAGTTTGGAAATGCCTACAGACACAATGTCGTAAGAAGATGTCTGTAGAAAACTTAGTTAAAAATCACACATTTTGTTTGGCGTACAGTGACCAAAACTGTTGCTGGAGGCCAATTGAACTAGATGCCTGAATATAGCTGCTTTCACCTGACAAGCCAGTTAAGACGGGATGATTCTTCTAATAACACTTAGGAAGAAAGGCTTGGATCTGTAGCCCACACACACACAGACTGCTGCTGCCATATCTCACTCAAACGATCTGTGCCATTGACTGTAACAATGGCAGACCTGCTTGATTTTGTTCCAGTAAGACTGACATAAAAAAATGCGTGAGCTGGTTCTCCTGGGATGGTGTAGTATCTGGCCTGTAATCAAAGCGCAGTGTGGATGGGGAGCCTAAAAGTAACCCGCCACAGCTCGGCACCCTCGGGCCTCGACTCCTCAAAGGTTTGCATCTGTCATCTTTTCAGTAGCTCCCGTCTTTCTTAATGATGCAGGAAACTGATGCATGATGGAGTGCCAAACACTGGCCAAGACCTACTTTCAGTTAAGGCCCCCTTTGTGCCATGACCTATTTTTGTATTGCACCCTGGCTTCAAACATTTAGCAAAACGAGTTACTGACTCCAAAAGTCTTTTCTTTGATTAAAAATGGGCTAATGGTGTATATATATGTTAAATACCTTAGTAACAAATGTTGTATTATGGCCCTGTCAAAGGATATGAAACGGAAAGAAACAACATTTATTTTTTTTTGTTAATTAAAGTTATTCTTATAATGGTGGCTGTAATTTACGGTATGTGTGAACCATTTACATACGTGCATATTTGCTCCACTGTTTTTGAGATGCTTACATAAGATAATGCAGTACCTATTAACAACAGCTAGCAAAATGTTATCATTGTATATCAAACACACTGTGTTTTTCTCACCTGTAGTTAGATGAAAAATGATATCCTGTGTTTGGTGAGACAAAGGAGTGAATGGGTTATTAAATAGGTATTTTTCTGATCTTAATCGGTCAGCACCTGCAGATAATCTAGACTTAGTCTAGGCCACCACTTTGGAGTGTAAATGATAAAAACAAACTTCACCGTTTTAATACATCCACATTCACTTCACTTGCCCATATACCCTACTGACTTTCGTAGTCCGTTAAATCACATGCAAATAAATGATCCATTACCAGAAGATAGCTATTGTTTTGTACAGTGACTATGAGTGACTAGGCGCTTATGCATGTATTTACAGTCACTGAAATGCAGTTGACATGTTTTTGTTCAGCACACTATTCTCTGTAAACTGTACATACTGTAGTGTGTGGAAAATCTCAGCCATATTCATACCTACAGTATCATGCGCATTTGCATTAGCAACGTATTAAACTGGCATACAGTAGTTGGTAGCACTGTTGCCTGACACCTCTGCCTCCTGTTTCCTAGATGCATGGAGTTTGCATGTTCTCACCATGTCAGTAGGGGGTTTCTTCCAGGTTCTCCATTTGAAACAAATGCTAAGGTGTTTTTAACTCAATTTTATAAAAATCAATGAATGCATTAAAGAAACTAAAAATGCCAAAAGTCTTGTATTTTGTTTGGTTACTTATGGTTAAGGTTAGTTAGGGCTGGGTTAGGGGTTAAGGTCGTCATTGCTGGGATTAGAATTTTACCCATAGAAATGAAAGGATGGTCCCCAAAAAGACATGAATATAAACGTATATGTGTGTGTAACCCTGCATAAGACAAACAGGTACCGAAAATGAATGAATGAATGGATGGATGGATGGAAAAATCTGTGATTGTACAAATGAAGAAGTCTTCCTCATTTACTGAACTCCTCATCTGTTTTCTTTTGTAAACATGTTACTCTGAGTAAAACATGGAGGGATTGAAAAGTCCTCTTTTTGAACAACAGAAGTTGCCTTCTAATCTCCTTCTAGATAGTCAAGAAATTCACTGGATGCCAGACTTAGCATAGGAAATGCCTGGAATCGATTTCTATCACTACCAGTTCCATCTGTCTTTTCTTGAGGCTGATTAGAGAGTGATTATCTTTTCTGTTCTCTGTAACATTTCTAGACTTATTCTAGGCCACCACTGACCTAACAACACTGCTGGTGCTATGGTGTAATGCCCTAGACCCTAACCCTCACTCTAATCACTAATATGTCTGTTCCATAGGCTGGTGGACGACCGCTGTGTGGTGGAACCTGCTGCTGGAGACCTGGACAACCCTCCAAAGAAGTTCAGAGGTCAACTAGTCGAGATCCATTTTTGATAGTCTTACAATTTTTTTAATGGGGAATTTGTCCTTATTAAATATATAATAACACTGCAAAGTCCTTTACATGTCTGCTCTTTATTCCTGTTTTGCTTACAAAAAATGTTATTTATATTGCATATACAGTTGCTTATTGGAGAGTATCTACTATCCTGTTGCACCTTTGGGCTTATATAAAACATACATTTCAGCTCATGTGACAGGAGAGTCCTTAGCTCAATAGCCAAGATGAATCTTGGCTTTACAGCACAAACATATTCTGCTTGTCTGTCATTAAATTCAGGGAACCAGCAGTTCCAGCTAATTTTTGGTACTGATAAGAAAACATTCAATATTTATCATGGACTAAAATCTATTGGAATGTATGTCTGTTTGTTCTCCAGGACTCATAAACTGCACGTGGTTAGTATGCGTGTCAGTTGGGGGGGGTGCGGAGGTACTTGAATGTGACAGCAGGCACTAGGACAGGAAGAGTCAATATTGAATATTGTGTCAGTATAGACATAGTTTTATAATTGTTAAGGGTGGGACTGGGACTGGGACTGGGACTGCAACTGGTCAGTAGTGCTGCTGCATCCTTATTTTAGGTCACATTAACCACATGACTAGTATCCATGGTTCTCAAGCGATATGCAGGAAGCTCATATTGAGTCAGTTGTTATTTTTGCTGAGCTGTAGGATTATTCTTGCTTCGACTATTGTTTGACTCCATCATCATACCAATATCAGTGTTTTATTGTGCTTTATGCTCGACAAACTGGTTTTGTGTTGGTGAGGAATACAGTGATCCCCCTCTATTTCGCGGTTAAGCCATCGCACCCCCACTATATTGCGGATTTTTCCCTGACGCATCACAGTTCTTTGCATATCACACAGCTTGCTTGTGGTCCAATTGTTTTTCTGAACCCATACTGATCTTAAAATGTTGTTTTTACATTTTCCATTTCGTATACAGAGAGAGACTCATATCCTTAGCCCGACATCCACATGTCATATGTGTGTTTTAATAAGTTTACATGTCTTTAAAACTTTACATGTTTATTTATATGGTCTTTCTATATTGCAGATTTTCACCTATCGCTGATGGGTCTAGAACGTAACTTTCACGATAGGCAGGGGGATCACTGTACTGTGTGGTAATGAAAATACAGTAAAACCCTTTTAATGAGAATCA
Organism: Isichthys henryi; assembly: GCA_026776945.1. Taxonomy (NCBI): domain Eukaryota; kingdom Metazoa; phylum Chordata; class Actinopteri; order Osteoglossiformes; family Mormyridae; genus Isichthys; species Isichthys henryi. Next base: position 9,001,720 of record JAODJX010000109.1, read on the forward strand.
TATGCTAATTTTTTGGAGCATTCATTCATTAAGGAATTTTTGTATTTCCCTTAAGAGAAAATTTATATGACAGAGTAAAATGTTTGATTTGGAATTGTTCATATCTTTAGTTACAGTGAAAAGCCCGGGAACCCACTGTACAGTACATGTGTGTATATGAGTGTGTGACATTTTTGGATCAGCATGTATTTCTCAACCAGGGGAAAATGAACATGAAATGTTGGTTAGTGGTACTTAGCTTCTTCCCTATTCTAACACAATGTATTATACACACTTACTGTATATATGTATAAATGCCAGACAAGAGCTACTGCTTTGTTACAGTGATCTATGGCTTCACTCATTCCACTGACCCTTCGCCTTGTGCACTATTTATCTTCTCCATGCTATGGTCCCTTACCATCAAACTTCCCTCCTTTTGTCCAAGATTCCCATGACTCTGCCCTTTCCTATGACTCACTTCTACCACTTCTCCTAGAAAGCTATTGTCCTTTGCAAGCTACTGTTGCTTCCCTTCAAACTCGCTTGCTACACCAGATTGTACATCTGAATCCCCTGTAGTTGTGCCTTGATTATTCCAGATGTTTTGACTCTGGCCCCACCCCTGTGCTTCTCCTCAGATTGCCTCTTTAAGGTCTTCCCCATGAACCGGTACTCTGCTCAGAAGCAGTTCTGGAAAGCCAAGCAGGCGAAACATGAGAAAGATAAAATCGCTGATGTCGTGCTGCTCCAGAAATTACAGGTGAGAGGCGCAAGCTTCTTGGTGGTCACATGATTGTGTTGTATTTCCATCCAGTCTGTTTTCAAATGAGGTTCTTATACCACAGAGGCTTGAAAGGTATGAAGTTCAACGACTTTCAAAACAATAAAATCTGAATCTGATTTTGATAAGTGCCATTTCAGGTGGGAAAGATTATGACTGAGGAACCTAGTTATCGTGTCTAAAATGTGAAATGCATGCCTTGAATGCTATTTTAGAGATCTCCTACCTTTAAGAGTTTCATTCACATGAATTGGTTGTTCTATAAACCAAAAATAATACTTGTACTAGTGGTGGGAAAAACCTGCTTTTGACGATTCACAAAACCCCAAGATTTTCCCTAAACAATACTTGTATAGGTATGTTCCTCAAATAAAGCAGTTTTGGCGTATGAAGCCTTTGGCCTTTCTTTAGGGGTTTTCACAGTTTGTTTTCCGTGACTATGCATTTGTAAATTTGCATTCTATTCAGAGCTGTTTAAACATCTCTCCAAATATGGAAAGCTGCTATATAGTATTTAATAATATTCCTTATTCCTATTGGATTAATGTCAAATTATAGCTGAATTGAGAATCATTAGCTTGCAAATTGGAATCGAATCAAATTGGGGCATCTGTGCCAGTACCCAGCTCTGACTTGTAGTCTTTAGAATGCTCTGTGACACTGCAGTACTGTGTAAGTTGTCAGTAAAATCCCAGCTGAGTATTTGTGTGATCGGACTTGTGTGGCTGCTTGCCTGCCTGCGGCTGCCTTGTGTTAGCAGCGCTGACGCATTTGTGTCACACAGCATGCGGCAAACCTGGAACAGAAGCAGAACGAGACAGAGAACAAGAAGGTGCATGGGGATGTGGTGAAGTACGGCAGCGTCATCCAGGTAGACCCCACCCGCAATGCCCCGCCCGTGTGATTGGTGTCCTCACCACTCAGATGAGAAGTTGTTAACTCAGTGCTCACATGTTGAGGACAGTGACATGTTACTGGCTGAAATCCGAAGCCATCAGGCCCCATGCACAGAGCTAAGTGAGGGGAGAGGAGGCGGAGTTCGGTTTCCATAGCATCAACCTTGGAATTTGCCTGAGACGTGGCCCTGTCTGCCTGCATTCCTCTATCATGGGGTATCTCTTTCCACAGGAAGGCAGAGATACAAGTTACACGCTTCTATTCATATCTTTATGGGGACTGTCCATTAGTTTCTATTGGCATAACTGGGTTTGGGTGATTTGGACCAAAAATCATATCCCGATAGTTTTTAGCTGACCGGCGATATACGATATATATCTTGATATTTTTTTCCCCACAAAGTAATAACAAAAAGTCAGTATCAAGTCAGAGCCAAATGACCCCAATGTCACACAGGCCCTTTTATTAACATGTGCATGAAAAAATGTCTATATTGATATAAACGATATTGTCTCATCCTATATCTTTTATGAAAATATGTTGATATATCTTAAAAACTCGATATATCGCCCATTTTTTGTAACTACTTGTCCTGTTCAGGGTAGGGGCGTCCAGAGCCTATCCCGAAGCTACCCGCACAAGGCAGGGAACAACCCAGGATGGGGCGCCAACCCATCGCCGGGCACCTTAAACATAAATAACCAAACAAAATATGACTATTTACACTTTTTTTTATTACAGTGACAGATTTTATGAAACCGAGTTTCTCCAAGACAATCGTAATCATTTTTTTTTTGCTTTATAAATACCCCACCTTTTATTAAAAGAAAATCACATTGTGATGTTTGAAAGTTTTATATGCAGCCCTAGTATATTATTCAAAATATTTTTTCATTTCTTATTTTACCATCCTGATCTTGTATCTGTTCTATCCGACCAGATTGCAATTAAAGCTCGAATCTGTTTATTTCTTCATATATTACTATTACTTTTATATTTTTTTACTTTATTGATGTCTTCTGAGTTCACACCTTTTGCATTACATTTCAGAGGCAAAATATTTGTATAACCAGTCAACAAAGAAAACCTTTCAAGTCCCTCCCCAAAGTACCAAAAAAATACCCTGGTTGATTTGGCAGTTTTGGTATAGGAAGCTCACAGATGCCGAAATTTACTGATTGGTTATTGGAATTTGGAAAATAGGATTAATTTTCTAATCTCCCGCAGAATCTGAGGATTTTGGTCGGTATAGTGGGTAATATATTTGAGAGATGCTGAATGTGGTTCATGATAAAACAAGATGGGTCAGTGAATGGGATAGGAATTGAGAATGAAAGTGAGTATGAGGCACCCCAGAGACTTTTCACTCCATTGTTAGAGTGACAGCAACCACAGATGAGTGCCTCGCTAGCTAATATGAAATCAGCAAGGAGAATTATACTAGACACTTTAATTGATCCTCATGGATCTTTACGTTATGCCTCCCCCAACTTGCCCAACTTGTTGCGATGAAGAGCAGCCTCCTGTTGCGGCACCCAAGGAGCTGGGGCTTAAGGGCCTTGCTCAAGGGCCCACAGATGTGCCAACCAGTATGAACCAGTATATAGTTGAGAGGGTGCCAAGGTGGGGAGTTATAGAACTGATAGAATCACATGTTTTAGTTCTAAAGTGCTCACTCAGGTCCATATCGATGAACACATAGATCAACGCAGAATGCACAGACAATGAACATTTACCCAACCTTGTCCCCTATGTTTCCTGTGACAGGCTCCTGGCTCTCTGTGACATTGCACTGGAAAGATGGTGAAGGATGATAGATGAACTATGAAGGAAGTTAGGCAAACCAGGATATGTTTCACCATTTTTGCTATAAATGTGTAAGACAAACATATCAGGGTCAGATAGTACTGAGATCAGCCTGTCAAGCCTGAATGGGATGGTGAGAGGGAATTCCTGTGCATTTACATCACTTCTGCCTCTGAGATATGTTCTTTATGTGTGCCTAATTAACACTGGGGCACTCAAGATTCCCTGTGTGTGAACAATTAAGCCAGGTCTTTGGAGCAGAGGAAACATAATTGAAACTGTGATAGTAATTAAGATTGTGAGTGCCTGTGAGTTTCTGTCAGCGTCATTTTGAGATTCTAATTAATACTGCACTTCTGTGAAGGCTTGAGCAGTTGTGTTTCTTTGTACATGTAAATAGGGTGGTTAAAATTTGTATGACTGTAATTGAAGCGTTGGTTCTGTTTGCATCTGCTGTAAGGCTGTCGGTCCTGAGACCAGCCAGTTCTTCAGGCCCAAATAGATGAGGGATAAGCACGTTTATCACCTTGTTGTTGCACTTTTGCTGTAAACTTGGGCAATAATCTGCGAGCCTGGTTTAAGGTTGCAACTGTGTGATCCTTGCCTTAGAAGACATTATTTTTCAATATTTGTCCTGTCGTCTTATCTAAAGACAAACAGCAGGCTTCCTGGAAATGGGTGGAGCTCGAGAGAGATGGTATTAGGCAGTTGTTGTCCTTTGACTGTGGTGAACATAGTACTCCACTTGTGCCTGTAAGGGTTGGGGTCCAAGGAGTGAAGGAAGTTTGATTGCTATCCAGAAAGTAAAGGCTATGGATGCAGGTCTAAGGTCTTCTATAGGAGGAAGACGTGATTTCAGCTGTTGAACCTTCTTTGGACTGTTTGACAAAAATTTGATAGATTAGATTAGATTAGATAAACTTTATTGTTGAACTGCGTGGTTTCATGAACAGTTGGTGCCTGTTCTGATAAACTGTCCCCACCCGAAGACAGCTGACCTCTATCTAAAGGAATGACACATCCTTCACTGCTGGAGTCCAGTTACTTTTACGACCCTGTGAAGTGCTCACTGCTGTTGTTCACTGATTAATCAAAAGTCCAGTAGCACAATATGTAAGGTGGCAGTCAATGTCACAACTCAAACCAGAGACTGAGGGCTGATCATTTGCCTGGGAGTTTGGTACATTTCCACACCTTTCACATATCACCTGATATTGCCCCTACTCCGGTAACATGTGGTAGGTCATACAGTGACATAGATGCCTGCCTGTGAGGTAAAGGTACAGCTCACCTGGCACTCATAGGTAACAATGCAGTTACATGTATGTACTGTTCCAGGAGTTGTCATGGAAATTATGTTCTCTGTTGTCTTTGCCTTGATGTCAGCTTTTGCACATGAAGAGTAACAAGTACCTCACTGTGAACAAGCGGCTTCCAGCCCTGCTGGAGAAGAATGCCATGCGGGTTACACTAGACAGCACTGGTAATGAGGGCTCCTGGCTCTTCATACAGCCCTTCTGGAAGTTGCGGGCCAATGGGGACAATGTAAGTGAAGGGGCACATACATTAATGCACAACTGTTATCATTTGTATTAATGTCAAGACTTCCTATTCCACGTAAAATATGATCTGTAACTAATTTAGATGTTTTCAGGATAGAATGAAATAATTTTGGTTTGTGAAGACATTCATACAACACCCTTTTTTGTAGGAATTTTTATTCTTGTAGGAAGGATTTCTCATACGTGTGCATGCATGATTGAAACATGCTTGATGGTGTGTGGCTATGGGTGATTATATCTTTGCTGCCCCCTGCAGGTGGTGGTCGGAGACAAGGTCGTTCTAAACCCAGTGAATGCAGGACAGCCACTCCATGCCAGCAACTATGAGCTGCCTGATCATGTGGGCTGCAGGGAGGTGAGGCTACTCAGTGACGGGGCGATCTCTTCCCTTGAGCTTCCATCAATGCAGCTTCTGTCATCATCACAGCTACTTCTACCTTCAAGCCAACTGTACATTGAGTCATTTACTAAGCTGCAGGTCGTTGGTCTGTAGTATTTTCTTCATTTAGAACCACTGATTTCTTCCTGACTTAGGACTACTAATTATTATTTCTAGAATAATGCACTTGGTTATACTTGTATACGTCTGCTGAAGCTTCAGTGAATCCTTCATCCATAACCATGCATGTGGGACAGGGCCATTAGGAGCCTGGATTTTGTTCCAGGAAGTGCAGGGCACAAGGTAAGAGATACCAGAGATGGGTTGCCAGTCCATCATGATTGAGAGACACCAGTGCCAGCAGTGCTGCTGTCTCTTAATTAATTTACACAATTTTTTTGGTCCTGTACTGCTTTGATGTGCTGCAGAAATGATAGAATTGATATGTGCACATTCGGTGTCATTTGACAGGAAATAGCATGTTGTATATATTAATATAAAAAAAAATCACTATACTGTATTTAGGTATATCCATCAAGCATGTACTTAAAATGGGAATTAGGTAAAATCTTTATGACAGGGAAATGAAGTTCATGAAAACAAATTTAGAAGTATTAATGGACTTTTCCTAAATGCCACATATCATGCCATTAGGAGACCTGTTAACTAACAAAGTGGTCACTACATAATCAGTCAGCGTGCATTTGTGTCTCCCTCTGCAGGTCAACTCTGTGAACAGCAACACTAGCTGGAAGATCAACTTGTTTATGATGTTCAATGATCATAAGGATGAGGTCCTAAAAGGGGTGGGCTTTCTTCAAGATCATCGTCATCATCATTACTGTTTTCTTTGTATCTTTGTGTGTGAGAGCAAAAGTGGTTAAAGCCTTATGTCTGCCGTCAGGGCGACGTGGTGCGACTGTTTCACGCGGAGCAGGAGAAGTTTCTGACATGCGATGAGTACAAGTCCAAGCTGCACGTCTTTCTTCGGACAACACTGCGGCAGTCTGCAACCTCTGCTACCAGCTCCAATGCATTGTGGGAAGTGGAGGTGTGCATGAGCGCTTCATTTGTAATGGGGCACAGGTGGAAATTTCAGGTCCAGGAAGTACAAATCCAGACCAGGTTTTCGTTTCAACCAACCAGTTGAGCATAAAGAGTCACAGTCACAGAGAACTCAACTGGTTGGTTGAAACAAAATCCTAGACTGGATTTTTACTTTCTGGACCTGAAATTGCCACCTCTGGTAATGGGTTATATGCCTGTTTTCAACATGAACTGTTTCATTACCTTTTAGTTAATGGTTTAGTTAATAATTTAATTTAGTTAATAATGGTCCATGATATCGATCACCTGGTTTCCTTTGTCTTTCAGGTCGTGCACCATGACCCATGTCGAGGGGGGGCTGGTCACTGGAACAGCTTGTACCGCTTCAAGCATCTGGCCACAGGCAGCTACTTGGCTGCTGAGGTATGGCCAGCCAATGCAACAGGGACTTAAAGGCTAAAAATAGCTCCCCCATGTTTGAAATGGTCAGAGACACCAAATATATGTGGTGCTCTTCTCTGTGCTGGTTTCAGTGGTGGAGAGCTGACTTCAAATTGGTCCTGTAACAGGAAAGATTAATTTCAGTCTATTTATGTTGCTGTGCAAATCCCATTACGCTCTAACACATTAAAGACATTTTCAGTTCTTTAACCTTCATGGTCACTCGTGTAACATGTTTAACGTTATTTTGGGCCTAACGTAAGTCATGGCTACAGGATACACGTCATATACAGTAACAATGAGAAGATGTGTGTTATTTTTCTAGGAAAACCCAGGTTATAAAGGAGACAACACTGAGGTCCAGACTGTTGTGAGTAAATTAACTGAGCTTTTTTTGTTGTACCCATTGCCACCTGTTGCTGGAAGTCCTGAGCAGGCATCAGAGCGGTTAGCAGCCTTTGAGTGAGCTTCTATAGTGGAGCTTGTGTCATAGCCATGCTCCCCCCAATGACTCAGCAATTTCAGGCTCATTATTGGTCTTTGAGCAGCTCCTGGCTGTTTTCCTATCATCCTCTTTGTTTTAAATCCCTTTGCAGTCCATGGTGGTTTGTGACATTTACAGCACTGCTTCGCAATAGAAACCACCGGGGCCAGAGACTGGCCACTTCAGCCAGACCACTTCAATGCCTAGCACTTCTTAGTGAGAAGCCCAAGGAATGGATTAACAGCTAAATATATCTTTGGTTTATTGGCGTCTGACTTTGACATTGTTTTGACATCACCACATCAAGATGGGGGTCTAAAGAACTTAATCTCCCACACATGCTAGATTTGGGGTAAACTCCTATTATTATTATTTTGTCTTTTGACTTGTGCTGGGTCAATTTTTTTTTGTAAAGCAAAAAACAAGTAAATGTTCTTAGTTCAGACTCATTGTGATGTGATACAACATGTTGCTTTGGTCTGCAGTGGAAAAATCATAACTGTTAAATTCCCAGATGGGGGCGCAATAGGTAGAAGACAAATATATAAATAGGTTTAAAAGCTGCACCACTCAAAGTAAACATAGGCTATAAGATTAATAGACAGCTATCAGTGCTACATCTTTTTTAGATTTAACACTGTGTGTTAACCTAGGCCCATTTCATCAATAGTATTATTATTGGACAATGGTTTGCTTAACAGATTCAAATTTAAATGATCATCTTCTGCTTTTGTTTCCATTTTGTGATGTCATTCCATTCAACATAAAATGGTCAAACTTTATCCCACCTAAACCTGGCGGTATGAATTGCCTTTTTGCGGCATGGCAGTATACTGTAGTTTGCGATAAAGGCATGACGGGAGATTATCTGGATGAAACGTGATAGGAAATTATGTGGGTTGCATGACGGAAAGTTAATCTAAATGACATGGTACCACAAGGTAAAGGTAAGATTTTCAGTTTTAAGTGTGATTGTGGCATTGTGGGAAGGGGAGTGAGTGCGGCATGATGGGAGGGGAGTGAGTGCGGCATGATGAGAAGGGGAGTGAGTGCGGCATGATGGGAAGGGGAGTGAGTTAGGCATGATGGGAAGGGGAGTGAGTGTGGCATGATGGGAAGGTGTGTTTTGCATAATGAGAAGGCATGCTTTGAGAAGGCACGATATGAAGATGTGTTCATGCTATCCCTGCCTTTTCAGATGGACACTGGGCGCAGCAGCAAGAGGAACCTCGGGGAGAAGGTGAAGTACAAGCTAGTGGCAGTGTCTCATGGGAATGACATTGCGTCACTCTTTGAGCTGGACCCTACTACTCTACAGAAAACTGACTCCTTCGTCCCCAGGTAGATGTTGCGAGAGAAATCTTGGCAATAAATATGAGGGCTCATTGGCCTGCACCTCTGTGCCTTTGATTGGAAGACCACCAGTTTAGACCTTGACAGAACAGTCACATGTCTGTGGGCCCTTGAGCAAAGCCCTTGGCCCCCAGCTCCAGGGGTGCTACACACTAGCTGACCCTGTACTGTGACCCCCAAGCTTGCTCTCACCTGCATATGTGTCTGTGTGTCTCATGGAGAGCAAAATGGGGCAGGCGAAGAGAAGTACAGGTATTCCAGATTACCTGTACTCGTACTTGTGGAAATGGCAAGTAAAGGTTCATAATAAGGTTGCTAATAATAATATATTCTAACCCCTTCAAATTTGTAAGGGTTAGGGGCAGCAGATCCCGTGCATGTATTAATTCATGAATAATGCTTGGGCACTGACCTCAACCCATAACAGTTTGCTAGCCTGAAGGGTAGTATAGAATATCTATTTACGACCAATTTCTAAACAAACAGTACTGTACTGTACACTTTGCATGTCAAATTGCTTTGCTATTTCCTATCTAGACTTTTTCATATAATATACAAACCATCTAAATTATGCCCCTGTTTGTACAAAGTTACTGCTGTGTGCACTGGGAGCAACACGTTTTGGACACATTATTAATAATGCTAAATTAACGGCACTGAAAATAGAAAAAGTTATTGCAAGAAACTCGAGATTCCATGGTCACAAAAGCATCTAACACATGAGTGAGACTGGTTTTCGAGATGCATGTACTCAAGCCAAGTCTTTTAATATTAATCCTTAATATTAAAAGACTAATATTACTAATATTTATATATTATACGATTTTTTGTGACCCTGATCATTTTCAATACTGTTCTTAGTTTCTGTGATCTTTTGGCAAGGTCCAAAAATATTGCCATTTGATTGTTCGTGTTCATGTTCGTGAAAACTAAAACCGTCAATGTCAAATGCGAAATGTAAAGGGGTTACTGTATATTTCATATATGCTCGGCACAATGAAGCTGAGGGTTGCACTGCTGCTAAGGCAAAGTGAGGACTGAGGTACGCACAGACTGCCAGGATGCTGTCTGCTACTCTGTCCTCTGTGACATTCTATAGGAACTCATTTGTGCGTCTACGTCACCTCTGCACCAACACCTGGATACAGAGCACCAACATACCCATCGACTACACGGAGGAAAGACCTATCCGACTGATGGTGGGACCTGCCTCTTCTTACTCTGATTTTATTATCTTCCTCACTGCTGCTGTCGGACTCCACCTTTATACATTTGATTTCACTGCTGTCTTCCACAACACTTCTACAAATATCTTTCGTTTCTCACTGTTGCCTTCACCTGAAGACCAGGCATTTAATTTCACTCTGCCAAAAATCACTTGGAACACACCTGGGTTAAACCAGTGGTTCTCAAACTCGGTCCTCAGGCCCCGAGGACCGACTTTGAGAACCACTGGGTTAAGCCAAAATGAAATAGCTTGCATTGTATTTTTGTGAAAATTACATTCCGTAGAAACTCTGTGGTTTTCATCATTGAATCTCTGTCTTCTCGCTCCTAACCAGCTGGGTACCTGCCCCACAAAAGAGGACAAAGAGGCATTTGCCATCGTCTCTGTACCGGTGATGGAGATCCGTGACCTGGACTTTGCAAATGATGCTAGCGTAATGTTGAGCAAAATGGTGGATCAGTTCAACAATGGTTTCATCAGTCAAAATGACAGAAGGTTATTGAATCGATATTTCTACATATCCCTCTTCCCAGCTTGGATGAGTGTTTAACACCAGAACAACAATACTACAAACAGACAGCTAGCTATTAAAAACAGAATCACATATTGCAGTGGTCAGAGAGTGATTGCATTCCATATCCTGTCTTGATTCAGACATAGTGTAGATCCCCTTTACCCCATAGTCTAAGCAGAGAAGTAGGAGAAGGGGCAAATGGATAGAATTAATACACAGGAAAAATATGACAGTTAAAGATATCAATATGGCAATTATTTTAGCAAGGAATATTAAGGCATCAATACAAAAGTAGGTCTTCAGATTTTAGTCCATTTATGTGCCTTATGACTAGAATCATTACGCTAAAAGGTATGTTATTTATTTAAAGAAATTGCAAAAAATACTGCCTGAGATTTAACGACAAATTTATTTTCTGACTAGTAAACAGTAAAATATCACCAAGAGTGTCCATATAGTCACACTGGTCTTTCTCTCCCCTTGTGGCAGGTTTGCCATCAAACTGCTAGAGGACCTGGTATTTTTTGTGGTGGACACGACCAACAGCGGTCAGCCCGTGCTGGATGTGACGATGACCAAGCCCAACCGCGAAAGGCAGAAGCTCATGCGTGAGCAGAACATCCTTAAACAGGTGAGATCAAGACCTATGGTTTGAATCACGTGACCCAAAAGATTTTGCAAAAAAAAAAAAAAGTTTGTGAACCCCTTGGAGTTATTTGGATCTCTGTATGAAAGGGTCCTAGAATGTGATCCGAATTTCATCGGAATTGAAGGAAACTTGCTAAGGCAAGTCTCAGACAACAAACACACACTTCAGTTTCTTTATTGAATAAATCGTTTAAACAATCAGGATTATTGACGGAGTCATTCTGGGAATCTTAGGGATCCTATACTAACTGCAAAGTGTAGACGACCAGGTTACAGCTTCCTGCATGAAGGCTGCTCTCCTGGGAAATGCTGCTGAGACAAATAAAGCTTTTCTTTTTAATGACGTGTGCTTAGTGAGCCAGAAGTGCTTTCAGCTTGTCCACTTTGGTCTCTCTGTTTGGTCTTGGAAGCATTTTCTCTAGCCATTTTCTTTTTGGCTGCTATTCCTGATACTAAACCTCCCTGTCTTGACTTGTAAAGAGGGAGAGCATATCAGCACTGCTTTGGTTCCCACTTACGTTGTTCAGCAGGTGCTTATTTCCAAAGTCAAATGAGTCATACATACAGACATTACTCTGAATTAATATTAAAACCCATGTAATATTGACCCTAGTATTGTTATCTCCCCCGTATGTATGTTTCCTGCAACTGCTCTGTAGGTGTTTGGTCTTCTGAAAGCCCCATTCAAAGACATGCTACGCCTAGAGGAGCTATCAGACCAGAAGAACGCCCCTTACCAGTACATGCTCCGCCTCTGCTACCGGGTGCTGCGCCACTCGCAAGAGGATTATCGCAAGAACCAGGTGTGACTACAGCCAGGGGTGTGGTCTGTATAAATATGCCAGCCAGTGTCAGAGCTCTCTGTGTTTCTGAAACCAATAGAAGTGATTGAGTCTGGCTGACAGTGGAATACTGTAGTTGTATTTGCATCCCCCGTTAATGACAGGCTCCTCCATGCCTCACAAGACCAGTGATTGGGTTATTTGTGCATTTGATGGCCAGATGCTGAGGGTATTGATATTGCATGACAATAACACTTCTGTAATGACTCCAGTGAGGTAATGAAGTTTAAGCACGTCCATAACTGGTGTCTCCAACAGGAGCACATAGCCAAACAGTTTGGGGTGATGCAGTCTCAGATTGGCTATGACATACTGGCTGAGGACACCATCACAGCACTGCTGCACAACAATCGCAAACTGCTTGAGAAGCACATCACCAAGACAGAAGTGGAGACGTTTGTCAACCTGGTGCGGCGTAATCGGGAGCCTAGGTGAGGCTGGTTGGGCATGGAGCTTCTCCACTAGTGCTGGTAATAAGAAGGCCTGTGGACGCACTGTGTGGTGTTGATGTTAGTAATATAGTGTTTTTTAACTTGGGCGGCTGCTATGAATGTGTTGATAGTACATTGTTGAGATCCACTGAGAAAGATTGGAGACAGGTGCGTGTGATAGACAGAGCAGTGTGAAGGGAGAAACGTGCTGCTACTTTATAAGAGTTGGTGATAGGTAATTTTTACCTAAAGGTTCCTGGACTATCTGTCAGACCTGTGTGTTTCCAACAATGTGGCCATACCTGTGACTCAGGAACTCATCTGTAAGTGTGTTTTGGATCCGAAGAACCAAGACATCCTTATCAACACTGAGTGAGTAAATAATAGCCAATATCAGAGTACTTTTCTGCAAATTGTGTTTGTTTTATCAGAATGATGGAATTTTACTTAAAGCTGAACGAGAAGCTAGCAGTAAGTCTGTAATTCCAGCTTTGCATGATAAGATGACACTGGCAACATAAAATATTTGAGGAGGCCTCTTGCTGTGTTTTCACTTTTCTTCGTCTGCCTGTCGCTGCATGTGTTTGTGTGCTTGCTCATGGGTCTGTGCAGACGACGTGCTGCCAAGGATGGGCCCCATTCCTCAAGGTACTCAAGTGAAGAGGATTTTGGAGATGTGGATGAGGTGTGGCTGCTCTGGACGGACAAAGCCAACGAAAGTCAGGAGAACAGCATCCGACAACTGGCACAGGGAGCCGGACAGGGCAATGCTCATGATGAGAATGTGCTGACTTACTACAGGTACACCCCTAGAGATACCATTACTCTCTCCCATTGACGGTATGCCACAGAAAGAATATGCTCACAATCTGACAAAAAAGACTATATTTATCATTTATACACAAAACACCCATTACCAAATATGAGTACATTCAACAGCTAGCAATAGGCAGTGTTTTCTTTGTAAATGAAGGCTTCATTCATGAATGGGGATCTGTATCTCTTCTCAGGTACCAACTGAAGCTCTTTGCCCAGATGTGCTCAGACCGGCAATATTTGGCCATTGACGAGATTTCTAAGCAGCTGGATGTGGAGCTGATCTTTTTGTGCATGATGGATGAGATGTTGCCCTATGATCTGCGTGCCTCCTTCTGCCGGCTCATGCTACACGCACACGTTGACCGTGACCCACAAGAGCTGGTGACTCCTGTCAAGTTTGCTCGCCTCTGGACTGAAATTCCTACCTCAATCACCATAAAAGAGTGAGTCCGCTTCCCATGTCGCTGTGTTCTCTAGAGGGTACAGATGTAGAACATGCATGTATTTTGTATCAGAAAACCACTGGGCCCCACAGCAAGGCACTTAGCTCCAAGCTCCAAGGGTGCTGCATACTGGCTGACCCTGTGCTGTGAGCCCCAAGCTTTCTCCCACCTGTATTTGTGTGCATATGTCTCATGGACTGCAGATGGGGTAGGCGAAAAGGACAATTTCCCCAAAGAGATCAATGAAGTATCCCTGTTCTATTCTATTTTAGGAGTACAACAGGATAATCAGTGAATATGCATTTGAATATGATGGAAGATTTGATTAGTTGTCATGAACTGTTGAAATGTCTCTGTCTGTCTGTTCCTGTTCCTTCTTAGCTATGACTCCAACATGGATGACACTCGTGACAACAAGAAAAATAAATTTGCCAACACCATCTCTTTTATGGAGGAGTACCTCAACCAAGTACTCAATGATGACCTCCCCTTCGCCATCAAAGAGAAAAACAAGCTCACCTATGAGGTGAACCCCTCTTACCTTCCTTTTCCCATCTGGAATAACAATCCACTTACACTCACCATCGCCCTGTCCTGCCTTCATATGACGACTCCACAACCTCTTTCACTTTTTTTGCTTCCCCAGGTGGTGAGTCTGGCCAGACACCTTATTTATTTTGGGTTCTACAGCTTCTTTGAGCTACTGAGACTGACCCGCACACTCCTTGGTATCATCGACTGCACCCCCAGCCAGATGCTGATGAACCCCATGTTCAACGATGATGGCAGTGGTAAGGTGCTAAAGGGGATACTGGATGGGAAGGGCTGTTATTCTCCAAGCTGAGAATATAAATCGATGCAGCATGTGTCCTTTGCCCAAGACTCAAAATTGTGACATGCACCATGGTCTCATAGTCATGGAAATGAGTAACTTTAGTGCTGGGTAGAGGTTGTACGCAAAGCACGAGCCTTGAGTACAGAATAGATTAATTAGATTAATAGATTATTTAGTCTGCATTTTTGTCTCACACCATTAAATATATTTGCTACCATTATACGTTTAACAAATTATAGTATAGTGCAGGGTAGGTAACCAGGATTCTGGAGTGCTGATATCCAGCAGGTTTTCTATCCTACCTGATGAGTTACTATCTGCCTGAGATCAGGTGTGGTTCATCAGATACCAGGTAGGATGGAAAACCTGCTCTGGATGCCGACACTCCAGGATCAGGGTTGCCTACCCTTGCTATAGTGTATCTTGTAATGTTTATGTCAGGTAAGATTGAAGAATATTTTAGTGAAAATAGGAAAGTATGAAGGTAAGTTTAAAGCAGGGGTCTCCAACTCCGGTCCTGGAGAGCTACTATCCAGCAGGTTTTCTGTCCCAATTGGCTTCAGATGAGCCACACATGTTCCTGGTATTTACCTGAGAACAGGTGTAACTCATCAGAAGCCAGGTAGGATAGAAAACCTACTGGACTGTAGCTCTCCAGGACTGGAGTTGGAGACCCCTGCTTTAAAGAGTATAAGAGAACAGTAGAAAGTAAGAATATCCAAAATCACTCCAGGGAAGAATATGAAGCGCTCCATCCACCACATGGGGCAGATGATGACCACAATGGTGCTGAGTCGTAAGCAGTCACTGTTCAGTGGCGGAAGCAGGTCAAGTCTGGGGGCAGAGGCCCTGGGCCGCACCAAGGACAGCATCGACCAGCAGGACGTCACCGTCATGGACACTAAACTGAAGATCCTGGAGATCCTGCAGGTGGGCAGCCGATGGAAGCATACTTTCAGAGCCAGAACAGAATGCTATGTGTAGTGACAGGCTTTCAAGTCTAGATTTAGATAAGCTGAGAAATTTGGTGGTTGTGTATTTCAGGCAGCAAACCTAATTCCAGCAGTTCTTGCAAATAAGCAAATTATATGTGATCATTGTCTTGTCTTGTTTTAACTGTATCTATACATACTCTATGTATGTGAGCCACTTACAACTGGAGACAGATTCTCTGTATGTGTGAACATAGTTGGCCAAAAAAAAGCTGATTCTGATTCTGAATGAGAAGTGATGAGTTTCCTCCTCCTTCCCTGCATTCCATTCACCTCTTTTCCAGTTCATCCTCAACGTCAGGCTGGACTACCGGCTGTCCTTCCTGCTCTCCGTCTTCAAGAAGGAGTTTGTGGAGGTGTTCCCCATGGAGGATGCAGATGCCACCACAGCTATGGAACTATCCGGTAACCCAGCTAGTATTCTTCTGAGCAGCTCCATGGAGAACCTGTCGTCTTAGTCTGAGTGCAAGAGTGTCACCAGTAACTCACCACATACCCTTAAACCAATGTTTACCAATCCGGTCCTTGGGGACCTGCAGACAGTCCACATTTTTACTCTGGGAGGGAGCAAAAATGTGGACTGTATGGCAGGGAGTTGGGAGGGAGCAAAAACATGGATCGCCTGTGGGTCTCCAAAGATCGGATAGGTAAACACCGCTTCGAACTGTTATTTTGATCAACCACATCACAGACTGGATGCAAGGAAATTTGTAACTTATGCCATACACTTTTATTATAAAACAAGCACCATAGGTATTCAAAATTATATTTGAATACCGTGATCATAAAACCGTGTGGAAAGCTCTTAAAAACCCTACAAGCTAATCATTCATGGTTGTAAGTAGGATGATAATCCTCTCACCAGAATATGGCATTTTTGGTTATTTTTAGGGCATTTTACAACAGTGTAATACATTTAGGTTTCAGGGGAAAATGAAAAAAATGTCTCCATATGCATTTCTGAAGGTTTTATAATATACTTGAAGGACAATTGTATTGGGATACCAGGCCATTACACCAACGAAAACTTGTATAACATCCCATTGTAAATGTATAGGCATTAATATGGAGTTAGTCACCCCTTTTATAGCTATAACAGCTGCCATTCTTCTGGGAAGACTTTCTACAGGATAGATTTTTTTGCCCTTTCATTCAGAAGACCACTGAATACCTTTAGATGGACTAGAACAGAGATTACAAAGCCAGACCCTGATGTGCCTGACCTCACATCACATCCATCAGAACATCAGTGCCTAACCTCACATCACATCCATCAGAACATCAGTGCCTGACCTCACATCACATCCATCAGAACATCAGTGCCTGACCTCACATCACATCCATCAGAACATCAGTGCCTGACCTCAGAAATGCTCTTCTGGGTGAAGAAGAGTAGTAGCTGTTATGGCTGCAAAGGGGGAAAAAACTCTATTTTGGTGCCCATGTGATGTAATGGCCAGGTGTCCCAATACTATTGACCGTATATTATGTATTCAGCCTTTGATCCAATCTGTATTCTGTCTCTTGGCAGCAACTATAAACCTGCAGCGTATAGGGGAGCAGGCAGAAGCTATGTTTGGAGTTGGGTAGGTGGCATTGGAACAATTTTCTGGAGAATCCAGGGCGAAGAAGCAAGTATGGGAGGATGTGAGTTTTTGTTGATGTAACACAGGAAAGAGAACAGCATCCTGGAGGTGGACGATGAGGGCGGACGCATGTTCCTGCGAGTGCTTGTCCACCTCATCATGCATGACTATCCACCACTAATCTCTGGTGCCCTGCAGCTCCTCTTCAAACACTTCAGCCAGAGGCAGGAGGTCCTGCACACGTTCAAACAGGTATCCCTGCTAGGCAGCACTGTCCATAAACGGCTACAGATTAGACTTTTAAGGCAGCCGTAGCACAAACCTAACAGTGTATATAATTTATATTACGATGAATATCTCACTGGTGACAACACTGTTCACCAGTCTGCACACCCCATATATGACACTGATCATTAGAAAATACAGTTCAAATTTATATACAGTAGCACTCTTCAACAAATATGAAGTAACCCTGACCAGAAACGCTGCCCTAGGGTACGTACCAGTACCGTTTCCCAATCTGTCTCTGTCCCGGCTGGTGGGTAGGTTCAGCTGCTAATTTCCAGTCAAGACGTGGAGAACTTCAAGCTCATAAAACGCGACCTGGACCGCCTTCGCACCATTGTGGAAAAGTCTGAGCTCTGGGTGGAGAAGAAGGGCAGTTCTGGTGGGGGAGACAGTGAAAAGAGCAAGGACAAGGAAGCAGTCAAAGTAAAAGCCATGTTCTTTCAGTCCTTTCGTAATTTGTCTGACAGTTTGACTGTATTTCACTGTGACACACCCTGTGACATCATCGCGGTGCACAGCCACGTGTGTTTTTTTGCTGGGTTCTGCTGCGGGAAGGATAAGCACAGCGAACACGTCTCATTTACCAACAAGATGGGGCATTATGTACAGCACAGATGAACATGATCTACATAAACGATGTGGAAAATGAAATTATGCGTTTTTCTGTCGATGTATTTAAATTTGCCAGAGGTTGGAATAACTCACAACCAGACTTCCATGGACGTTAATCAAAATAAACTCTCAACTGGACTCAGTGGAAGCAGTGCCAGTGACCTGTTAGGTCGTTTGTGGTTCTCTTCGTGTGTTACACTGCGCACTGTGGCACATTTGGTTTTTTGCTGGCTATTGCCCAGTAACTTTATTTTTTTCCTGAGCCACAGCTGTGTCTATATTATTAACTGACTGACTACAAAAGACAGTATTTCTTTGCACAATATTGCTAATTTATGGAAATTTTCCACAAAAAGGTTTGTAGAATTGCACCACAAATTAAAAAAAAAACACTGCAAAATCAAACATTTTTGGCCACAACAATCACCAAAAAAAACTTAAGATTAGGTTATACAGAATGCCTGCTTTATTCCGGCCATCAAGGCATTTCTGCAGGTTTATGTCTGTTGCCCCATTCCAAAATTTTTTGACTGATATTAGTCATGAATAAAATTGGAGTAACAATGAAGGACGATGCTGTGATAAGGGTGGAGGAAAGGAGATGTTGAGATGTGGGGATGATGCTGAAATGGCAGTGTTGTGATCAGGGTGTTCAGTCGGTGTCATGTTTCCTCAGTCAGCTCCTGAGGATGCTGCTACCAAGAAAGAGAAGATGGAGAAGAACAGCGAGAACTACCAAGCTGTCAAGGAGGTGCGGGATGATTCTGCAGTTCACCTGGGAATGAATGAAAGACCCACTGGATCAGACTTAGAATTCGCTGTCTTTGTTCATTGTAACCTGTCCCTGTGCATTTGGGGTGCATGGGTTTTAACACCTAGTCATTCAAATGTCTGTAACCTGCAGATCTTGGAGGGATTGAATAAGATGTGTAGCTCTGGTGTGTGGAAGAAGCAACAACGTCTACTAAAGAACATGGGGGCCCACAAAGTAATGTTGGACCTTCTGCAGGTGTCCTATGACAAGGTGAGCCCTGCTGTGCTCCTGGGGTCTGCAGCTTGTCAAAATGGTGGAATCATGTGTATTTTATTGTGTTATTCGTGCATCATGTGGAGTCATCGATTTTTTTACAGAATGACACTAAGATGCAGGAGATCATAAAGTACACCCACCAGTTCTTGCAGAAGTTTTGTATGGGGAATGCAGAGAACCAGGCTCTCCTGCACAAGCACTTGAATCTTTTCCTTAATCCTGGGGTTAGTAGTTACCAGAAGATGGTGAGAATTCTGTGGTTTGGAAGTGGGAGTTTCACCTTGGATTTGGCAACAGCTTTGCATCATTTTTCCTTTGTGTCCTCTTCCCTCCTCAGTTGTTGGAGGCAGAAACTGTTCAGCACATCTTCAGCAACAACTACCAGCTGTGCACGGAAATCAGCGAGTCAGTCCTGCAGCACTTCATTCACTGTCTAGCCACACGGGGGCGCCATGTGCAGTACATCAACTTCCTGCACACCATCATCAAGGCGGAGGGGAAATATGTCAAGAAATGTCAGGACATGATCATGACTGAGGTGAGGCTGAGCCTGGAAACTAACAGGCTGTGTGCTGCTGCCTGTCAGTACTGCAGTGGTCTGTCCCCCAGGTTCTGAAATATATCACAGTGTCTGTACTGCAGTGGTCTGATCCTTAGTCTATGAAATATATCAGAATGTCAGTACTGCAGTGGTCTGTTCCCAAAGCTATGAAATATATCAGTGTCAGTACTGCAGTGGTCTGTCCCTTAGTGTATAAAATATATCAGAGTGTCAGTACTACACACCTTTGTTGCCTTGGCTTTGGATACAAACTAAGTTATCAGTACTGCATTCCTAGCCAACACTTGAGGGTGCACTAGTACATTCTTACTTAGGGCATTAATTAACCACAAAAAGTAACTTTGATTATTAGCACTATTTGATGTTGTTGCTACACTGGCGTCTAACGGCCGTCATTATGGGTTGCTCTAGCTGACCAATGCTGGTGAGGACGTGCTGGTTTTCTACAACGACAAGACGTCCTTTGCCACCATGCTGGAACTGATGGCGTTATCACGAGAGGGCATAAAGGAAGGCAGCCCACTGCGCTACCACATTTCCCTGGTGGACCTGCTGGCTGCCTGTGCTGAGGGCAAGAATGTGTACACTGAGATCAAGTGCACATCACTGCTCCCCCTAGAGGACATTGTCAATGTGGTCACCCACGAGGACTGCATCACAGAGGTCTGCCTTCACCCCTCCTGTTTCTTATGTATAAACTTTTACAATCTTCATTTCTAGAGTGAACTGTGCATCTCTGACAAACCTTACACATTTTAAGCTATTGCGCTGTTCTGGGTGACTGATTGTGCTCATTGTCTACAGGTGAAGATTGCCTACGTGAACTTTGTGAACCACTGCTATGTGGACACAGAAGTGGAAATGAAGGAGATTTACACCAGTAATCACATCTGGAACCTGTTTGAGAACTTCACAGTGGACATGGCTAGAGTAAGTAGTCAGACAGGGTGTCTCACGGAAAGCTTATCTGCCACCTCAGTCGGATATGTGAATGAAACCCGTCCCTAATCTCCTTCTTGCAGGTATGCAGCAACCGAGAGAAGCGCTTCTCAGATCCAGTGCTAGAGAAGTACGTCATCAATGTGGTGCTGGACACCATTAATGCGTTCTTCAGCTCCCCGTTTTCTGAAAACAGCACTTCCCTGCAGGTAAATGGCAGGTGACCTATGCAGGCTCCCCTATGTGCAAATATGTACCTACCTGTATATGCATTAATTTTGTATGTGCCTGTATATGCATGTATGTACAGTAGCTTCAGACAATATTCATACTTCCTGGAATATCAGCAAAATTGATTTTCACAATGCATTGCAATGGTATCTGAAATAGGAATGGTGTGTCATGTCTTGATTCCCATTTTCTGAATTATGCTTTAATGTCTTTTCCCTGTATTGTATTGTATTATCTTGCCTTCACTGTGGATGGCATGGTGGTGCAGTGGTTTGCACTGTTGCCTCACACATCTGGGACCAGAGTCTGAGTATCTGCCATGTCTCCATGTGTGTGAAGTTTGCATGCTCTCCTTGTTTCATTGTAGGGTTTCTTCTGGATACTTCAGTTTTCCCCCCATGGTCCAAAAACATGCTGAGGTTAATTGAAGTTAGCAAATTGTCCATAGGTGTGCCTGTGTGAGTGAATGGTGTGTGAGTGTGCTCTGCAATGGGCTGGCCCCCATCCTGGGTTGTTCCCTGCCAGGACAGGCTCCGGACTCCCCACGACCCTGAGTAGGACAAGTCGTTACAGAAAATGGATGGATGGATGCATTTGCATGAAGTAGCTGGCGGAGTAAATGTGTCTTTTGTCGCTTGTTAGACTCACCATACCATAGTGATCCAGCTGTTGCAGTCCACTACACGGCTTCTCGATTGCCCCTGGCTGCAGGCACAGCACCGTGGCCTTGTGGAGTCCTGCATCCGGACACTGGTCTTGACTGGTAAGGGGCAATGGCGCACGTGTGTGTGTGTGTGTGTAATGTATTATAACTGTCAATGTATGTACAGTAAGGCTTGGTACTGTACCAGTTACCCATCATAGCTCTCTGCTGTTTCCACCTCCTCACACACCCCTACCTTCACTGAGCAGCCAAGTCTGCAGGCGTGACCGTGGAGCTGAGCGCCCAGGTGAAAAATATACTGAACAACCCCGGTACTCTGTCCCGCACTAATCCCAACTACAAGAACCCCTTAAGGTCAAACCGTCCCCCCATTCCCAGCAGCCCCTGGGACTACAAGAACATCATAGAAAAGCTGCAGGTAAGCTCAGTCCCTCCCTATGAAATAGCTTAAGAGCTGGGACATCAAGAACATCACAAAGGAACTTCTGGTCCTAACAGATATATGCCACTGTGACCTAGTAGAAGCCTTTCCCAGAAAACCCATTTTTTGTTGGA
Organism: Isichthys henryi; assembly: GCA_026776945.1. NCBI lineage: Eukaryota > Metazoa > Chordata > Actinopteri > Osteoglossiformes > Mormyridae > Isichthys > Isichthys henryi. Next base: position 9,023,671 of record JAODJX010000109.1, read on the forward strand.
ATTTCCGATAAACATCCTTCGGCGTGATAATAATTTTATTGCAGATGGCACAGTGAAGTCCTGAGGCCTCAAGGCTTCATTCTTGGTTCACGCATGTCTATGTGTATGGAGTTTGCATGTTCTCCCCACGTTTGTCGCTTCCCTCTCATTCTCTAGCGCAGTTACAGATGATGCCCTTTACCACCTACGCCATGCTTCCTGAGATATACACCAAGAATGCAAAAGTCATACTTGTGGTCTTTGCAGGACCAGTCTTGATAACTTGCTGCCCAAGGACGAACTTGGGGAGCAATGGATTATGGGACTGGTCTCGTTTACCAATCATGCAACCGATATTTGTGGCAGGGTAATAACATCATCCAAGGATTTTTACTGTCCTCTGTACCTGTGTTCTTAGTATTGGAACTGGTCTTCAGCAATGCAAGATAATGTAAAATGGGTACTCTAGAACCCAAATATGCCTGTTAAGAAACACCCATAGACTCTAGGCTCAGCATGAACCTGACCTGCATGATGACTGGATTATTTCATTGTACGGTAGAGTTGAATTACTTGCTGACACAGAAGCCCCCAACAGTCTTTTGGTTAGTTACCCCTCCATAAACAGTGTGCTGCCTGCTGCATGACCTGTCATATGTTAGGATGTGATATACACCCTGGAGAAACGCCTGAAGCCGTTGGTGGACGCCGAGCTTTCGGTACTGGTAGACGTGCTGCAGCATCCCGAGTTGCTCTTCCTCGAAGGCACAGAGGCCCGTGCACGCTGTGAGACAGGGGGCTTCATCTCAAAGTGAGTGTTTGTTTCGTCTGTGTTTCTGTGGGTGGGTGGGTGTCAGGTATGTCAGGGTGTGCATGAGATAATCGGCATAAGATATTCATTAAAATGTAATACATCTGTGCATGTTCATGCATGCAGCATACAAGCTGCCCTGCATGTAATGCAGGTGTCATTCTATGTATAACATGTTGCTCTATGTATTCTATGTATAACATGTTTATAAAGCAGATTTATCATGTGTGCGATGCATGCATGTTGGTGGGCTTTGTGCATGTGTTAACATCACACTTCATGTTGTGCACCTTGGCTGCCTAGGCTCATACTGCACACCAAGTCCCTCATGTCCTCAGAGGAGAAGCTGTGCATCAAGGTCCTGAGGACACTGCAAGAGATGCTGATTCACACTTACAACTTTGATGACAAGGTAAAAGTCTCGATTCTTGAAGGGCATGTGTTGTGTCACCCAATGGCTGACTGGAGATGCCGTTTCCCGACAGGGTACAGCTCTAAGAAAGGTGCTGTTACAGAACTACCTCTTCAACAAAAAGGGCAACAGCAAAGGGGAATTAGGGGAGCTAGGAGGTAAATTTCTTTTGCTTCTCATTTATGTGCGTGTTTGTGTAAGCATACACAGTTGTGTATTTCCATCCATCCATCCATTTTCCAAACCGCTTATCAAAATCTCTTATGAACAACAGATTCAAATGGGATATAAGGTGTCACATAACATTGGTGAAAAAACTGGGAAAGTACAATTATGTACAGTGTGCATTATGCAACCTACAATTTATCCATCCATCCATCCATTTTCCAAACCGCTTATCCTTACTGGGTTGCGGGGGGTCTGGAGCCTATCCTGGAAGCAATGGGCAC
>JAODJX010000109.1:9033349-9044300 GCA_026776945.1 Isichthys henryi
CAGGCGGGGATTCGAACCCGGGTCCCAGAGGTGTGAGGCGACAGTGCTAACCACTGCACCACCATGCCGCCCCCACACATAATTCCATCTGGCAATAAATGTTTTTTTTTTTTTTTTATTACAATTTTTTATTTTTCATATTTAGAATAAATGTAAGGAAACATGCACCACAGAAAATGAAAAGCTATTATTATTATCATTTATAATTATTATTTTATTATTGATAATAATAATAATTATTATAAATACACTGCTATGAAAAAAATATGAGCACCCCTTAAAAAAGTCTTTTTCAATATAATTGGACAAACAAATATTTAATCTTCATCTGATCTATGGGTTGGGACCCCATTGTGGGTTATTCTGCCTGTGGCTTCCAGGAAAGGCTGCTGCAGCTCTACACAGGACAAGCAGGTATAGGAAATAGATGAATGGATGGAATCTTCATTTAAACGCTTTTGAGAAAGGTGAGGTAATCTAACAAAAACAATAACATTTTGACTTCAAAATTATTTATTCAAGAAAATTCAACAAAAATGTAACTTTTCTCTGTGGAAACAGTAAGCACATCCTTACATGTAGCACCAGGTATTGCCTTGTGTTTTGGCAGAACAAACTCTAGAAGGTGTTTCTCATAACTGTCTATCAGGTTTTTACAACGACCTGAAGACTTGAACAACTGGAGAGGTGCAGGACAGGATCCCTGGGGAACAGGAGCTACACCCATTACCCCACACAGGACAGGGCCTCTGTGTAGAATTCCGCTGACTGTGGAGGAGGGGTTTCCTGCTTCTATGCCTCCCGCGCTCCCAGCATTGAGCAACTCCTTCATATATTTTCTTGTATGTTTGGGGTCATTACCATGACCCACATATGGTTTAGCTTCAAATTTTTAACATCACATTCTCCTCAGGCACTTTCTGGTATGATTATGAATACACTGTAGACATTATGATGACAAGTTGGACAAGCTCTGAGGCAAAAGCAGCACGACGCAAAACACTCCCACCACCATGCTGGGTATGAGATTCTTTTTCTCAATTTTACTCAAAGTCATGACACCTGGTATTGTGCGCTAACAGCATAGCACATCATTCCGGAAATGTTATTCTGGTGTTTAAAGGCAAACTTGTCTTACCTTAACGTTCTTCTCTGCTGACCTCCCATGTAGGCCAAATTTGTGCAGTCTCTTAACCATAGTAGACTTGTCCACTTTCGCATAGAACATGGGTTCCCAAACTTTTCAGTGCACAACCCCCAAAAAACCAGTGCCAGAAACTTGTGATCCCCGTTTTGCTGTAGATTTTGCCAACTGTTACGAAGAGAATCGGTGACAAAGGGCAGCCCTGTCGAAGTCCAACACCCACCGGGAATGAGTCCGACTTACTGCTGGTGATGTGGACCAAGCTTATGCTCCATTTGTACTGAGACCCGATGACCAGCAACAACTCAGTACCCCACACTCCTGAAGCACCCGCCACAGGATCCCCCGAGGGACCTCATCGTATACCTTTTCCAAGGCCACAAAACACATGTAGACTGGTTTGGCAAACTCCCATGAACCCTCCAGTATCCTTGGGAGAGTGAAAAGCTGGTCCAGTGTTGTTCTGGCTATGGTTGGAATCGGCATTGTTCCTCCTGAATCCAAGGTTCAACCAATGGCCGGACCCTCCTCTCTAGTACACCAGCATAGACCTTCCCAGCGAGGCTGAAGACTGTGATCCCCCTGAAGTTGGAACACCTCCTCCAGTTCCCTTTCTTAAAGATTGGGACGACCACCCCAGTCTGCCAATCCAACATTGAAGAGGTGTGTCAGCCAAGACAGCCCAACATCCAGAGCTGTCAAGATCTCAGGACGAATCTCATCGACCCCCGGAGCCTTACCACCGAAGAGCTTTTTGGCTACTTCAGTGACCTCAGCCCTAGAGATGGGCAAGTCCCCCCCTACGTTTTTATTTTTTTTATTTATTATCTTTTATTTATTATTTTTTTGATTTATTATTTTTTTCAACCACAAACTCCACAATTCATTGAAAATGATCATGTGACCCACCAGCTCAGAAACATAAGTTGCATCTGTCAAAGATATTGTAATGGCCTAATCATTTGGGATTTTTTGGTGCATCCGATTAATATGGGGATAAAAGTAGGCGTATACTAACTTTCCCTCATAAGAAATAAATTATTAATGAAGATGTGCAACTGTTTCATTTTTATCATATTTCCCTATCAGTATTGTTGAAATGAAACTCTAACATTGTTATGCTGAAATGTTATGGTGTATTTACTTATTCACATCACTGAGCATTATGTGAATTATTATGTCCCAGTCAGTTCTGCATCCAGGTGACTATATGGGCGGGACTGCTTCAGAATGTTCTGTCTGGGTCTTTATATGGGTGTTTATACAGGGATTCATATTTATGAATAATGTTCCACCTATATATGAAATATGATATCCACTTTAATCCTGCTAGTACCCAGTGAATGGAACCTGCCCATCCACTGGATGTAACCTGTTTCAGTTGCTATATCTTGACAGGTCTTAAAATGGGACACTAGATGATAATACATTTTCAGTGCAAACCTTCTGTTTTCCAGAGAGAAGATCAACCCGTTTTTCTTCAAGTTCCAGTTCAAGAACGTGGAGTACTCATCAGGCCGGAATAAGACCTTCCTGTGTTTCCTGGTGGATGCCCAGAACAGCAATGGGGAAGGCCTGCGGGGCTACCTGGAGGATGAGCACACAGGGGCCCACGCCGAGGAGGCCTTCTTCCACCAGGTGCTCCCGCAGTATGACCCCGCCTTGCGTTATATGCTCACCTGGTACGTGTCGTCTAGCCCGTGTGCCGCCTGCGCCGCGAAGCTGACAGAGATCCTGAAGACTCGCAAGACACTGCGCCTCACCATCTTCTCCTCGCGCCTCTTCATGTGGGAGGAGCCAGAGATCCAGGCAGGACTGAAGGCTCTGGTGGCGGCCGGCTGCAAGCTGCGCATGATGAAGCCCTCAGACTTCATCTACGCCTGGGATACTTTTGTGGAGAATGAGGACCAGAGCTTCACCCCATGGGAAGACTGCCAGGAGAATTACGAGTATTACCAAGAGAGGCTAGCTGACATCCTACAGTGACCGTAAGAGTGGCCAAACTGTTGAGAACTGTCCAAGTTTAATGACCATAATGCTAATTTTCTTAGCTACTGTTTAATTAATACTACTTTCATTCAGAAATTATTATTAGTAACACCTCCAGAATTCCTTTTGTTAAGACAGAAAACATCATATTCTGGAATACTCTTCTAAAACTTTTTTGGTTTGTTTTTCAGGTCAGATCTTCAGAGTTGCTTCTTTCCCCTTGCAGCCTACTTCTGTTTTCAAGCAACATTAAACCTGCACAGCATGTCCAGCTTGTAACCTCATCCCACACCTGGTCCGGCTCTCGTCACTTTCGCCCTTATATGTATCCCACTTTAGCTGTTTCCAAGCATGCACAAATGCCTAAACATTAGGGTATTGTCTTCTCAAGTAGACTCCCTGCCAAGCGAGTTGCCTTCTTTACACACTACAGGTCCAAGGCACGACATAGGATGGCTGACACCACCAGCCAGGGCCTGACACTTTTCTACTTAGAAGATAGCATCCAAGTTGCCCTGTTGGACTCCACATGACCTCCTGTTGAAGAAGGATCCCAATTCCTTTTGGCTGCTGTGGAAGTCAGTCCCAGTCAATAATGGACCTAGCTCAGACTCAGACCAGTGTGAGCTTCAGGAAAGGGAGCCTTTGGGCTGCCTAACTCATCAGCTATCATACTACCTTCCCTGGTCTCAGACTTCTAGTTTACTAATTTTCACATAAGAATGGCAACAAAGCTGTCTTTCAAATCCCAGAATTCTCAGCAGATATTCATAATGGACGGCCCATTTTAGACCATGTCTTTAGAGCTCCCCCATGTGGCTCTGCAGTGGTACTACCTTCAGAATCTCTGCATTGCCAAGCTGCTACAGAAAGAATAAACAAGTGACAAATAAATCAGCCTGGAACAGGGAGCTATGGGTCAGATGGCTACAGCTAGACGCCAACCCTCAGGAAAATGGCCTCACTGTGTCATTCTGCTTGTCAGAAGACCTTTATCTTTCAGCATTGTGACAGTGTTATTTTTTTAGCTGAAAATTCAGCCCATATTCAATTATTTTTACATTGTTTAAGGTCTCCCATACTAGGATTCATCATATTCTGGAAAATGCAAAAATGTATGCATTACAAATCAGTTATTTATAGTTTTGACATTATTCTTAAACATGCCTAATATTTACATATGTACAATCAAATGTAAATATATTAACCAAAAAACTCAACAGCTTCCTTAACTAATTCAGGGAAATTGTCTTCCAATTTAATTTTAAGATATACTTGCCTGTTCTTGATTCATTATATTTAAAGCAGACAGTGGTAAGAAAATGTTTATAGACACAGCAAAGTTCAACGTTGTGCGTTGCTTGTTAAGGATGTCTTTGGTTATTATTACTACACAAGCCAGATCACACTTTAAGAGACATTTATGGTGGAATCCAGTTCATTCCAAACGGTCCATAAAGTTTCACTCTCAATTGTCTGCAAATCCTGTGTAAGTAGGATGAAGCATAAGAACTGGCTGAATTTCCCGAACGTGCAAAACGATATTTCAGTTTCCTGGGCATCTATCTTACTTTACTCCTCATATGGGGAGTTATACACGTGATGGAGACCTTTGCTTGCGCACAGAAACTAAGCATCTCTCTGGTAGATATACATTTCAAGTCTTGCCGAGTTACACAATGAGCACCTATACCTTGAGGGTATTACCTACATATACCGAAAGCTGCCAAAAGTAACCGGCGTACTGCAGATCCTGGATGCACCTACACCTGCCTACAAGAAACATTACCCTCCCAGTGGGTGGTCCATTTGCTGACTATTAAGCATTTCATATTTAGGTATAAATGTGTACAGCTCACATACCAGGCTATCGTAGTCCCATTGCATATCCCTATGCAAAAAAAACTAGTTTCCATATAGGTTCAGTGATAACAAGGTGAGACAAACCTTTTTAAGTTCAACAAAAACAGAAAATCAAGTTTTGCAGCAAGAAAGGAATCATTTTCCACTTAAATTAAAGATAATAAATGCAGTTTATTATATACATTGTTCATGTATTTCACAGAACACATACAAAACCGTCAACACAACATTTTAATCCTTCATATATTGCATATCGTCTTTATAGTGCAAATCTCAGAACTGTATGAAAAAAAACTCAGAACAAAGCTTTCTAAAAATAGTTTGCATGTATTTCTGCATACCTCTTGCAGCATAGGTATGTCTATGTGACCTTCTGCATTTATGGTGGAACAGAGTCTGTGTGTGTGAAGTCTGAGGTATGTGAAAAGGGTGTGAATGCGTGTGTGCCTGTATGGTGCTTCCTGTCCCAAAAACCAGATCCCAGGTTAGGCCCAGCCAGGTCGGCAAAGCCCTCACAAAGTATACACTGTGATTCGAATGTCAGAATCTTGGAACACCTCCTCGATCATCACTGACACTTTTGCCCAGTTCAGGCGATCGAGTCCACAGCCAATTCTGGATTGGAGTTATGCAGAGAAAATATACACGGTAAGTAGATTAAGGGCTTATGCTTCATTCTCATTTGCAGTTTAGCTGTGCATCATGAGCAAGAGACATACCTACAAACAAACCTACACCACGCCTTCCACTGTGGAAAACACAGACCATGGTTAGCAAAAACAGCACGCACCGTGGAATGGAGATGCTGGTAACTCTGTTCTCCACACAGTGTGTCCTCATTGCCACCAGACTCTGCCTCAGACTCTCATAGGTGGGTTTTTGATATGCCTTCTTCTTGGTGATCTTGACAGGATGCAGAAAGAACAAACAGATGGACAAGAGGCATTAAGAAAGCATGATGGACCTCAGAGGAGGCCCGCAACTCAGGTACCAGAGCGTGTCATTTCGGTTCATATCCGACTAGAAAATATCAATGGAAAAGCACACAGCTGGAGAAGACACGTAGATTGACAAACGTCATTCACACTTTTTAAAAGCTTTTCTTGGGCTACATAACAACACCCAAAGGACCATGGTGGACAGCCAGGAAGCCCATGGCACTTTGCCATTGCATCATCGGCCAAGCAGCTGAGCGATGTGTCACGGTGGAAGGAATTTGAACAGTGGGAGGGTTTTTGCATGACAGGGCCTATCATCTCTGGGAGAATCTACCAGGGGTCTCTCATTCAAGTCTTCTCCTTACCAGGTAGTACACAAATCGATTGTGTCGCATCAACACAGCGCACTCTCCCGTCTTCTTGTCTGCAAGAGACAAGGTTTATTATGCACCAGTCTGTAGCACAAGCATGTGATGTGTTCCCACTGACCAATCAAATTAAAGCACAAGCTTTAAACATGCGATTTGATACATGCGAGCAGATGGTAGTTTGCTGAAAGTGTGATACCATGGATGACTGACTGTATTGCATTTCACTGCTGTTTAATAAACTTCTGTGACATTAGTGGATAACTTGTGTTTCGGATGTGCTGTGTACACTTACAAACCTGCATTAGTTTTGGAAGCATGGATCAGAAATGATGTTTTTGTCTAAAGTAGGCACTGGAATGAAGATTTCCCCTCACGGTCCTGGACGCGAGCAAACATCTAACTCAGAAGGTATCAGAGAAGTATAAGCTTTCAGAAAAACTTATTCGCTTAAATGTACACTATATGGACAACAGTATTGGGACATGCCTCTTAATGAAACACTGGAACTCAATGATTAAGACCCATTGCACTGGTGTATAACAGGTTCACAAACAATTGTGAAAAAAGGGGTCATTCTGAAGAGCTCAGTGAATTCAAGCACCATCATACGATGCAACCTTTGCAATAAGTCAATTTATAAACCTGCCAGATATTCCACGGTCAACTGTAAGTGGTATAATTGCAAAGTGGAGGCCTTTGGGAACAACAGAAAGTCATCCATCAAGTGGCAGACCACAAAGTAACAGAGCAGAGTTGACGAGTGCCGAGGTGCACGGTGTGTAGAAGCTATAAATGCAGAGTTCCTAACTTCCTCTGGCATTAACTGCAGCCCAGAAACTGCACTGGGAGCTTCATGGAATGGGTTTCCATGGTTGAGCAGCTGCATGCAAGCCTCCCATCACCAAGAGCAATGGCATGCATGAGACGGAGTGGTGTGAAGCACGTCGTCACTGGACAATGTAGCAGTGGAAACATGTTCCGCGGAGTGCCAAATCACTTTCGTGACTGGCATTTGTCAAGTCAGGGTTTGGCAGATGCCAGGAGAATGTTACCTGCCTGACTACATTGTGCAAACTGTAAAGTTTGGTGGAGGAGGGATAATGGTGTGGGGTTGTTTTTCAGGGGTTGGGCTGGGTCACTTAGTTCCAGTGAAGGGAAGTTAATGCTTCAGCATACCAAGACATTTTGAACTATGGTTGCAATTTTCTGGGAAAGCTTTTTTCCGTTCCAGCATGACTGTGCACCAGGACACAAAGCAAGGTCCTTATGAAGACACGATTGGGTGAGTTTGGTGTGGAAGAAATTGACTGGACCATGCAGAGACCAGACCTCAACCCCATTCAACACCTTTGGGATGAACTAAAATAGATATTGCGAGTTAGGTCTTCATGTCCAACTTCATTGCCTGACCTCAACAATTCTCTTAGGGATTAATGAGCACCATGTGATGGGTTGACACCCCATCCGGGGAAGTTCCCCGTCTTGCACCCATAGCCTCCGGGATAGGCTCCCATCTCCCAGCAAGATGAGCTAAAATTCCCACAGACACACTCCAGAATCTAGTGGAAAGCCTTCCTGGAAGAATGGCAGCTGATACTGTTGCAAAGGGGAGACCAACTGCACATGAATGCATACGGATTTATAATGGGATGTCAAAAGTTCCTGTTGGTGCAATGGCCAGATACCCCAAGGCTTTTGTCCATATTGTGTCGGTGAGTTATTTATGATGTAGCTGTATTTCTGTAGCAACAGATTTTATAGGTTGAATAGGTGTTTACATTTGTGACTTCCAAAGGGGGGGAAAAAAGAATTTTGCATTTTTCTACAAATTTGTCGATGCCATTTATTTATTTAGTGACAATCTCTGCCAGTCCAAATGATGCTGTAGGTGCTTAGGTGTGTTGGACAATCATTTGGAGAGATGATCTGTACAGGAACCATTGTGCTTGACTCTGAATTCATTCAGTTAGCAGTGATGAATCAGTGAAAGCAATTTTCTAGGAGACTAACTGGAAAATACTGTTTGGTCTGAATGGATAGGGATTAGCAGGTATGGAAGCCACACGAAACAGATATGTGTGGTCATAGCATGCTACATACCTGCAGTTAAGCCATACAGGAAACCGAAAATAGACCAAGGTGACTAAGAATGGACTCACTTTGTGTCTTTAACTCACTCACTCCACCAAACTGCTTCTTGAAGAGAACGGCAATGCCAGCACCCATGCGGCAGTCCTCGCTAATGCAGTGGGCCAGCGCCTCCTGTGGAGGGCAGGAGAACAGGTCCCCCTTCACGTAACGCAGGCCCCTCCCTGGTGGATCCTGAGAAATGGGGAAGAAGGTAGCACAGTGAGTGCTGTGTGTCTGTTTGCGAGCTCACTGGCTGTTGGAGGAACTGCATGCTACATGGCCTTGACATCAGTACAGTTATCAAACATCAAGCATGAAAAACCGGAGAAAAAGCTATTCTTTTGAACTAAAATATTACTTTTCATTTGCTACCTCCAAGTTTTCCCCCATTACAATGGCTGTACTGGATTAGTGTGATTACATATGGCCTTTCCCAATGTCTCAGTTTCAGCAGCTGAAAAATACAACGAGATACAATTACCACAAACTGGAGAATACGGCATTTTCACACAGATTGCCTCAGGGTACTCCAGTTTCCTTGCACAATCCAAAAGTGTTTTCTTAATCACAATCTGAAGATGGATGGAAAAACTACAGATCCAGCACCATATGAAGGTAGCAGTAGCAGGTATGTGGGCATAGCTAATGTACTTAAATTTATTATAAAAACTTAAGCCACAGTTTTAACAAATTACCAAAAACTAAACCGTAACATAAAGGCAGTCTTGTCTTTCGGTTTCTCTATATCCTTGCTAGAGAACGATACATATGTGGCCCTCTCCACCCACAGGAATCACTACCCCCTGCTCCGTCCCACATACTCCCCATTTCCTGCTTCCAACTACACCACCCACTCTTGGTTGAGCAGGAAATTAGTACCCCTTAACTGGCCCCTACCATAAGGGACCAGCCTGCACTGGTAGTGTTCAAATAAATTAACCGTTGGAGGTAAAAAATGTACACAGTACTCTTTTTACAAAATTGTCACAAAAGCAATTAAAAAGCTGGATCCATATCCTTACACACACTGAAATTGTCACACGTTAAGAAGCACAATCCGGCCCATAAAAATATCCCAACCCTCAGCGTTGCCACACACTCCACTACTAATCCAAACCTAGACTAATCCACACCAACAAAATTATAAAATCAACATAGCAATCACTCGTGCCATATCGCACGGAAAAGCAAATCGTGTAACACGTACCCTTAACGTAAACATGGGGGGAAACAGTGGCTGAACTACTGTACAGAAATCAAGTCAAAGTGCGAAGCAGGGCTCGCTGGAAGCAGCTCCGTCGCGGAAGCCAAGCCCAATGTAGTGCCCAACTGTACTAGAGATCCGCCCAGGTACGCAATGCCCACGGTGGCCTTCGCCGTACAGCAACGACACCTAGATAGGAAGAATACCAATAGCTTTTCTGCCACGCAAACAAACGCACCATGTTCACGTCACGCTCCCCTTCCGCAAACCTCCATCCAATCCTACATTTGATTACCTCGGAAGTCGGATAAAAACGTCACTTCCCGTCGGAAACGCCTCCTTTGCTGTTGATGTCGCTCACATCGGAATTTCCGACTTCGAGAGATAATCGAACGCGCCACAAACACCTCGAGCAAGATGACCTACCAGAATTAATCCAGCGTCAATCACACACAGCAGCCGCACACAGATCTAAAACTTACAATGAACACACACACTCTCAATATTACTCCTGGGTCCTGAAGTTCTACTGGTTTGGTATATTTCAGGGGGATGCAATTTCCCAGGCTGATTTTTGTTCCCAGTCCATAGATGATGGGTCACTGTAAAATGCCGACATACCTGAATTTCTTCTTCTTCTTCTTCTTCTTCTTCTTCTTCTTCTTTTGAAGAATCAATTTTCAGTTTAGTTACAGGTACTGCCCGGGAAAAGTAAATGATTACCATACGATACCATCACATTCGAACAGTCCGCTCTAAGTATACGCACAGACCCGGCAATTAATCAATTTGGTACTGAGTCTTCACGTGTTCAGTAACCACGGAAATACGTTACACGCAATAACAAAAATCTGTCTTTATTGTTAGATTGCATTTCTTGGATAATTTCTGCAGTTGCGTTTCTCTTCTGGTATCTCTACAGAAACACCGAAGTTATACTTCGCCAGTTTTTTTTTTTTTATTAAAATACCCACCATAAGACATATACAGCTTTAGTATAATAACTAAAACGAACAGAACTTAATACCATCTATTGCATAGATTGAAAGACAGAAATAGCTATGAATATACGACCAGTGCGATCGATCGTACACTACCTACTCGGTTATTTATTTTATTTATCCTTTATTTTACCAGGAAGGTTAATTCCACTGAGATACAGTATCTCTTCTTCCGGGAAGTCCTGGCCAAGATGCGTGGCAGCAAATAAGAAAAATAAGACAAATGTTTCATATACATACATCCATCCATCCATTTTCCAAACCGCTTATCCTACTGGGTCGCGGGGGGTCCGGAGCCTATCCCGGAAGCA
>JAODJX010000109.1:9045327-9066649 GCA_026776945.1 Isichthys henryi
ATGGGGGCGATAATTATCCAAAGAGGAGGGATTACCTCCTTTTATTTAGACGTTTTAACCTAATGTTACAAATTTCTTACGAACGTGAAGTCGGAAGAACAACAAAAAAACACGCAAAGTTATATGTTATGGAGAATAGACCATACTTTTCCGCAATTCTAACACGTCGAATGAAATAAGTGGATTATTGCCAAGAACAGTTTGCTAACAGGTTAAACAGGTTATTAAAACAGTTCACGAAACATAGAACAAGAAAATATTTTATGCATTCATGACGTTGCACAGCTGACGGGATATGAAGGGTTTATGAGGTTCACAGTAGTGTGCTAGGGCAAACAAAGCATTCTAATTCTAGAAGTAGACAGTGTTAGCAAAATATGATAGTTTTAAAGCCGAAGTATGAAAAGAAACGTGACCAGTTCTTAAGATCCATATCCAATAATTTAGTATTTCTTCTGCATTGTAAATAATTGAAAGGTCTGAGGGGCATCTTACTTCACTTTCATGACAGTCAGTGACTAGACATTCAGCGAATCTAATCGGTGTCTCAAAATTCGGGTATGTGTGTGTGTGCACTGCCTGCGATTGAATGACATCCAGGCTGCACCCCAGCCTTGTGGCCTGGGATATCATTTAACCTAGACTTGTGTTTAGAAGATTCCAAGTTTGTGCCCAAGAGGAGCTGCCGCAGAAGAAATTCCCTCTGGGTGAATGTAACTATGAATGAGTCTTAAAATGTTTGGCATATAAATCACTCTGTAGAGCAACTGGCTGCTAGGTAAGCTATAAAACGCCACCTGCTGGTTTTGGACATAAAGCAAGCAGGTATTCAGTGAAGGGATTAGTGATTTTGACTCAATAGTGAACTGGAAGAGCAGGTTATGGGAGGAAACTAGAATAAATGGAGGAAAGTGAGCTTGGGTAGAGAATGAGAATTCGTCACAAAGGACGCGTGGGAAGTGGGTATGAAGAACGGCTATATGGATAGATGAGAAAAAAACACTTCATTAATAAATACTGTCATTCTGTGCTTTTTGTAGACCTGCATATTTCCCAGCCGTGTTTTACTAAAAACATTTCTAGTTTTGATTATATTAATTAGTGTGAGTACTGCACAACTACTGCTATACTGAGACACATATAGCAAACTTGTGTACAGAAATATTTTCTTTATTTTGTATAGACTAGTGCATGACAAGGCTTCATGTTTTTGGATCATTGGTAAAAAAAAAAAAAACTCATTACAGTTATAATATCTGTTCTAGATTTTATATAAATTACATGCATGTTGGGTTATATTTATGTAACTTTCAAGAAAGTAGGTTCTTGTAGGTGGATATGGAGAAAGGATTAGAGAATGGAACACTTCATCCACCTTCTTGCCTCCACCCATAAGGATGAGATGTAGGTGACATGTCTGATTGTGCTGAGGGTCCTGGTGGCTGGGATCCTACCTGCTGGCTTTGAACATGATTATGCATCACGCAGTCAAGGCAGAGAAAGCTTCCATATGCAATTCAGGCACGCAATTTTGACTCTAACTGCTGAATGATAGAGTAGCTCTAATATATAGCTCCCTATTTTCAGCTTGACCTGCATTCTGGCAGCACATGTCATTCAACCTTTCGCTTTGAATTCAACAATCTGCAGTCTGTCGGGAAACATAATGGTATGATGAGCGATGTAGAATTATATGGGTCTCAGTCTTATAATTGTGAATAATGTTTGAAAGCCTAATCAAGCTCCAGGTGCATTTCTATAGGTATTGAAAAGATCAGGGGCCAGGTCAAGCTTACCTTGTTTTTGAAGTAAAATTGGCATGGGGGCTAAAATACTCCAGGTTCGTTTTAAAGTACTTAGGGCTATAGCCCCGAGTGATCGCACCTGACGACGCCCAGGTCAAGCACCTTTACAGCAAGACAAGTCACCTGCTATTAGCTAAAGGTAAGCGATAATGATAAGATAAGCAGTATCCCTCTAGCCGTCCATTATCCATACCTACTAGATTTAAATTTTAATCACATTTCAGTACTCTATGGTCATTTTCATTTTTGGTCATAGTGCTAAGCAACTGCAGCTTACGGAGTCACGCTAAACGATTGCTAAGTGCTAAATGATCGCCGAGCTAGCAGTGCGAAGTGGACGTTCTGTCAGACTAATCTTGTGATAAACTAATGCCTCGCAATGCAAATTTGCTTTACAGTCTTGACACATTTGGGGCTGCCAAACATGCATAAATATACACGCAGTTCATATGAAAAATATATATATATTCATAGATAAAAATGCAGTATCAAATAAATGTTCAAACAGAGGCAATCTTATCGTATGAACAAAAACTCGAGGTTTGGCATCTTTACAGTGCAGCAGCTGTAAACTTTGCCCGCTGGCCGGAGATTCTTCAGGTTAAAAGGGTCCCCGTTCAGAAGCGTGGACAGAGGGCGTCCGGCTGGGACGGAGGGTGCACAGCTCCGTGAAACTCTCAAAGGCGGCGGAGCTATTCTTTTGTGAGCCGGGACGTGGCAGGTCATCTGCGGGGGTGCACAGTGTCCGAACCCTCTGTAGCAGAGAAAGGGAAGATGGGAGGAACGGAGCAGGCAGCAAGCCCTGGTCAGACTAAGGCCCATCTTACTGGTTTATTACCAGTTTTTAGATTGATCTTTAGAAATAAAATAGAAGAAAAACTAATGACACAAAACGCTGCGATCTGTCTGACCACCTAATATGGTTCATTAATTAGGTTCAGATACCAGGAGTAGGAAGATTTCCCCTTTAGATAATAAAAATCTAGATAACACACAAATAATATAGCATTATACTATTATTTGTGTATTAATTAACCACAAACTAAGTTTTTGTTGTATACTGATCTCATGTTAATTCAACATTATAGTAATTGCGGTCAATTCATTATTTGTTACTATATCTATTAATTTTGAAAACTTCTGTGAATTATTGAAGGAACTGAAGTCATGAATAACACAAGTTAAATATTGATCTCATATTTGTTCATTAATGAATCGTGGCACATCTTTTATTTCACCGACTATACATAATTTGTACTTTAGGAGTTACTGTGTTATTGTTTAAATCTGATGACTTTTCGGGGTACTTTCTTTGTTTGTGGCTGCTTACCGTTCAGTGTTACGCAGTGACAATAGCATCATTAATAATTAATAACTAAATCTGATATTAAATCCTTTATTTGCCATTTACACTAGAATGAGTACAGCTTGTACTGCCCCAGGAGCTGGGGGTTAGGGGCTGTGCTCAAGGGCCAGGACTTGAACCAGTGACTTTCTGACTACAGGCAGGGAGTACTGGTTTGCTAAGCCACTCGCCACCATCATTAAAGTTTGCACAGACCGTCCGCCTCACGCACCTGCCAAATGCTCCCTGGAGTGATGGCCATGGCGTAGATCATCCAGAGCGGCACCAGGAGTGTGGTGGAGAGGGTGAAGAAGCCACCGATAGCATAACCCCACCAGGGGTACTCATAGATGTTGTTGAGCCTGAGGGGGGTGTACTTAAACAGGGAGAAGATGAAGGTGCCCTGAGGGAGAGAAGTGGAAACGAGAATACATAAGGTCCCAAACACCACCCTGACAACTGCAGAGGGTCCTTCATATTATTAACTATCAATATGCAAGCAGTCTTCTTCCACTAGGTTTTCTGGTAGTTTTATGTAATTACTTTAGAGTCTAATGTAGCCTACATCAAACAGGCACTACATAGTAACACTGACAATAAACTAAAAATATGAAATCTATTGTTATTTATGCCAGTGGTATATTATAAAGCTTTGTTTCAATATGGTTATTAAAAACAAAAAACAGTAATACAAAAGATTATAAGGTCATAGTAGAGGTAAAGATTTCTATGCCATGGAACATCTGTTGTTTTCCTTCCAGCACGTTCGTGTCTCCAGCACCAGCAGGGGGCATGAACGTACTCACCATGCACACCAGTGGGGTTAAGTAGATCCAACCGTAGCGCACAAGGGGCCAAGGCCGGTAGCCAATCATGTCTGCAATGTTGTCATGCATACGGGAACCGCCTGCACAGAGGATTCAGGCTCGCTGTGAGACTGCGGCGGTTGATCATGGTGTGGAGAATGAGTGTCTTGTGTTCTTAAAGTTTTAGTCAGTTATTGTTAACCCCTGATGAGATGCCGCATCGGGCCCATTGCTTACCGTACACCCAACCAATACAGACTGACTCCAAGATGGCGAAGACCAGCAGGGTCATCCCACTGCAGGCATAGTAGTCAAACAGCTGGAACACATAAAGTCCACCCTGGTGCGGGGGGGGTTGAAATTGGTTAATCAAGAACATCGAAATAAAAAAAAAATGCTGATTTAAAGCACTTTTAAAATTGAATTTTGAATTCATACCATTATTATCATTAATATCATTAATAATTTATCTGTTAGTTAATATGCACTCCCAGACATGTATTGTTACTCCTAATTTTTCCCAAAACTGAAAATTTTCCCCTTAATACCTTAAAAGCTGAAAATGTTAATGATGTTAATAATATGCGTGAAATATATTAACCGCTCCGTCTCTATGTCTTACTTCCGTAATCATGACCAGGCCGATGAAGAAGCATCCCACACTGAGGATGAGGAGGAGAATCTTGCGCCGGTGGCCAAATTGGAAGAAGTTGGGGTACATGTCTGAGATGGCGGTGACCAAAGACTCGTGACATACAAACTTTCAAAAGAGAAGCATTGCAACATCGGTCAGACATCCTGGTCATTCTCATTCCTGTAGTTCTGACTCCCAACCAGAAGATGGCGACCTTACCTCAGTATCCAGACCCAGCACGATGAGCATGATGAAGAAGAAGACAGCCCACAGCTGGGGCACAGGCATCTTGGCCACTGCACGGGGGTATGCGATGAACGCCAAGCCAGGACCTGTGGTAGAAATGGCTTAACATATGCTGGCTCTTGATGTGTAGTCATCAAAATTGAGGTTCCTGCTTACCTGACTCCGCCACCACTGAGATGTCCACGCCCTGTTCGTGGGCCATGTAGCCCAGCACCGAGAAGATGGCAAAGCCGGCAACAAAACTGGTGCCACTGTTTAGCAGGCAGAGATACATGCAGTCTCTGCAATGAAGGATACTCTGTTCAGTCATCAGCTTTAAGAGCTACACCCAGTGCAGTCGTATTATATAGGATTCAGCTGCTCCTAAGGGTGGATTCTGGAGGCCTCTGAACCTTCTTTCACACTCACTTGTAGCAGTTGTTGCTATACTTGTTGTAACTGCCTAGAGCCATTAGACAGCCTGTGCAGACGCCATAAGAGTACAAAATCTGTGTCCCGGCATCCACCCATACCTGAAACAAAGGATTTCGATAAGGTCAGCACTAACAAAGCTTAATTTGGAGGGAAAAACCAAAAATGCTCTTCCTGGCTTGGAGGATGATTCCAAGTCCTATTTTTATGTTTTGTGTGTCAGTTCATTCTTTTCAGTAACCAGAAATATAATGCATTACCAGATATTTTACAGTGAAAATGGCGAACTCACCTACAGCATTCAAAATGATAAATGTAAGAGTCGTTATGAGAGTTAACAGTACCTGAGGATCAGAGAGTCGAGTGGGATCAGGGTAGAGATAGAACAAAACGCCATCTTTTGCTCCAGGAAGTGTGAGCCCCCGAACCAGCAGCACTGCCAGCATCACGTAGGGGAAGGTGGCTGTGAAGTACACCACCTAGAAGAAGAAGCTTGTAAATGTAAGCCATCCAGGTGGAATTCTGGGTAAAGTGTCAGAGTGGGAGGGGGGGCGATCCCTCACCTTTCCAGTAGACCTCACACCCTTCCAGACGCAGAAATAACAGATAATCCAGCACACCAGGAGACACAGAGATAGGTCCCACCGCACAGTGCCCATCTCTCCTATCCCTGAAGACAACCCCAGGACCCTCCTCCTGATGGAACATTGGATAGCTTTATCATTCTGAGCTTCACAATGGCACATGAAACACTTAACACTCTGATTCATTCCCATCATGCTCTGGGGTTCTGTCTGAATACTTACTCCCAGAATTCCACCACAGGGGAGGTGGCTTTGTCCAGCATCTGGTCAGTGATATTGTGGCTCAGTGGAACACAGGATTCTGAATCATTTCGGAGACAGAGTTGTGGTCAATGGTTCTGTTCTAAGACAAACTGCGTGGTGTTCTTAAGATCTGCAAATACAGTCAAGCCCGATGAGAGCCTCTTCACCTGTGTTCCAGTAGTTATGACATGTGGCCCAGGGGAGCTCAGAGCTGAAGGAGAAGACAAGGTAGAGCAAGGCCCAGGCCAGGATGACGATGTAGTAAATACTGGTGTACAACACAACAACCTGACCTGCGTATCCCACTCCTGAGAAGCAAGACAGAAAAGGTGAAAAGGATGATTGAATCACTGTCTCATATTTCATTATTTCGTTTGAGTTCATTTTCTAATTCATCTTCTGACTACATCTCAGCAGCAAGTGTAACATGACTTCATACTTACCTTCAAAGAGAGGGCAGATCTTTCTCCAGCAGGTAATGCCCCCTTGGCTGGTGTACTGGCCCAGGGCGGTCTCTAGAAGGAAGAGGGGGATGCCGCAGGTGAAGAGGAACAGAACGTACGGGATGAAGAATGCCCCTGCGGAGAACACCATGGTAACTTCATTTCAAAATATCATACATTGACTATAGTCAAAATACTACAGTGCATTTCAGGAAGTGAACAATTAATCCACAATTAAGAAATCGGCATCAATTGTTCCAACTTTTTCAGATGCACAGTGTTGCACATCTAGAATGTAGTACTTTGTTTATGGGTAAACATTCCTCGGTGTAGACTGACTCATTATTGTTGGTGATCGGGCCCATAGTTGTGAAATTATCAACAAACTTATAGCCACACGTTAATGTGTGAACATGGACTATGACACAGAGCTCGCTACACTAACAGGGTGTTTGTATTGAAGATCAGGGTGGAGGAGTTTTCATTATCCACCTGTATGTCTTGGGTTTGTCATTGAGAACGTCCAGAATCCAGCTGCATAGAAGCTGCATATGGAGGTGCTGATTCCCACTTTCTGAATGAGTATAATCCGTAAACAGGAGCCGGACATTCAGGAATCATTTAAATAAGTTCCTGGGAATGAGGGTGAGTCAGGGGGTCATTCAGACAGTCAATTTTGTTCATTTTTGGGACCGTAATGGTTGTAGTGCTTTTGTAAACAAGGGGGAACTAAGTCAGCATAAAATGCATTTAGGTTCTAGGGGTGAGAAGTTGATTTAAGTATGACTGGGGCTTGCTTGCCACATTTCACGCTTTCCAAGTGCGGTTATATTACTCTATGTTGTCAAATATTCTACTTTGTTCCATTTTATTATTTCAGATTTGTACAAACATTTCTTCTACAGACACCAGTATCTCCGCTGATAGGCTACAGTTTGAGTCTTCATCAAACTATGGATTTCAATAGTGACCGACACACACTAATTGGGAAATGTGAGGGGTACGCATATTCATGGGAATACTGCCTGCAGTGTAAATATTAATCAATTCTTTGACGATTAATGCATATTCATCCAGATATGATAAAGAGTCTGTGAACATACCCTAGTCAACAGACTTTACAGTAACCTCTGCCTGTAAAACAGGAAGTAGGAACGCTGTGGCATGGACAGCTTCCATAATCATGATCACTATGACATCATATAGTTTGGCAAGTGATGTGTTTTGCTTCCTTGTGCTGCGATGTTGATGCCATTAATCGGGGGGATTGGTATTGTGCAACTGGCACATTTTCTCACTATTTGGCTGTCCCAGGTGAGACGGGGCATGTTGACATTTGAGAGAGTGTAGCAATCGTACTGTAAGTGATAACTGCACTAACTCACTTGACAAATAGCACCAATAATAGAATTTCGACCCTAAGTGACAAAAAGATTGTGAAGTAAAGGGTGTTTGAATTTGAATTTGTTATCTTATTTGACTGAATTAATTACCTTAAGGCCATTTAACTTGCCACAACTACATGTGTGTGTTAGGAAACATGACATGAATCAGGAAAGACTGGAGTTTGTGTGACTTGTGGCCTACTTATCTAGATTTCCATTGCCTGCATATCTCTTGTGAATGGAGGATTTAGGCCGTAAAGCCCACAATGGGCAAGATTTCTGCTTGCAGATCTAGAAGCCAGAGTAGGTTATATACTTCTAGCTTAAATACATAAATAGTTCCAGCTCATGTCACTGGAAAAAAGATAAACATAGCAAGTTATGGAGACTTTTAGATTAACCATATGAGGTCAAACTGCATTTTAATGTTACGCCTGTGCTATCTTCAATCCAAGCCTGTTGTTGATTGTCTTTGAACATAAGCCATGGTGCACGCAGTTTGTTTTAAGTTTAGTTTTAAGTTTTCAGTAACTGTAATTAATCTCTCAGTGTCGTATCTCTGAATTTTGGTCAGGGTTGCAGGAACCTCATCATCAGCTTGGATGTTGACCCTGGTTGACACTTTGCACACAGCTGTTGTCTTGATTCTGTGCTTACAGGCCTGGTTTGCTGGAATTCTGTTTCCTTTAACTGCACATCTGCATATTTTGAAATGACAGTAAAATCCGACTTGACTTGAATCTGTCAGAAACCCACCAGTATTGCCATCTCTTGTTGCTACTCCTCATGTTTCCCTGATTATTGTCCCCAGAGGTCTACCTGCTGACGCAACCTGTGTCCAGCTCATCTGAGGCTCCGACTTTGAGAAATTAGGCCGTTTAAGAAATGCGTTTGATCTTAAGCCCATGTTTGACTTTAAGCTAAGCCTAATGTTGTAATTGTTTGCAATTGTACTTTTTTGACTAAGCAACAAAAAATTCTTGCAAGAAAACGGGAAAAGAGTTTCCTCTTCGTGTATATAGTTGCAGCGCTGTTTGACCTGTTCAGGAGTCAAAATATGAAATTTGAAATATGAAACCATAAAACAAAAATCAGTAATGCCCAAACACAAAAGTATAATGTGTGTTTCTGCTCAACAATGATGGTCTGAACAGATAATATTAAGAAAAACTTGCAATGATTTCTTTTGGAGATAAAATTTTTTCAGTTTACCTCAAAACTAACAATACAACAAAAGAAAAATACAAGTGTTGGGGGATATGGTTCCCCTTTTGTGTTTCATGGGGACTAACTGTGATGTACAGGTATCCCTCGTTTAACATCTGCATTACGTTCTGTAAAACAGGATGTAAAACGATTGGACGTTAATCAAATGTTACCATAGTCACCTAGAAAGGTTAGGTTACTCTGCCCTGCCATGGTATAAGATGCCTTTAATACTGTACAAAGTAGTTTACGTATTTTCTGGCTTTTAAATTTTATTATGGATTATTAAAGCACAATGTGAAAACATTTAGTACAGTACAGTCATGTCAATAATTTTTATTTTTTATAAAAGATGAAACACGTACCATGCATAATAAACATGAAATGTGTCTTATATCATGAGTCAAATTTAACTACATTTTTTTTTTTTATTTAACGATGATTTATTTTATAAAGAAAGAATTCTTCATTTTGTATAACAAAGAACGCTTTACCCTCTTCCAACTTTTTAGTTTAAATTTCACATTTTAAACACTTAAAGGCAATGGGGATTATTAAAACACAACATGAAAAATTAGGCAGTGCTGTGCAGTGCAGTGTCTTTGCAGTCTGGCAGCATTACCTACCGCCTGTCTGCGCTCTACCTACCGCCTGCCTGTACGTTTTATAAAACAGCAGCTGCTACATCTGGCATTAAGACATGAATTTTATTTTTTGTTGTAATTTTTGAGGCCACAGCCATTAATGAGAATGCCTTTTGATTGAATGATGATCGTGGGACAACTGTATATTAATAGCTGGAATGTGAGAACAGTGCTGAAAGGCCACATTTTTCAATGTGTGAATTTAACAATGATCTCTTTGACCTTTTTAATGACAATGGAGCTGCTATGTTAAATAATGATCAAATAATTAACAAAACTGATGGCCAGTATGTTACCGTTGTTGCTTTACCTATTTATTTTACTTTTATGTTACATGGTTTTAGTTTTATTTTATTATTTCCACTCCAGTATCCCATGCCTCTTTTTACAGTAATTTAAGTGGCAGCTTAATTTCTAACAATTATCAATTTCTGTCAGATTCACGTGGCATTTTCATTGGATGAACCAAGTAAGATTTTTACATTTCTTCGTAAAGTTTACTTATGCTGTACATCTCTTAAATTCATAGAAATAAAAATTCATAACATTAAAAGCCAAACGTCAATTCAGTTTGGCTAAAAGATTTGTTTCATCTACTTTCAGTTACTTTTATTTTGAAACAGAACCGCCGGCATTTTTAATATTGTGGTAATTGCAGTTGTTTAGCCAGGTGAAACTGGAGGCTTGTTCTGTCACATTCCTCTGTCCCTTACTGGACATAACCTGCCACTGAGGGGCACACCTGCTAAGAATAGCACAATAGTTTGAGTATCGGTCTAACCTAGTCTGTCCAGGGGAGGGGGGTTATCCCCACAGATGGACTGTATGACACAGTTCTGTCACATAAAAACTGTGAAAAACATAATCAATTAATTTGTGATTCGGGGTAAAAACAACCCCAGCAGCGAAAGGCTGAAAAACTGATGCTATTCATTTCAACTTCCTGTTATGTGAGTTTGAAGCTGAATGCTGGATTACTGTGTTCCTGGAAAGACTGAGAGGCACGCCCATGCTCTATACAGCTTGTACTCACCTCCCCCATTCTTGTAGCAGAGGTACGGGAATCTCCAAACATTACTCAAGCCAATGATGTTTCCTGCTACAGCTAGGATATACTCCATCTTGCTGCCCCACTGGCCTCTTTCTCGGGATCCGGTTACTGGGACATCTGTGTTCTGGCCAGCCATCGGCAGCTGCACCTCTGGTTGGTGGTACTCCTCCATGGTCTTCGAGGAACAGAACAGGTGACACCACCTGCTAATGTTGACAGTGCCTGCCTGTTGATATTATCTAAACTCTCTCAGCCAATCACACTCCAGGCAGTATGTAAAGGAGGATTCTTGCAGAGCAGACTGCATTGGAACAGTGCCTTAAGTGACGTGTATAACTAGTTCTTTTGTTACACAAACATGTGCTCAGTACTTTCGCCACTTGACTGCTACCGGTTTTGTAGGTCACCACCATAATAATATAATTTCCACGAAATCCTTCTGAAGGAATTTCTAACTAGAGCTGCCAAATCATCATTTTAGGGGAACACGATACCAGTGGTGAATGCAGGCTGTTTGAAGGGCCAGGCTGTTTCATGACGTACACCACCTCTGTCAGATTTAAGATGTAACAGATGTAACTTTATTCATCAGCATGAATAAAGATGGAAATAAGTATTTTAAACTTTATTTGTGGCATCCTTGGCAATACTTGACTTTTATTATCAAATGCAGCTGACTTAGCACAATGTAAAATAAAGAGATACTTAATCATGTAAAGGGCACTTCAAAACAGCTCCCTTTTCCATTGGAAGGGTCCACATAGGACTGTTTCAACCATTATAAGGACACATTATTGTAGTATCTCACATAAAAGGATACCTTAGATGGCACTCAATATTTTTTTTTCCAAGTGGGGGCAGCCAGTGCTGACATTTTCACTACTTTAGGGCACTTTAAGCAAAGTTTTTAACCATGAAGTCACCAGGGGGGTTAACCCTACACCAAGCCCACCAGTACCTCAAGCTGTAGTAAATTCCTTTGCATTAGAAGCTATTTATAATGGTATTATATTGGTGTTTCAAAATGTTAGGTATGCGTAAGACTAAAGTCAAAATCCTGCAATATTCATATTTTATTTTAGGTGACTGGGCAATGTGGTGGGTCAATGGTTAGTAATGTGGTTAGTGGTTCCAGGTCGGGGCAGGAACCAGGGTCCATGGACCAGGACTGACGGCCAGACCAGAGGGGTCCCATTCCAGGTCCTCTAATGGATCCTCCTATGGGTTCACCCTCACTGAGCAAGTGGCAACCAATTAGAGTCCGAGTCAAATCTCAAGTCTCCAACGTGGTTCCTGTTTGACATTAATATTTATCAAAAATTTAACTACCTATTTGTTTTTTTTCTATTTGTAACTCATGTGACTTAATGGGAATCACCACTTTGAAAACTGCTTGTCTCATAATTCATTTGGCTTATATCATATAATACCAGCATGCTAATATAACGCCCATATGTAAACTATAATCCCAATGAAAATGATATTACCTGGATTACCTGAATTCAAATTATATTCTGAGGGATAGCCAACATGGATTTAGGAGAGGTGGATCCTGTTTAACTAATCTACTTGAGTTCATTGAGGAAGCTGCAAGAGAAATTGATCACAAAAAGGTAAATTATGTGATCTACTTAGATTTCCAGAAGGTCTTTGATGTTGTCCCCCACAAATGGCTCCTGCTAAAACTCAAAGATCCAGGGATTGTAGGAACTGTAGCAGCTTCCTGGAGGAGTTGGACTACCTGTGCCACCTCTGTAGGGTCCAGGTATCACCCCATGCTACTAGTAGTGACACTAACTGTACCCAAATGCAAAACTAGTGAAAAACCAGTCAGAAATGATGAGGAGGGAAAAAAGTCAGTGGCCTCCACCTGTTAAACCATTCCTGTTTCGGGGGTCGTCTCATTGTTGCCCCTCTAGTTCACCTGTTGATAATTTCACCAAAGCAGCTGAAACTGATTAACAACCACCTCCGCTACTTAACTGACCAGATCAATATCCCAGAAGTTTAACTGAGCTGAAGCTATACTCTGATTAAAAAGTGTTTCTTTAATTTTTTTTTAGCAGTATAGTTTACGATACAGGTTAAGCAACGTCTGTTTCTAAGCAGAGCAATGCTAATGTAAAATAACACTTGGAGTAACACTTGGAACAACCCTTACTTTTTGATATAGGGTCTGCAATTTGAACTAGAGGCAAAACAAAAAACATGTTGTTTGTTGATACCGTCTGTCCTCACGCTTCTCTTACTCCAGTTCCTATGCTCTGTGCACAGCTGCACATCATGATGTGTCTAACGCCTTTACAATCTGGGGAGTGTTGTACCCTCATCGCTTCGCATGTGTGGAAATTTCAAAAGAGCCTTAAAGACTGTTAATGGTGCGGAGTCGGTATCAACAAGCCAGAGTCAAATCCAAGTCAAAAAATAACAGGTCGCAAATCGGAAGTCAGTTTAAGAGTGACTAGACTCCAACGCAAACTCAAGCCCTCATCTCTGCTGTATAGTCCCCTGTGTTGTCTGCCATCATCTTCTTCAGTGTAGACGCAGTCCTGTTTTAGATTAGATGTTTTGTCTCCTTAAGTCTCTTGTCCTGAGTCTGTGCATTTGGTATCTGACCCTGTCCAGCGTCCCTCGTCCTGCCCTGTGTCCTGGTCCCATGTGCCCATCCTCTCGTCCGACCTTTTGGGTCCCCTACCCCAGCCACAGCTGCCTCTGTTAATTATGTATGAAAATGTCTCCTAGTCTTGTGCTCTGTTTTTCGATCATTGTTCTCTGTTTGCATAAGTTTTCCCTGCCTGTTTTTCCCCCCTGTGAGGGGGTTCACTTGCAAATAGCCTGCATTCGGGCCATTCTTCCCCTGCCCCGACGTGACACTGTCCCTGCCATATCACCAAATATGTTTGTGTAGCAATCCCCCTCAGAGTGTCAGAGAACTATACATTCAAAAAAATCAAATAATAATAAAAAAAAACAACTAAAACAGACATCTGTTTTGCAGACACCAAACTCAGGTAACATAATAAACGAATACTGACTTTGGAATTTATGTAACTTTAAGTTTATGAAATCGATCCACTAACACCAAAATTAAAATAAGATGAACGTTATGATTTTCTATTAAATTAAATGTTATTATATTTACGGTAAATGATTACAAAAATGTTTACAATAATTGGGACAAATAAAACAAATACCTGATTTTTAAACCTCATTACCGTTTCTGTACAAACACTGAATGCTTCGACAACCATTGTTAAACACATCTTGAAAGAATTTTGAAATCTGCCTTATGCAGCAGGTAGGGGGTGCTGTAGCCCTACTACAGTCAAAGGCTAAGTTTGGTTGCAACATAACAGGTATACGTTTAAAACGTTCCATAGAATGATAATTGGTTCCCAATGTTTTCTGATGGAACTATCCATCCATCTTTTAGAGCTACCTATTCAGTACAGGGTAGCATTGTCCTTAGTCCCTGTCCCAGGATTCCAGTCCGTTACAGTATAAACAATGAAATGTGAAAATCACACTGTCTATGCACCATAAAGACACCTACTTACTCCCCTAAGCATGTTTTACCTGCAGAAAAATGGCGTTACTGTAAGTGAGATACCAGTGACGTTGGCCTTGAGTCTTATATGCAAATATGTTCGTATTTACAGTAACATTAGTTCCTGGAAACCACACTCTATGCTACAATGTTACATGTTAAATGCATACTTTTCACAGAATATTATTATTCATGATCTTTTAGTGCCAAGAATAGGTTTAGAGAACACAGAGCTGAATGCTATATAATGATCATATTCTATACAATGATTACATAATAAATGGGAATAAAGAAAAGTGAACTGCATTAGATCAGTCTCTACAATTAAAAGAGTTGCATCCCATCAAAACAGGCTACATAATTATTAAATCGATCTTCTTTCACTATGAAGATATTAGACGTTACAGCGATTATAGTCATGTAAATGTATTATTTCACTTTGCCTTCCATATTTGGCTTGACCTGTAGCCATAATGTGGCTACATAACATTTTAAGGACCCCATGAAGACATATAATGGTCTATTCCTACTTTGATACTTAACGCTGCCAAGCTTCGTTTTCACACTGGAATCTACTGGTACTGATTGTTTCACTGTCAAGTGAACCAGTACAAAGTAGTGTAACAGAAGAAGAAAATGGTGCAAAGATACAAGACTAATATCACATCTTCAGTGTCTTTGATACTGTTAGAGTGATAGACAAATTGTGAAGACATGGAGAAAACAAAATTAATGGAGATTAAAGACTAACTTTAGCCTCCGTGGTAGAGTAAGGTATAGGCCAGGCCGGGATCCAACACAGTTTGCGGATTTCCATTCTCAAGCACACCTATTAAACCTGGTAACAATCTGACTAGTTACTAACATGTTTAAATTAAATCTTTTAGATTTGGGTAATCAATCCACTGGCGCAATACCCCCCTACCGCCGATCCGTCAGATTTTCCGACAGCATTCCTGCCACTCACCCTGATAGGTTAGTATTGTCAGGGTCGGTGCCCATCCATCCGTTCCTGCCCTACATGCTTTGTCCCTTGTTGGCCAGCAGGCGTCACTGGTCAACTTGCTTCTCTCTCCCTTTGTCTTGTAGCCCTAGTCCCTATTGTGTTTCCCTGTTCCCTGGGCTGCCACATAGCTGAAGGGCTTGAGCGTGTGGTTTTGAGGCTGATCCCCTTCAGTCATGAGTTTGACCCTCTGGTTAATTCAAATTAGTTTTATTTTCCTTAGTGTTTGGTATTGTTTTCTTTGCTTTGTCTTCCTGTTTTTGGTCTTCCCTGTTCATGCCTGGGTTAACTATATTCTGCTTGTACTTGTTCCTAGTTTTTTACTAGTGTTCTCAGTTTTCGACACTGTTCCCTAGTTCCTGTGCACATTAACTGTATTTATTCAACCTGTGTCTTGCTGTTCCACTTTGATGTTTTTGCTTTGTTCCACACGTGTTCCTGTCACGCCCAGCTCGTCCGATCCTCGTGTGTGCCACGCCCCCTCATTAACCGCGCATGCTGCCCCGATTGTAATCACCTGATTCCTGTTATTTCGGCTTGTTTTGTGTATTTCAGTCCGCGTTCAAGTCTGTTTGCCCAGGTCTGTCAGAGACGTTGTTTATCGTGCTGTACCCTGCCCTGTCGTTTTGAGGAATAAAACCCCCTATTCCTGACTCCACGGCTTCGCTGCCTTCCTGCCCGCCGGGCGATCGCAACAGTTCTTTATTAGCCCTGTTTTCTCTGTGTATTTACGTACTTTCTGTTCTGTTCCTTGTTGGTGCATTGTGGCTGTTTCCCTGTCTGATTTTTTGTTGCTATGTATTTGCAGGGCTCTCAACTTTTGAAGACAGGCAAGAGTGACATTCCACTAACATGTGTGAGGGGAGTGCGTGACAAAAGACTGAAAAGAGTGACTGTCACGCTCAATGCGTGGCACTTGAGAACCCCATATTTGTTAGTTGTATCTTTTGGATTGTTGTTACTTGTTTGTCTGTTTTTCTGTGTACCTCCCTGCCTTGATTTCTGTTTTATTAGGTTTTTTTGACCCCTCATGGCCCCCTTGTTTTCTGTTTTATTCCTTTCTGTTCTGTTAAATAAAAGCTAGTTTTACCTGCAGAAAAATGGCGTTAGCTGCTATGTGACTCATCTCTCCTTCGTAATGTCCTACTGTAACAAGTATAACTGCTGGCACCCTGCGCGTTGATTAGAATATTATTCCATCATTCCATCGTTTTTAAATTCCTCTTGTTTCCATTTCGGCTCCAAAAAATAGCTCAGATGGCCCATTTAGGGGGCCCCCTACCCATGTCAAGTTAGTGCACCCCTGACTCAGACGTATGTTTTTAAACAGTTAAGTGTTCAATACATTTACAATGAGAAGGTTGGTCAAGGTCAAATGTTTTTAAAATGCAGAACTCTCAACAGTCATCTAGATTATGAGAACTTTTGCATACATGAATGCGGTTTTGCACAATATAGAGCTCATAACCTAGAAGACCCTTACCATAATAAAACGTACCAACCGCAATGACACTCCAAGGGTACACGTCCATGGTCAGGCTGGGATCTGTATTACTCACCCCTCTTCAGTCTATGACTCTGGTGAGGAGCCTGTTTCCTCAGTACCAATCCCTGCTAAGGACTTTGGCTCACTGGAGTTGTCCAGGACAGAGAGTTACTCCCAGGACTGTTCCTGACTGTCCTGAAGAACCTGGCCAGTCAAGGGTTGCTGTCCGTCTCAAGGAGGTCAGGGATAGGATGTCCCTGCTTTCTCACTGATCTGACAGCCAGGAAGTGGAAAGCATATTGTGGAACCTTCTCTAGGAGGGGGTGTGCTCTTCCGACCTAGATTCATGCCCAGGGGAAGCCTCACCTGCTGTGCTGAGCCTCCAGATCCCAGCTCACTGGATAGCGTCCATGTCTCAGAGCCATATAGCAAGACAGGGAGTATCAGGACGCTAAAGGACTTCGTCCTCTTCCAAAGATATCAGGAGCACCACACATGCCTTTCCAGTGACCTCATGACCCCCCAAGCTCTCCCAGTCCATCTGCTGACTTTGTAGGAAGAGTCACCAGAGGCATGAATGTCGCTGCTGAGGTAACTGAGCCTCTCAACATGGTTGACACTCTTCCCGCAGACAGACACACTACTGATGACTGTGCCCAAGAAGTCATTAAAGGCCTGGGGCTGATTGCACAAAACACCTTAAGTGTTCCCCTTAAATATGACACTTAAGGCTTAATTCCTCCTTAGCTGAGGGATTTATTTAAGGATGTTGTGCAGATTCCCTTAAAAAGTTTCCTTAGTTACGGGAAAACATTAAGGAATTTACTGCATTGAAACATATTTTACGACAGCAAAATTGTACAGTTTCCATGGAGACCATTTGTTGGCTTGCACTCCCACCTGTTTGTGATACCTGTTATTGCCTCCAAGTGTTAATTTTGTTGACAAAAATGTTGACAAAAATATGGTCTGACAAAGGGTTTTTTGTGTGACAACTAAAACAAAAACGTAACTAAATTATGCATTAATGACCACTAAAAAAGCTAAAATTTCATCTTTACTGCATCCCAATCTGATGAAAATCTGAACTGTTCACGCTGTTGTATTGTGTTTACCACGAGTAGGTTCTTATTGCTCGACTAACAACTACTGGGTGGATCATACGGCAATCAACTTTGCTGAATGGTTGACAAGCACCGGTGCTTACTTGGAAGACACGCGAAGTGCTGTGAAAAGAAGTAGTTGGCATGCCCTGGAGCGGATATCCCCACCCGGTAGCTCGCACCTCGTGGAGGAGGAGGTGCGAGCTAACTTGCGGCAGCTGAGGGGCGGAGAGGCAGACACCATAATAAGGCAGGAACATCTGGACAGTGGACTCTCTGGGCAACCTGAACTCCCCGTCACCACTGTTGCTAATTAATGTTATTAATTCTTCCGGGATCTCCTGCTTCGCCGTGAACACCCGACGTCTCTGCGCACGATGCCCGTCTGACTGCTTGTTCGCTTGAGCATGACGCCCGTCTGCCTGCTTCTTCGCCAGCTTTGCCTCTGCCTGCAGCTTTACCTCCACCTACACCTGAGACCCTGGCCAGACATTTTTTTTTACCCTCCAGGGTCTGTACTGGTGGATAATGGGGGTTCCAGCAGTGCGAAACTCCCCAGGGACTGCCATGTTCCTGGAACAGCTGCAGGGAGAGTTTGCTGCTATCACTCCAGTGTCCCCACCACAGCAGCTGGAGAGGACAGAGAAGACTCTGAGGAAGCTGCTCCTCCTGAGGACAGAGCAGGCTTCCTCAGCAGGAGAAGCTGCACCTCCCGTGGTTCCTGTGCCGGCGGTGTCTGCAGCTCTCCCCGAAGTTCTTGTGCTACTGAGTCCTGCAGCACCCCCTGGTTCCTGTGCCAGTGGTTCCTGCAACACCCCTCGAGATGCTGGTGCTGACGGATCCTGCAGCGC
Organism: Isichthys henryi; assembly: GCA_026776945.1. Taxonomy (NCBI): domain Eukaryota; kingdom Metazoa; phylum Chordata; class Actinopteri; order Osteoglossiformes; family Mormyridae; genus Isichthys; species Isichthys henryi. The sequence continues at coordinate 9,064,121 of JAODJX010000109.1, forward strand.
CCCCTGTGGTCCCTGTGCTGGCAGTATCTGCAGCACTCACCAAAGTTCCTTTGCCGGTGAGTCCTGCAGCACCCCCAGATGGTTCCTGCAGCGCTCACTGAGGTTCCAGGGCTGCCGCCACCACTCGAGGTTCCTGTGCTGCCCGTGGTTCCTGCTATGCCGTTACCTAAGGTTTCTGGCCCGAGAGCCCCTGCACCAACCTCCATAGTTCCTGGCCCGATGGTTCCTGCAACACCGCCTGGTGTTCCTGTTTCGGCGACTACAGCTTTGTGCTCCGTGGTTCCAGTCCTTACTTGTTCATGCTCTGTCCCCCGTGGTTCCTGTGCCTGTGATCTTGGACCAGGCTGCCCCTGCATTGCCCTCCATGACTCCAAACCCGGAGGCTTCAGCTGCGCCCTCAGAGGTTTGTACGGTGCCCGTTCCGGCTGCTCCCCTGGAGCTTCCGACGACGGTTCCGGTTGCAGGCCCCTGGATCCCTGACCCCTCAGCTATAGTTCCCTTGATCCCTGGCCCTTGTGCTAGAGCTCAGTGGCCCTGCTTAAGGACCCAACAGTGGCCCTGAAGTTAGAACTAGTGTCTCTTTGAGCACAGTGACCATTTGGTCCCAGCTTTCTGAGCCCCCCCCCCCCCCCCCCAAGTGTTTCATCATGTACTGCGTTTTCTGAAGCATGCAGCGAAACTGGATTCATGAGTATCTGAGCTGCTTTCAGTAATAGCGCTTAGTGATATTAACACTTAACGTTTCTCACTGTTGCTGCGTGAGATTAAGAGGCTGATGGATATATGCAGTCTTGATCAATAAAAATAACATATCCTACATTTTATCTCATTTATTGGACAGGCGCTTTGTGAAGAATACTCCCATAAATGTCATCAACTCCATCAAAATAACCTCTACCCTTCCCCCAGGTGCCTGTCTATTACAGTAAAAACAAGGAGCTGGCCAGCAAAAGTGTTTTAGAATACAATTCCATGCAGAACATGAATGGGCACATTCACGCCTTTGGTTTTGAGGATATAGAAACATTTGCTCAAAGCATCTACACTATATAATAGCATAATTGTGTGTATATATATTTGTGAAGGAGAAGACAATAGCATTTTATTTGAATGCAGTTCTACTTTAACTTTAATCTTTTTTGTTAAAATTCAGGAGCAACCATCATCCGTGCATTTGGCTTGTCATTCCCTGCCCTGATCATGGAGTCGTGTAGCACTGGGCAGACCGAAGGCACTGCAGGAGAAGCAAAGAACGAGGAGACTTGCTTGCCAGGAAGAATGCCCTCTTATTTCAGCCCTTATAAGCTCTATAACAGGCACCCAATGAGCATGCAACCCAACCCAATAGCAGAGAGACAAAGAGGTCAGATGCCAAATTGCAAAGTACACATATGGTGGGAAATTTATACAAAGCTATGGACACGTAAGGAACACCACACTCATTGACGTATCCTGCCAGGCCCCCTTCTCCGGGGACAGCCAGTGCACAGAGCACCTAGCGACTGCCGGCTGTGCGGCCTCCTCCCGGACCCAGACCTTCTTTCTGCCCCTTATAGTGGGGCCCTGATGTTGGGGGGGCAGCGTATGACGTAGTGGGCTAAGCCTGTGTCTGTAATCAGAAGATCACCAGTTCAATCCCAGCCTCAGCACATCTGTAGGTTCTTGTGCAAGGCCCTTAACCCCCAGCTCCCTGGGCACTACTACAGGTGGCTGCCTTTCACAAACAACTTACCCTACAAAGAGCAAGCTGTGAGTGGCATAAAAACAATTTCCCCATGGAGGAAATAGTGTCAATGATTATTATTATGTTGTGTGGCAGGCTGATCTTGCCCCAGGGCCTCTTGCTTGCAGGGTCAGGCAGCCCTGCACAGTTCCTCCTGCACTGCGACACAGGTGCTTGTGGAGGTCTGCTGTTAGCTGGCCCTCCTGCACACCTGCGCATGGTCCAGATCTGCAGCTTCCGCTTCTTGCAGCTGGCAGCGCTTATGGGCCAGCTGGGTTTCTAAATCGCAATACACCTCCAGCCAGCCGAGGGCGGTCAGAGTCTACAGAAGCGCCCACCTTCCTCACTCGATGACATCACCATCTCCGATGCAAGTCCAGCAGGCTGGCAGGAATGGCTTCAGTTCACACTGTGCAGGTCCAATGTGTCTTGGAGCAACATAACAGAAGCGTCACACAATGAATGAATGAGGAAATGAACAAAGGCGACTAATCGACCAGGTCATTGAACAACAAAACACAGGTGACCTAACTTTCAATTAACAAGACCAGGAACCAGGGAACCAAACAAACAGTAAGTTCATAACCGTTCATAAATACCTACATAAATCCACTCACTCAACCTCATGTCCAGTGAGTTTTTAGGCTCAGGGCTGCACGCTCCACCCACTGAGCTATGCGGTGGTCCGGGTAATGGGGTAAAAGGACAGGGTAGATCAGTACAGACACTGACAGAAAACATCATTAATTACTTATGTAACTGTGACTTTCATGAACAGTTTCGAGAAACTAGGTTTTTTTTTTTTT
>JAODJX010000109.1:9066749-9083147 GCA_026776945.1 Isichthys henryi
CCCCCCCCCCCCCCCCCCCCCCCCCCCCCCCCCCCCCCCCCCCCCCCCCCCCCCCCCCCCCCCCCCCCGCTGCCTGAACATTTGAAAGTGCCTCATTTGTCTCTTGTTAATATCCAACGTTCATGCAAAACCTACTAGGACCAGTAAAATACACCCACCCCAGTCTGCCCACCCAGTCTGAAATGTTTACATGCTGGAAAATATGTTAATGTGAATACTGCTTTGCTGAATCATTTGGTGACAGATCTGCTTTCTACAAACACTCCTTTATGGCTTTGGTCTTCCGCTGTGGCTGACCTCCTCCCGACACCATGAAACAAAAGTGCACTGGCCCACGCTGAAGGATCACTGCAATTTGAATACCTGTAGAGTGAAAAAACTGGGACCAGCAGGTGTTTTCAGTTTTGTAATAACAAAGGTTATTGTTATTAGGTGGGTAAGGCAGCTAGTGCTTGAACTATGCTATTAATGTCAGTTTGTTATCTAAATGTCAATTTGTGGGAGTGTAAGTAGTAAAATATTTATCCTCCACAAGGGTACAAAACATCCTAAACTTTCCTATTAACTTTCTGTACCTGTACTTGCCCAGAGCTGTATCTAATGGAAGGGGTCAGGAACAATGTGTACGATTAAGAACATCTCTGGGGGGCAAAGTTACGACTTAGAAAATATATTTGTATTTCATTGGTTTTGAGGGTTGTGAAAGCAAGATGGATTATGAACAGTGGCAAACTGTATTGTTATTTCTGACAAAAGAAATTGTGATGCAGAGGAAGATGGAAAATAGGATGGGCTGAGAAATTATTCAGATATTATCTAGTAATGTTTCTGAGGCTAATTTTTGTAAAGAGGGAGGGGCAGCATGGTTTAGTTTCACATAATCAAAGTTGGGGTTCAGTTTCTATTTCTGCATTCCTAGTTTCTTCATGTGTTTGTGTTGGTTTCTTCCCAGAGTCTCAATCATTGTGAACTGATGTCTGTAAATTTACAACAGTGTGTGTTCAGTGGTGGCTTTGTTGTCTGGGCCCCCACTGATAAAGTTACTTTCAGCCCAACAAAAAAAAAAAAAAGCTAGTTAGTAGGTTCAGAAGTGTGAACAGTGGTAAACCATCCCACTCTCTGCGTGCCCTTATCTGAGCTACTTATCCTGACCCACGTCATCAAAAACAGGCGAAAGCAGGATTGATTAAATATGGGAATGAAAACAGCTCCATCTCCATATATCCTCCATGCCGTTATAACAGTACGAAGTGCTGGTGACCGCAGAACGTCCCAGGAGACACAGGACACAAGGAGGAATAATAGAGGATGCCGAGACTCACACAGAGTCACAAACTAGCAGCGATTTAGAGACATTTAAAATTTAAAAACGTGCTCAGATGGGATGAACTACCTGTAGGAAACCCATATGATGTGGGATGACACACAGAACGGATGTGGGCAACTCAGGCTACTCACTAATCCACCTCATCCCCTCTTACATACGGAAGCTCGAAGCTACAAAACCCAAAATCGAGCTGGTGAAAACCTGGTCCACTGCAGCCACAGATGCTCTGAAGGCCTATTCAGACTCCACTGACCGGGAAATATTTAAATCCACCAACAGCAACCTGGCTGATTAAGCTGAAGCGGTCACCTCCTATATCAGCTTTGTGAAGAGGCATGTATTCCAACAAGGTCCAAATATAAATACAATAAAGACAAACCTTGTTTTACAGTTAAGTTGGGGAGACAACGCTTCAGCAAAGAAGAGGCCAAGAGGAGTGCTGACAAAGTGGAATACAAAAAGGCCAAGCATGCTCTCAATAAGGCAGTCTGTGGTACTCAAATACATGGACAAACTATAGGAATATATTTCTTCCAATGACTGTTCTTCCACATGGACGGAAATTCACACCATCAATTTTAAACCAAACCTGCCAATCACTGAAACAGAACCTTCGCTGCCAAATCAGCTAAACAACTTTTACGCAAGATTTGAGGAAAAAAAGGACTATGCCCCCCGCCCAACCAGTCATCTTGCAATTCCTTGTCTGCCTGCCTGTGTGACGTGTGGAGAAGATCATTAGCTGTCAGCTCCCTCCTCTTGAAGTCCTGTGCTCATTTAGGATGAGGAACAGAGCCAAAGAATAATATGTCTGACCTCCTGCATCCTGGCCCCTCCCCGTCTTCCATCCTAGCAAAGTCAGAGAATAACAGCCCTGGGCACAAAGACAGTCACCTTAACAGCTTCTTCCCATCTAAATAAGCACCCATAAGAAACTGGTTCATAATTTAACTACCCACTGTAGTTTCATACCCTTATAGACTTGTTTGCACCATACCCAAGCTGTTTGCACATTACATTTATTCATTTATTCATCCATCCATCCATTTTCCAAACCACTTATCCTACTGGGTTGCGGGGGGTCCGGAGCCTATCCCGGAAGCAATGGGCACGAGGCAGGGAACAACCCATGATGTGGGGCCGGCCCATCGCAGTGATTCATTCATTTATTTCTTTATTTATCTTTATCATTGACCAGGTTCTGAGAAAGACCTATTTTTTAGATTTTTATTTATATGTTTAAATTTGCTCAAGCCATGACACCACCTGCACCAAAAGAAATTCCTTGTACTTCTCTCGAATAAAAGATCCGGATTCTGATTTGAAGACACGAGGTCACAGCAGCAGCTGTGAAAGCAGATAAAGCTGATAAAGTACCTGGTGGTACTAGGCCGTCCCACCATGGTGAGGAGATGGAGGAACGGTACGTATGTAGCATCTACCCTCAAAAGTGGACTTTGCAAATACACACGGGGAACCATAAAACCACGAGGGGTCAAAACCAGAAGCAGGGTGGATGAAACAAAAAGGACAAGAGCTAAACAAACATCTAAGGAAGAGTAAAACCAAACAATCACTGGACACACAACACAGGTAACAACAAATGGGGCCAATGGCCTGTAGCACATTTACATCCACAATGACCGATAAAGGAGTAGGGCAAGGGTTAGTGCATATATACAGTCATCACAAGGGCTACATGTGAGGCAGGTGCAGACTATAACAATTAACTAGTCACTGGGGCTGGAAACAAGAAGACACAAGTGAGGACCACTAGCACTTAACGCTCAAATCCAAAACAATGGGAAAGGGGTGACAAACAGGGCAGGGCAGGGGCTGGTCCTGAGAAGGACAATCAGTACTGAGTAAATGATTGTAAACGAATTTGACCAAAATATGAAAATTAGCCATTTCAAGTAAAACCTGTATAAATGCATTTGCAGATAGGATGGTGCTGACCCAGAGTCTAACCCAGGGGCTAGAGGCTTCATCCCAGGACACTGACACACAAAGTGACTCACAATGTTCTAGGCGTGTGACTAGGCGTGTGTCTGCACATACATCGTAACATTGCTGATGGCAGTTTATGGCCACCAGGGACGTGGGAAAGGAATGGGAGTTCATTTTGAAATTCCATACCTAAGCTGAACATTGTGCAACACTCTTAAAAACAACAACCAGACTGAAACCAGATGTGTCCAGCATGTCGATAACAGCAACTGTGTCAGTACAGGAGTGGGGATGCCAGAGTGCTTTCTACTGACAACTATTTAAATTACTTTAATGTAAATATGAGTAAACTGAAAATCTGTTGTTTTTTTTATAAGATAAAAAGTACTGTTTCATAATGGCAAAAGAAATGGCACCAGAAATTAAATGTGTGAACATATTACTATATTTCAAGTATGAATACTGAATGTTAGATTACCGTCCAATATACCTCAGACCTTCACAAGCATCGATTTTATTAGATAGTAAACATTATTTGCTTTACGTGTGGGTGGTCAGCAGTGTATAGGTGTATATTGCTCCATCTGTCACTGCCTGAGTCAGAACATGTTGGCAAACTGTATAAGGTTCCTGTGCGTATGCAATGAGTTAGTGCTTCAGGTCCGACTCAGAGTTTCAGCACTGGGACTCGCTGCTTCATTGCTGGGAGTCAGTCTCCCAGAAATGGCGCTCCAACACTGGGAGTCTAAGTAGCATTTCTGTGAGTTAGCAGGCTTAAAATTGTCCAGATCCGTGCTGCATTTTGCATTATTTTACAAATCCGTTATTATTATTATTATTTTTAATAAAGTGCCTTAGAATATATTGTGAATATCTGTTATTAGAAATAGTCATTATGGTGCCACGTCACTGTTGGAGCCCTGAGCAGGGCCTGTATGCACTGTATGCACTGGGAGCATCAGGCGGAGACCACTGTCCGGGAAATCTGCAACTTGCACCTCTGGCACAACTGATCCTGCATCCCGAGGGAGTCAGGGGACGTTGAACCAGAATGGGTCCATGTTCTGGGACTCCAATGCAGAAGCAGCTATGTGGAGCTGTGGCCGTAAGGTGGTTGGTGTCACGGTGGCAATCCCCAAACCCGGTGGTGGACACCAGCAGTAGAGGGAGCTGCCAGACTGAAGAAGGAGGCCTTCCAAAGCTTGATTAACTTGTGGGACTCCTGAAGCAGCTAACAGATACCGGTAGGCCAAGCGGAATGCAGCTTTGGTGGTTACTGAAGCAAAATCTCATGGAAAATGGGTTTTTATTCGACCTAGAAGAGATTCTGGCAAACTGTCAGGTGATTTAGGAAGGGGAAGCAGCGCCTTACCCATGCTAATTACAGCATGGATTGAGATCTGTTGACATTCAGCAGGAATGGGCAGTATTTCTGATACACGTATTTAAAATATGTATTTAAAATTTGTATTTCTGACATTTTAGTGAATGGTTATTAGAGCCAATACTTAATGACTTGTGTCAAACCAAAAGCCTTACAAGCTCCGTTCAGTCCTTTATTATTTTTTTCATTTGACTGACACATAAGTAGCTGGGATATATTCAACACTTCAGAAAATTTGATCTTTTCTTTGGTTTTACGTTTATCTTGTCTCTCGTTAAGTAGTGAAAAAATGTTGCTGTCATGCTTGGCCATTTGAGTCAGTCAGTACGTTTACGTGCACAGCTAAGATGAACTGTGGTTATAGCTCGACTATGCCATTTAATTTGGCTATTGTCCTTGGCTCAGTATACATGCATGAGAGGGGAATCAATTTAATGACCCGGATACCCCTACCCCCAACTCATTCACCACCCAGCAATCTCAGTGAGGATCAGCCTCAAGAACCATGGACCCAGAGATGTCCAACGGCCTAGCTGGAGGGTCAGCTTTAAACAACTGTTCAAAGTAGCCGGCCCAGCAGGTCACAACTGCAGTGCGACCCGTATGGACCGTTCCATTACCTGCCTTGACTGCAAGTCTCCAAGGAACAGATTCAGATGTTTGTAATACTTCGATTCCTCTGTAAGCAGGACGTGGGTCACTAGACCACAGATGATGTGTCACCTGCTCACAGATTCATCTAACAAACTCCTCCTCATCTGCCCTCAGACTCCTCACAGCCATTCTCCTCAGTTCCCGGTACAGACTGGAGGTGCCACCAAGTCATGCACTGCGGCTCCTTTCAATAATATCCAGGGTGCCCTGCAAGATGAAACACCTCCCTCTGGGGACACTGACAACACCAACACAACCTGCAGCAAACTTCAGCATCTTTTCGCAGAAGGTCTCCCACATCATATTAGTGTCAGCAATCACAAGTCTGCAAATTCCTCAAACAAACTGCGTCAAACTCATCAGAAACAGCTTCATCTTGGAGTCTGGCTAGCTCCAGCCTCATTCTCCTAGGAGGTGGTAGCCTACTGGATCTAAGCTAAATCTTCAGAGTAGCAACAATAAGTCTGTGGTCAGAATTCATAAACTGGGCACTTCTGTAGACCCTGCAGTTCTGCAGGAGCCTCCAGCATCTGCCCATGCGGATGTGATCGATCTCCTTTGCCACACCACAAGTACTGGAGTACCAAGTCCAACAATGCGGCTCAGGGAATTCAACCCAAGATCCAGTGACCTGCAACCCCTGATCTTTTGCAAAATCAAGGAACATGGAGCCACTCTCACCCTGGTCTCCAGACCCATGGGGACTGACACAATCCTCATAGCTAGGTTTGTCAGGGCCAGTGGTCACATTGTCATCACAAGTCATCCATGAACAGAGGAGTGTCACCTCGTGGGCACCCATCAACCGCCAAGCAAAGTTACGAGTAAAATGTCTCCCTCAACGCGACATCACTCACCGCGGTCAGAGCATACACCCAAGGAGTGCCTTAGCCTGAGTATCATGATACACTTGTTGAAAGGAGTGACATCAGACTCCATCGGAAGGAGCCGATCCACCACAGCAACAGCTACTCCCTGAGCATGGCAGCCATCAGACCGACTCAACCAAAAGTCGGTATACCCACCTACAGAGATCTGGCCATTCCACGGTCTGCATACCTCAGAGAGTGCTGTCACTGAAATGTGGAGTTGATGAAGATCCCCCAGCAGCAGAGAAAGATGATCATCTTTCCAGAGAGACAAGACATTCCACTTGCCTACCCAGATGGGCCGTCTCAAACTGGGAGCCAAGTGCCACCATGCAGCCTTGCAATGACACCACACCAGCCCCAATCCTCAAAAGGCCTGATCCTATTAACTCTGCGACGGTTTCGACTCCAGAGATGGAGCTCCTGAAATCTTTCCCCCATCACATTCATGGTGTATGCAGCCTTCCTGTGGGCAACTGCAGCAGAGGTATTCCCATGGAAAGCATAAGGGTAGTGTGCCTGTTTATTTCAAACTGTTGTGAGTTGTTTGACGGTGGTTGGAGTGCCAATCCCACCACCAACCCCCAAAATTATTTTCCTTCAGTTGGAGGACCACTCGCAGGGCCGAATGCAGTTTAACGTCATACGCACAACACATAATTCTGGCATAATAAAAAATAAAGTATTTTGTATATATGATATGACAGCAAGGTACTGGAATAATTTCAAATACAGACGCTCCTCTACTTAAGAATGAATTACGTTCCGAACAGCCGTTCGTAACTTGAAATGTTCGTAAGTGCTTATTCAACATCATTTTAAGGGTATACGCAAGGACAAAGGAATAGGATGCTGGGAGTACGCACGCTCCGCTGCTGCGCGGCGGGAGTAGTGGCCAGAAGTCGTACTAGGCGGAATTGGCGTGTAGAAAAAAAAATTGATGTTGAAACGGAAAGCCCAATGAACACGATTTGGACTTACAGTCCTCTTCGTTCCTATGTCTGAAAGTTTGTAAGTTCATAAGTAGAGCGTCTATATTGCAATGTGATTTTGTTGTAATAAATATTGGGGTATTTATGAAACATAAAAGGATGAAAAGGATTATGATTATCACAGCGACGGTAAAACTTGCAGGAAAAAATCGACTCTGGGTATCTTGGTCCGACTTTGAGAATTTTGATTTAGTATGATTTCAGTCAAACTTACAAGTTTACATGTACTTTAACCGTCCGGACTAACACAATAATTCGGTTTTATTAGTGTGCATGTAAACGTACTGTGTGTGCTTGTGAATGAACTGGTTGATACAGAAGTATGTGAGATGTATTTTTGTATTTGTATATAAAATACAAAATACTGCAGTTTATTTTGATACTTTTGTTGATACTGTATTTTGCAGTTTATTCTGATACACTTGCAACTGGGCTATTTTGTATCAGAATACATTTTGATGTATTTATGTCCATCTGGCATTTCGATATATGTTCTTGTAGACAATATGTTGCTAATTTTATTCACATAGTTTGTCATTTAGCTTACATTTTAGATTTAATGGCGGCGACGCCCATGTATTAATGAGACACATGTTTGAATCGCACATAATTTGTACATTAATAGAGTGAAAGTGCTTTCTACGTACATAAGCAAATTCGTTCTCTGATGGTGCCTTTATAACAATGTGCGTGCAGTCGACGGCTCCGATTACATTGGGAAAACCGGACATCGCTGCAAATTGCGGTTTTATGTTTGCCTGTTCACAGTGTAAGAACATTTTACTGTATATATCTGGGTGACAAGCGGATTATGCCGTCCCATACAGCAGGCATGGCATGACTTGGTGTTGACTGAGAAATACCCGATTGATCCTCAAGTTCTCTCTGAAAAGCCCCTGTGGCTAAGAACCCGTGAGTGGACAAAACTTGTAAAGGAACAGGTATGGCGCAATTCCTCATCATCTCCTTTGTAATGCTGACCCCAGTTCAGCACACAGCTCCAAAAGGATTGCTCTTGAAAATCTGAATCGACTTAAAAGCCAGTCATCATCATGGGCTAAGAAATCACTATGATCCCTGAATACGCGCTCTCTTCTAATTCTTCCAATAACGCAAGAGCTGCCGTGGTAGTTGTAATAGTTTGGTCATTTTCTGCATCGTTTTATTTTTACAAATTGATTAAAAATCAGGTCCTGTGGTCATGGATGACATTTGTAAACAACATACAATTAATATCGGTGTATTGAATAAAGTCACCGTCATGGTAGTGAATTTAAAAAGGGAAACCACAGTAGCGATGATTTGCCACTGGGTGCAGTCCGTTTACAAAACCGAGCAGAAACGTGCGTACGCCGGAGCTGCCGTGGAGAATGTGCGTAGCGGTACGCCAAGTTTCGTTTATATACATCTCGACGTGAGCGTGGAAACGGACGTACCCACATTTTCGTGCGTACGCACCGTTTATGCAGGAGGCCCCAGGTGCTTAGGCAATGTCCACCCCTCAGCCTGTGTGTCCCAGTCAGTGACACGCGGCTCCCAATCTTCCCAGTCTAGTCTGACAGCATCCGTCTCTGTTGCCTGTGAACTACATCAGGTTTATCCCCTTGTGCCCCCAGGCCAGTAAGGTGATGGCCCAGCATGTGAAACACTCCCTGAAAGTTTAAGATCATCTCGCTCTTCTCTGCCTGGCTTTTGCTGTAACTTCTGGCAAGGAGCTGATCTTTTAAACTTTCTTATGCGTACTGTACTTCCAAACTCACTTTGCCCAGACCTGCACTTCTCCTTTTTTTACCCTGGTGACCATGTAAGTTGTCACAGAGGGTCCCTGTATATAAAGTGTAAACATTAATGCTTATGGGGTATTAATGAGGGGTTCTTTGTGTTGTATGAGAAAAGTAAGGCCACCCTTTCAAAATGCAAACAAGTCCTGCAGCAGGGGGGGTGGGCTGCCCCTCCTCCTGCTCATACTGAAGGAGCATTGGCTGGCTGCGTTGCCCTGCCCTTTGGGCTCAGCACAAAAACAGCTCTTACTAGCTCCCACATGGACACTCTCGCTGCTGGAGGGAGTGAGACGGGAGACGAGGAGCTGAGAGAAAGAGAAACTCTACATTCGTCTCAACTTTAATGCTGCAGCCAACCAAGCTCCTCACGCCAGATAAGCTGCCTCCTGAAGGTACCCGGTCTGTTATTTCACTTTCTGTTTGCACTCTTCTTAGGGTTAGCAGGTGTTTTCCTCAGTAATTTTGACTATCGTCCCTCACCTTGTATGGGAGTTTTTCTAGCTAGGAAAGGCTGCCACAAAACCAAGCTCTGTTGGACCCCCTTCTCCCCCTGCTTCAGTAGCCGCTGTGTTTTTTGCACAGTTCCTGTTAGTAAAATGTAGGCTAAAGGTCGCAAGCTTAGACGCACTTCTGTAGCCGGAGCATGTACATCCTCCTCCTTCAGCAGCCGTACAGTTGTGTGTTTAGATGTTAAATGCAGCCAGTTTGTAGCTGTTTGCTTGGTTTCTAGAAGAGCGGTTTTTGCCATCAACAGTTTGACTGGTAGGCAGCTCTAAGCTACATGAATGTGACATGATTTCAGATTCTAGGAATCAATTTCACTCCAGAAATGCAATAATGCGGGGGGGTTGCCAAGAAGGTCATGAACTAATGACATCACTGTTATTATAAACCATTTAAAGACGTATCGTTATATTCAACCCTCATCACATCTTTTATCTTTATTTAGGCAAAAGTACCTGATTTATTTATAATTTTGTGGAAAAAAAATTCTGGAACATTCTGAAAAGTTTTCAACGGCTCCTTAAATGTCATTCAAGCCAAAGCAAAGTTCATAAAAGTAATTGTAACTGTATGAGTTTTTCATTACATTTAAGTACAGTATGTTTTTGTATCGGGCTGCATGTTAGTGCAGTGGTTAACGCTGTCACCCTGCCCCTGTAGGAGCTGGGTTTGAGTCTCCACCATGACTCCATGTGTGTGGAGTTTCCATTATTCCCCGTGTCATCGTGGGGTTTCTGCTGGGGATTCCAGATTCCACCCCCCACGCAATCCAAAAACATGCTAAGGCTAATTGCCCATAGATCTGCATGTCTGAGTAAATGGCATGTGAGTGTGTCCTGCAGTGGTATGGTGCCCCATCCTGAGTTGTTCCCTGCCTTGTGCCCATAGTCTCTGGGATAGGCTGTGGACCCCCCGCAACCCTGAATAGGATAAGCGGTTTGGAAAATGGATGGATGTTTTTCTACCATTTAAATGTTGGTATGTGTAGGATCTTGCAAGCTGGCTTGTTATAGTTCCTACTCCTCAATCTAGTTATTTTGTACTTCTGGTTCATAGGGAAGGATTTTCCACTGTTCATTGATTAGAGGCTGACCTCACTGGGTTAAAGGGATTAAATCATGGGTGACCTGTAGCATGATGGACTGACTTCCAGAAGAAACATCTTCGGCAGATATTAGCTAAGCAGAATTCACATCCATGACCCCTGATTCTGTGGCGTTACTGGATTACCTGGCAATCCACTTAGCACAATGCCAACATTAATTTTAAGATGTATCCAAACATAAATAGCTATACATAGAGTTAAACGCGAATTATTATCATTATTTATATGTCTAATCTACATGGGTGGGTGTAAAGTCTTTGGCCATGCGTGTGCCTGTTTCTACTTGTGTCTACAATGGCAACATTGAGAGCCAAATTATAACACAAAGCTGACTGTGCCTGCCTACTCTCACACTCTGCTGGGATCATCCTGTGGAATTTCAGTATCTCTCTATGTTGGCTGGCAATCAGTCCTTTTGTTGACCCTCAAATAAATGTAGACCCCAGTATGAACTGAGCTGGTACTGCATATCTGTATATGTTACAGGTTGTAGAGAGCAGTAGTCCAACCCCGGAATAGCTCTTCAGAAGATCTCTGAAGCATCTCTCGAGCATTTCTCTGTGAACTTTGAGATGGTGAACCCACTGGGCAGTGACCAACTCTTTTTGTACTGAGCCAGCTGGCACCAGTCCTAAGCAATGTCTTAGCCGTAGGTTCAGATAGGTACAGTATTCAGTCACCTGGGGCTGTACTCTTTCAGAACTGCTAGGGGTGCATGTAAATGATATTAAGTCAGCAACTTCTCCGGTGAAATATTAAGTTCATCATGTCATTTAAACATTTTTGTTACATAATACATTTATACATTTGTCAAATTATTTCTGAAGGTCATTTTGTCCTTTTATTTTGAAGTTCTTACTACATTAAAAGCCAACTTGTCACCCTTATAGGGATAAAAGTCATAGCGGTCATAAATAAAGCAGATGGACATGAATAGAAAAGTAGGTGAAAGGGTGTTTATTTTAAACTGTGAAGCTTTAAGCACAACACACTATCAGTTTACACAGTTACTACATTTGAATAATAATAATATTCTCTAATTAAAGTGGAATATTGTTAATAAAATTTTATTAGGCAACACCAAAGGAAATAAAATTTGTATTATTGTGTACATTATATTTCAATATGCATTTCTTATATAACATACCATAATACGATATAATATAAAATAGTATAATAATTGGCTAATGACCGACAAAACTTTACTCAGTGTAACACATATGGAGTTAAACTGTACAATAAGGTGAAAACTTAGGATGACAAAATATGTGCTGTCCAGGGGCAATTCTAGGATTTGACCGTTGGGGGGGTTCAGCCCACTGAAGGAAGGGGATCCCCCACGATAAAGTTTGCTGAGCTGTGCTACTATATAAAATACAAGACAAAGTCCTAAATGGTTTAAGAAAAGCTATTTTCCAGGGGGGCTGAGACAAAAAAGGGGACCTGAAGCTCCACTAAATTGGGTCTAGGATCACCTGTGTACCACTGCCATTCTTCCTGAAAAACCAGTTTGAGCAGCTTAAGTGGTCAAGCTGGCTGACCAAAGTATGACAGTTATCCTGCTTAAGGAACAGTGTATGTTTTCACATTATGGTTTGAACCCATACAGCTAAACCATGAATGAGCAGCTAAGATTGGTACATGACCAGCTAAGACCAGCTACCAGCATAAGTGTTCAGCAGAAATGTGCATTCAGACCATAGACTGCTTGAAGAATAAATGTCCTTTTCACAGTTATAACATACATACTGTAACGTTATCATGCAGAGTAATTTGAAAGCAGAAGTACAACAACACTAGTGGGATTTAAGTGAATTACATTCATTTTTTTGCATGGGCACAATTAAGTGGCCGCTCAAAGCAATGCAGACGTTTAGTGAGTTTCCATATTTTCCAGTTAATTGACTAATCTGTACAGAAAAAAAGGTCTTACAGGCAAACCGTAAGTCTTAGCAGGTCTACTCTAGTGCAGTGGAACCTTAGTGCCCACAATATGATAAGTGAAATTCAGCATCGTAGATGTACATGGTTGTTGCCCTCAGGAATATGAAGAAAAAGTGCAAGCTGCACCTACAGTTCAAACTGGCCGATCAGGATAGCAGCTTGGCGCCTCCCTCTCCCAGTCCCCAGGAGCGGGGTCAATGGGACACCAAACTGGAGTTCCTGCTGGCTGTGGCGGGACAGATCATCGGCCTGGGAAATGTGTGGAGGTTCCCATACCTCTGCTACAAGAATGGAGGAGGTAAGCAGGAACCCCAAAGAACATGGTTACTGTCTTCAACACCATGTTGAAGAACACTTGGATTTATGGGGATAACATCATATTAACAATATTGTCTTATTTGGTGATATTTCTTTAGAGTGTAATGTGAACTAGGTTTTGCTGGTGGTCTATGAGCTCGGACCAGAATCCAACCAAAAATAAAACATATTTAATATGTTAATCATTTTATTTTACAGAAGTATCAATAAATTACAGTATTACAGTAAAGAATAACGACGGTGGGCTAATCCATGGCAATAGAAAGAAAAGTTGGGACACACAGGGTGTAAATTGAAATGAGGGTGGTTCTCCTGCAGAATCATGGCATTGAACTGCTAATCACATGAAAGGGGAAGGAGGCAAGAGGCAGCGCTGATGACAGATTAGCTTGGAAACCATTTTCTACTGTTTGCTATAGGAGAGACTAAGTAAATAGCACTTACATTTTGAATATGAGAAGGATTATTTCCAAAAGCAGATCAGATATGAGGCCTGCTACTTTTTGTATTCTTATTTTTGCAACAGCGTCCCCTGAAGGGCATAGATTTGGGTATGGAGAGTAGGGACCAAGTTCCAAGTAATGTGGGTGTTTGGGGGGGGATTGGCGCTGATCGTTGCATTGCATTTGCGTCCTTGTATCTTATGAACAAAGTGATTGAGCAGTAAGATAAGATCAGTAAATCAAATTAGTGCAAGTCCACTGAACACTTTAAAACGTGAGAAGAAGGACCAGCTTATGAACCATTAATGCCAGAAATAGTGTCTTCAGCTGTCCAACACAACATAACTAATAAAAGGCCAGTACCTTCCTCGGCAGAGCTTGTCATCCATCCTACACTCTTACAGCCTGACAATTAATTAACTTGCTGTGAAATATAAGGAAGTACTACATTCTTGATGTGCAACACTGTGCATCTGAAAAAGTTGGAACATTTGATGCCGATTTCTTAATTGTGGATTAATTGCTCACCTCATGAAATGCACTGTAGTATTTTGACTATAGTCAATGTATGATATTTTGAAATGAAGTTACCATGGTTTTCTCCCCAGGGGCATTCTTCATCCCGTACGTTCTGTTCCTCTTCACCTGCGGCATCCCCCTCTTCCTGCTAGAGACCGCCCTGGGCCAGTACACCAGCCAAGGGTGCATCACCTGCTGGAGAAAGATCTGCCCCCTGTTTGAGGGTAAATATTTAGGGTAAACAAAACCAGTGGATGATTTTGTTTGTTGTAAAACCGAAATCTTAAAGGGGCTTCTGACAGATGAGATTCCCAAATAATACAATCTAGCCCTCCCTGCCTGCCCTTACATACCAACAAGCGCAAGATCTTGACGAGTTTTATGGTGAACTTGGATCCAGTTTTCCAGCATCTGCTTTTATAGTTATTTATAGCCATTTCATTTATATTAAGAATTTATGAATGACATGAATTGAAATATTAGTATTATATATTCAAATGTAGTATCATTCCAAGGTTCTAGAAGGTAGCGCAGTAAAAATTTAGATTTATTTACCGATGAAGGTGTTCTTGCATACTTTGAATGTGTTCCCCTATCCACTCTCTGTGCTTAGACATGTGTGTTTTTCTCCACCATCCACAGGATTAGGCTATGGGAGTCAAGTAGTGGTTTTGTACTCCAGTATCTACTACATCATTATTTTGGCTTGGGCTTTCTTCTACCTCTTTTCTTCCTTCAGTTCTACACTCCCCTGGTCCACTTGTGGAAACTTCTGGAACACAGGTATTAAAAACGCTGGTGCCGCATCATTATTGAAACACTCCAAGTGGAACACAGGAACTCCCGGTAGCTCATTCTTCATGGAGCCTTTCAGAACAGTATGACGGAACTAGTGCCACAGAAAATGGAAGGAATTGTTAACCGTAGCAATAACTTTTCCTGTTTTCTGTCTGACACTTTCAGCCACCTGTGTTGATTTTGAACTGAAAAACATGTCGAAAAACTGGACATTTGCCGAGAACGCTACGTCACCAGTGCGGGAGTTTTGGGAGTGAGTTCAAAGAGGCTTCACATCTCCAGACACAGCCGTGCAAACTGACACGGCGAGTGGTAGTGCTTATAATGTCAACAGAGAGACCACCGATAAGTGGAAGGTCGTAGAGGTACCAGGGCTGTGTTTAGGAAATTATGGGGTCACAGTATGCATTGTTCTGTTGTCTCATTTCTGTGTAGGAAGGGAAACTAACATGAATGTCAGAGTGCAGATAAAATTGTTTGCCAAATGCTGACATTTTCTGCTCCAGGAGACGAGTGCTGAACATCACAGACAGCGTCCATAACCTTGGGGAGATAAAATGGGAGCTGGCTTTGTGTCTCCTGCTGTCTTGGATCATCTGCTACTTCTGCATCTGGAAGGGTGTGAAGTCTACTGGAAAGGTGAGGGATCTCACCCCCCCTTCCAACCCCAACTGAACATTCCTACTAGGAATCTGTCCGAAACACTGTACTTAAGGATCGGTTCCTGTTTTTCAGGTGGTGTACTTCACAGCCACCTTCCCCTACGTGATGCTGGTGGTGCTGCTGATTCGGGGGCTCACACTTCCTGGAGCAAAAGATGGCATCAAATTCTACCTCTACCCCGATCCTGCCCGACTCACTGACCCTCAGGTACTGGTAGATAGAACTAATGTATACCAAAGTCATCACTGTGATACAACAGTGGATTGCTAAAACACGTATAATCATTATACACTCAGAGCTTAAGTTATATAAATAAAATGATAAATAAATTACACAGATGCATTTAGACAATTTTATTGTTCAAGTCTGTGCTGGAGCCACCACAGACTCTAGTATACTTTTCATATGTGACGCTGTTCTATGTTCAGCTCCATTCTGCAGTACAATGTGATTGTGCTAATACCAAGACAGGAGTATGAGCAGAAGCAATCGTCTAGTATTATTCCAGCTTTGATAAAACAGATTCTTTATACTTGCTATCTTTAATATCTTTTACCGCTGCAGGTGCTCCTCCTAGATATATGTGGGTCTTTTTGTGCAGTGGAACTGATTGCATGCATTTGACTTAGCAGGATCGGTAAAACCCTAACTTTTTGCTGGGCCTTAGGTATGGATGGATGCTGGGACACAGATATTTTATTCCTATGCTATCTGCATAGGCTGCCTGACAGCCCTGGGGAGTTACAACAAGTACAACAACAACTGCTACAAGTGAGTGCAGCGTGGAGTATGGAAAGGAGGGAGCTTGCAGCAGGGGGTATGGAAGGGAGGGAGTGTGTAGCGGGGGTATGGAAGGGAGGGAGTGTGCAGCAGGAAGTATAGAATGGACTGAGTGTGCAGCAGGGAGTATAGAAGGGAGGGAGTGTACAGCAGGGAGTATAGAAGGGAGGGAGTGTGCAGTGGGGGTATGGAAGGGAGGGAGTGTGCAGCGGGGGTATGGAAGGGAGGGAGTGTGCAGTGGGTATGCACGGGAGGGAGTGTGCAGCAGGAAGTATAGAATTGAGAGAATCTGCAGCAGGGAGTATAGAAGAGAAGGAGTGTGCAGCAGGCAATATAGAAGGGAGGGAATGTGCAGCAGGGAGTATAG
>JAODJX010000109.1:9085826-9097555 GCA_026776945.1 Isichthys henryi
CTGTGATGGGCCGGCCCCCCATCCTGGGTTGTTCCCTGCCTCGTGCCCATTGCTTCCGGGATAGGCTCCGGACCCCCTACATTCTAGATAAGCGGTTTGGAAAATGGATGGATGGATGGATGGATGGATGGGAGTTCATAGATGGCTTGATGGGTTTCAATCCTTGTTTATAAAGCTACTTTAGTAATTGAAAATGGGTAGAACTAGAACTGGCACAGCCTTCCAAAAGTTTGACTAACAACATACATATTAACAGACTAGTCTGTAGTGAGTACAGTTGCGAGAGAAAAATAGTCATTTATACAGGTCATTGCTACACTTTATATGATGCTTTTCTGCAGCCTGGTTTAATGTACTGATGTTCATCTAGTGATGAACATTAACAAACTGGTAAGGAAAAAAAATCATCAGTGCAATGGAATAAATAGTGAAATCATCCATAAAGGTCCTTTAATTATTATTTACTAAGATTTATAATGAGGTTTGGTAAAGATCTTGCAGGCTGCTCTAGCCTATGGGCAGTCTGCTTATACGTCTTGCATCACTGATAGGCTCCTCATTCAGTAACCTCTACTGCTGACTTTTTTCTTTCTTTATCCCAGCGACTCCGTGCCCTCTGCACGTCAGCTGAGGACCTCCCCCTCACACGTGCACAGAAGGAGGCACTCTTCCCCTCTCAGTACCAACCTGGAAAGCTCCCGGCATTGTACCTGCGAGACATCGGGCCAGTATAGCCTTCCCCAGGCAGCTTCAGAAATCTCAAGTCTAGGCATGGCTCTACACAGACGTCGCCACCTTTGAGGAAGAAAGGTGGCCAAACGTTGTATTTTACTTGTTGAACTAATATTGTTAAGAAACTGGACTGTCTTTTACACTGCTCGGACACTGAAGTGTCATGGACCACCGGTCACTCATTGGATGTTGCTGGGATGTAACTATAGAGAACTTCGTCAGTATGTGTGATGCACAGAAAAGCACAGGGCTATTCAGTCCGCTGACCACCAATGTTCACAAAAAACAAAAAACCTGACCGAAAAGTCCTGGCAGAAGTTTGCTCCTTGTGATGTTATTCATGGTTCATTAACTCCATGCCTTTTAGCAAACATCAAAACAGCCCGTCTTCTAGGTGATGATTGATTTAGGGGTCTGGACACGCTATCTTACAAACTCAACCCCACTTATCTGCCTTTTGTCATAATTCACTTTTTTTTTTAGAGTTCATTCAAATATTTCTAGTTTTTAGTATATTAATTATACCATAATCATAACATGGTGATAATATATTGTAATAAAAATTAGTCCAATCATCGTTATCGTACTTTGACCACCTGTGATGGTGTGGCATTTATGAATATACTGTAAGCTAGTCAATTTAATTTTCAGCAGAGGAGCCAGAAAAATAATTTGGTCATTACATGGTGAAAAACAACAGAAATGGTGCTCTCCGTGTTACTTGCGTCAAGCATGTGGAATATCTACCTCTGTATGTTTTTTATTTTGAGAGCCTGGCACGTCAGACCTGCTCTCTGGTTGGTCCACGCAGTCATGCCATTGTATCGACCCACCCCACCAACTATGGATGTCTAACCAGCCCAGCGCCCCAGACATGAACATGGCAAAGGTTAATCCGTAGCAATGTTGTATCTGCCCTTTGCATGCACTCCACGCTTCAGAATGTCTTACCTTGCTTTTTTGCAGAGAGTGTGTGTCTTAACACAGTTCAGTATGTGACTTTATGTATTCACCACCCATAATGCCTGAAGAGCGACAACTTGTTCAGATAGTTTTTAGTTTTTGATTTTATAAAAACAAACAAATGTTACTTAAAACATCATAGGAAAAATGACTATCACAGACAAATATTTTTCTAATTATAGACAGCCCGATTCCACATCATCCCCGGTATGGAACACTATGGGTGCCGCCAAAGTTGCATACTTGCACAGAACCCTACTACTCAGCCATTAATGCAGTATGTACTGTGCAAGAGAACAGTATGTATGCTTTCGGATACACTGTGTCCACCATCTTGTATATTACCTGACCCAGATGTTTATCAGTGACGAAGCTTGACCCTTGCGAATGTTAAAATTGGATAAAAACAAATAAATTGAAAAAAAAAAATGTATTCGAGTCAACTTATGTAGCTGGGTATTGTACTTAAATTTGTAGAGGCAGCACTTAGTCCACCATCCTGACAAACATTTCTTAGCAAGCAGCATTCTTAGTCTTTGGCTGCAACTCCAGTGGCCATCTGAATACTGTTTGCTTACTGTCTGATCCATACTGAGGATTCAGACATGCTGCTCATGTTGCATGCTATACTGTATTTCGCATACTACAGTACATAGCAAGCAAGAATGCAATTGCGAATGTACCCTATGTCTTTGACCACAGTGGTGTCATTTACGTGGTAGCAGTGAGCTAATTCAGTGTCTGAGCTGAAGCCAATAGTTGTGGGATCAGCAAGGATAATTGTAAACTAAACGAACTCACAGATGCCCCCATCTGTCCTACTTTGTTTCAGGAGTTCGAGTGTCACACGATTTTACATCCATGTTCTTATGCTGTAGCTTTATGGGTAGTGAAAAGATATATTTTTAAAATTGCTACCACCCAATGACCTTATTATGGATGTCATATTTACTTTGCCTTTTGGCTTGTCACCAGACATCCCTGGCATAATTACAGTGTAGGCATTTGTTCCATATAGCAAGTGTTGCCTCAAACATGCAAAGAATGTATACCATTTGTATTGTCAAAAAATTGTGTAATTTGTTACCTAATTGTTGCACATTTTTGTACATACTCGTAATCCATTACCTGGATAACCAGGACATGCCCTTATAAGGTAGTTCTAGAAGAATCATGTTTGTCGTTCATATAGGTGTTTTTTTTGTTTGGACTTGTGTGCTTGTTGTTTGTTTGTTGATGCAGTGCGGCCTCTAAGTCAGCTTTCTAATCCCACAAACATAACAATGTCATAAACTGCAGGGGATGCAACACTGATCTGTATCTCCCTCATAATGTGACAACACCTCTAACTGGTGGTAGATTCAAAATCTTTAAAGCACCACTGTGAGAAGTATGGCGTCACCTGCAAGATGCTCCTTTTGTCTCTTTTTAATTGTTTTTCTCCAGGGAAAAGGCAGAAACATCAGTAGCAACAGGATGAGAGGACTTTTGAGAAAGAAGGACTGAAAGCATACAGAAGGAGAATTAGGGACAGAGTGAATATTGATATTCCTATAATTCTGAAGTTCTACTTCTCTGTTGTTCATTACGTTTCCGTATCGCTGACAGAACTAAATAAATAAATCATTTATTGTTTGCACATCACCTGTGTGTCCTGTATTCTCCAGCCATAAGAGGCTCCATTCTTAAAACCATATTTCCAGAAACGAGGATGACAAAGATGAATTTATGCAAGAAATATATATTTTTAAATCAAGTATTTTTTCCACAAATAAAAATGAGAATGAATTCCTCCACAGAAGCAAAAGAAAGTGTTGAGTGACGTCCTGCGGTTGAGTCACAATGCCTCAGTCACTGTTGGTGTTTTGTTGGACTGTTAACTCACAGGTGTGTCCCTGTACTGTTCAGTTTCACTAAAGCTAAGTTTTTACTGTACAACCAATGGAAATAGGTATCTCTCTAGACTCCAAACACTTACAGGCAAGTAGGTCTCATCTTCATAAACATGGCACGGATCGCCTGAAGTAAAGATAAATACATGAAAATATATTGCGAAGAAACTCAAGTTCAATAAGGTACTGACAGAACGAAGAACCCATCTTGTGGCCTCAAACAGAAATATCGCACAATATGTCCAGATATGCAAACTTCTGGCCTGACATTTTCGCTGCAAAATGGGCCTGCAGCTATTCAGTGAGTCCTGGTTGGGGGCGGCCGCACTGAGACAGCGGCATGGTCTGCATGTGCAACCGTTCGGTTAACCTGCACGGCACCATGCCATATTCCAGGGCGGGAGACAATAATGGCAGTGCTTCTGCATTTTGAATACAGAACGGTAACAACAGCCAAAGGCTACAGTACAATGATAAACAGTACTTCGATTGTCCTCTTTAGGTATGGGGGTTGACTTCTTGCTGCATCTGCTCGATGTGTGTACGCAGTGGGGGTGGGTTTGCACATCTTATACCATTGGTGATGGTATCATACAGAGTTGGAGGGTGAGGCACGTGCTCACAATACCAAAAGAACCCAACATTAATCGATCAAAAAATAATTGTGCAAACTGGAATGACGTGGACCAAAGAGAAGAACGTGGGTAGGAGCTGATTACATGTACTGAGTACATGCGGCTTTGATTCTTCACTTTGTATAATCAGGTTTTCATGCAAGACATGTCTGCATGTCACTGGTTCTTCTAGCAGAAGAATCAGAGCCCCCTGCTCTACCACCATCAACCCCCACCCACCTGTCTAAAAAAAAGATAGACGGACAACCCGACCTTAATACGTATTGATCACAGAAGCTGATGGCCACTAGCAAGTTGAGCAGATGTCTTCTTACTTGTAAATACAAGACACAACTGGTGGAAACTCACCTCCAAACATGGTCCAAGTGAAGCCAGGTTGGGTCTTATGGCACTGGCAGGTAGTGAGAAGCAGGTTAAATTAGCGAAGGGCCAGTGCTGCCCTTCTCCCAAAACTTAAGAATGCTTCGTAGTTATGTAAACCAAAGCTACAGACATTAAACCCAGTATGGAAATAACAAAAACATATGTGCGGTGGAGTTTGCTGTTGGATATGAAGAGGGAACGTGTGCAGCTTTCCTCATGACAGCAGCAGCTGTGCGGATCTGAGTGGCTGCCAATGACTGGTGGCTAAAGCTTTGTAGTTTGTCCCGCTCCTGTATAAAATGAACGAAATGCACACCTCTCTGAAACAGTGGTCAGAACAATTGTGAAATCATCTTGTTGCCAGCAGAAAGGAGGAAAAAATATGGGGGCCACCCCCTCATCAACCACTGTGTCTCCCCAAGAAGACATGCATGCAGACACACATAGACACAAAGAGTCACACAAAAAGCGGGCAGCCCTGACACAACCAGCTGTGCCCTATCCTTCTTCCACCTTCCTCTGAGAATGACAAGGACCAAGAGGAAGAGTGCAAGTCTGCCAAAGCAGAAAGAGCATTGGTCCAAGGCTAACATCAACGGGGCTATTGAAAGCAGGCCCAGGGCTGGGTTTTGTTACATCTGCCTGTCTACTCTCAGTCAGGTGGAAGTCCGGCCCTGAGGCAGCAATGCAAATAAAAGGCAAAAAAAGAAAAAATCTAAACAACAATGAGACTCAATAACAGTGAGAGGGAGACAGGTAGCTCTGTGGGGACTTGTGAAAATGGTTGTGTGGCTTGTGTGCGATTCTTCGGGGTGAGAGGCAGGGAGAGAATGAGACCAGGGTGTCATTCCCTTCCCTGCCTGTCTTTCCCCTCCCCTGATGGTTCATTCTGTTGAGGTTGTGGAGAGGTAGGGGAGGCCAGCCTCCCTGTCCAGTTTCTGGTTCAGTTTCCCCTGGCCTGCAGGGGGCGATACTCAGGGATGGTCCTCACTCGGACAATGCCTCTTGGCTCCAAGATCGCTTTCTTCAGGCTTGCCGCTCTCATCTTTCCTCTTCAGTTTCCCGGCCTGGAGGGGACAGGATCAGGCCACAAAGATTAGCCACAATTAATGTGAATGCTCCGCCTAATAGGAGGCTAATAATGTATTAGGCGGCAGTTCTGTCCGTGGTGGGAAAGTGCAGTATGTGTAGGTCGACTTCCAAAAACTCCAGTTGAGCCACCTATGGTCTGCGCACTGCCTCTTACCATTTCCTTCAGTTTGACATTCTGCACCATTAAGTCCCTGTGACGAATTTGTGCCACATTTTACTTACGCTCTCCTCAGCCCTTCCTCCCCAGATGAGCCCATCTTCCCATCCACTAAATCCACCAAAGCGGGCACCTTCTCACCATCCCATGACACCCAGCGCTGTGCTGCACACTCTCACAACCCTCCTCTCCTTTGTGCAGTCAGTCTAACTCCCCAACACAGCCGAGATTTAATTTCTGATGCTCATGTTCAGTCACCTTGTAGAACATTTTCAATGCAAAGCCAGCCTGTAGGAACCCTCCCATACGCATTAGTATCCCTACTGCCTAATAGGTGGGACAAGTATCTAAAGACTTCCAGATTACTACTAGCTCATAACTACATATAAACCAAGACCTATGCCTTACCTACTACCTTTAGTATGTGCTTTATTACATACATACTGCACCATTCACATTTATAGACACACTACATTAATTGAATCTGCCCTTATACTGACATTAACCTCTTCTTTTGTGTGACACATAAGTCTTTGATCTCTATGGACAAATAAATTGGAAAAATACAGAAATAAAAAAAGTTTGGGGGCGGTACCTTGCTCAGGGTACCTCAGTGGTGCCTTGCTGGTTAGGGATTTGAACCAGCATTCTTTCAATCACGAGTGCATTTCCCTAACCATTAAGCCACCACTGCCCACTTTGTTTGTTTCCTCTCTTTTTTTTAAATTAGTTTGTACTTTCGCTTGTCACTGGGGATGTACCTTACAATGCTGCACATTTTAAGGTACAGAGATTCACTCCCCAAGGTACAAACAACATTAACGTACCCCCAATGGTACAAACACTTTCCTCATAGTCCATTTCTGTACCTTAAAAGTTTTAATTAGCTACATCTAAGGGTACAACTGGCAAACCCTTGAAGGTACAGCACCAGTGGTGAGCAAAGGGACAAATCTGTACCTGTTTTTTCTGAGAGTGTAATGACACTAGGTTTTGTCAATTGTGAACCATGAAGAGCTTGTAACCACCTGTAATTATTGCACATCCGTTTGCAATCATAATGCTTCATCTAACTGTGCCCCACAATAGACTGTCTATAGTGTCCCCTGCTTGCTCCAGGATAAGTCATTATGCAAGATGGAGAAACTGATCTCTAATGGTAGAGGGAGACCACGGATGGTAGGCAGAAGCGGCCTAATGGTTAGGAAGGCACACTTATATTTGAAAGAGTGCTGGTTTGAATCCCCAGCCAGTAAAGTACCATAAAATACTGCTCCCTGGGTGCAGGGTTGGTTGCCACCTACATGACAGTGTGAGATATAGGTTAAATGCAGAGGACACATCTAATCACTTTTACATCACTAATACTGATTTATAGCATATCTTGTTAAAGGCTTTATCTGTCTGAGAGACAAAAAAAAAATACAATTTAGCACATAAGCATTAGCATCAGCTGTCAACAGTCTGACCAGGGCTTTAAATGACAAGCAGCTGACTGTATTATAAACGTGAAAAAAGAACCACTCTCCCACCTCATTATAAAACATACGATATAAAAACAAATGGGTGACAATTTAAAACCATTGCAGATTTACTCGGATATATTATTAGGCCATTTGTAAAGTGCTGCAGTTGGTGAAATGTAAGCTTTAGCGGCGTTATTGCAGATGCATTTCAGACGTAATTATAATTATATTCAACAAACACAGAGAATAGCCTTGGGACACAATTAGAATTAGTTCTTTCAGGGAACCAACCTTATGCTTGCACTTAATGGAGGCCTTGCAAGAACCAGATCATTACACATTACCAAATTAGGAAAACAGCAATTACTGCTGCAAGCTCATCTAACAAACAAGCTGTGACATTTTTGGTCTCCAATTCCCCAAAAAAGGCATTTCCCAACACAGTTCTGGGAAGGTAGACTCCTAAGAAGCATTAAAGTATGACACAAAATACTCTGCATGCGAACGTTATTATAAATGTCAAGTGTAATTGCTTAACTAATCCAATTAGGATGAAAAGAGGTTATAAAACACACTGTTACGTGTAAACGATTCTGCATTCTGTTTGGATGAGTGCTAGAGAGGGCTCGGCCCACCTTGGCATCATGCTCGGCGAACTTTTGGAACATGTTGGCATAGATCTTCTTGTCGCGCTCGTGGTGTTCTCGGATCTTGCGCTGGCAGATGCAGATCTGGCCGCGTGCAGCACGGTTGGAGGGGTTCACCTGCAGGACGTGCTGGAAGTCATCCATCGCCAGGCTGAACTCGTTACGCAGCAGCCGGGCTTCCCCACGGCGGTACAACGCCTTCTCATTCCTCTCATCCAGCTCAATCGCCTGATAAGTAAATAGCATGGACAGATCAGTGCATGCACACACCTGTAACATTCCTATGGGATAAAACTCTAACCCTAACTATGACAAGCTTAACTCCATCCCAGTTCTAACCATAAGTAAGCAAACAAAATTCAGGTTTTTTGATTGCAGTCACGGTTTTTATGCTAGATAACATAAGGTAAAAAAAAAAAAGGCATTGATCACATTGCCGGGATATTTGGTCCCAATAAGGTAAGGTATATCTGGATCACACACACACACACACTCACACACACAGGTTCATAAAACAACTCAGAAAAATACAAGTGTAATTTTTTTTGCCCAACATAAGTCAGGGTTTAAAATTTTACATTAACACAAAACAATACTAATTAAAAAAAAAACACACGTTCTTTATCAGTGTCTGACTAAAGTGTGCACCTTTTGCAAAATTTAAGTTATATAACACACTAAAAAAATGAAGTTAGGAACTAGTTTCTGCTGAGACTGCAGATGCAAATCAAATACTAATTAAACAGTAACTAACCTTAATTTATTTTTTTTTGTGGTTAATTACTAACCACATAAAAAGGACCGCTGCTTTGTCTTTTGTCCTGAGACCAGATTCCTGATGCTTTTTTTAGCTCTTTTCCCATCCATGTGATTCCGGTTCACCGATCCAGTCAAAACAAATCATGACACACGCACATTTACAGACAGACACACACGCCACACAGTTGCACACAAACATGCAGGAGACCATGCGCGCAGACAAGCACATGCACTCCGGTGCGTGTGTGAGTCCCATACCTTGTTGCAGTTCTCCACAGCATGCGCGTATTCACGCAGCCGCAGGTGACACAGCGCAAGGTTTAGCTGAGCCACCAAAAGTAGTGTTTTCACAGACTGCTGCTGCTCCGCCCCCAGACCGCACTCCATCTCCAACCAGGACACAATGCGCTGGTACTGGATCACTGCCTGAGGGTAGCAGGCCGCCTAGGGCACACACACGTAAAACATAAGGACACTGCTGATCTCTTTCTGAGTGATTTATGGCTTTCAGAAATAGAGAATCCGCTAGCTGGGTATCACACAGTCAAAGTCTGCAGGGAATTCATATCTGAAAAAAATCCTCTGTAGGGAAGATGTTCATTTTAATGTTCTACGCTTGGAGGGAAGTTTCCGGACACAGTGTGTTCTCCGCACAGGCCCATGGAGCTCCAAAATACCTTGAAGTACTGCGTTCCTTTCTGTTTCACAAGCACAGCCAGTTCCAGCTTCTCCTTTAAGTCCATTTCCCAGGGTTCCTTGGCCTGTGGGCAAGCATGACAAAATCAAGAAATAAGCTACAGTGTGTATAAAAAGTGTACACATCCTTGTTAAGATGCCAGGTTTGTGGATTTTTTTTTCCTTCTCTTGATTGATACTTTTCAACAATGAGATCTCTTTGATGCTTTGTAGGTTCTCTAGAACCATGACATTTGCTGCAGGATGCAACTGAGTAAATGTGAGGAATATCCCACAAGAACAGTCACATTTTATCTGGGGTTAATCAGAGTCACTATAGTTGATGGCAGGTGTGACCCCAAAAAGACTGAATGCTGTAATTAAATTGAAAGGCGCTTCAACGAAGTATTATTTTATGGGTGTGCACACTTATGCAACCAGCTTATTGTACATTTTATATTTTCAGATTTGTTTCTTTTTCAATTGAATTGTACATTAAAGATGAGAAAAGTTTTGAAATGATTTACTGTGTTTTAATTTTTTTTTATACACAAGACCTGCCATTTTAGCCGAGGTATGTACACTTTTTATATCCACTGTAGCAGGTTTTAAACTTTTGTCCTAGTTTTTTTCAGAGGGTACTGTATTCATATTTGCCCCCATTATACATGGTATTAGATTCTAGGAAAATAAAGGGAGACATTCAGCTCGATTAACTAGGGAGTATTTGGACAGTTTTATCTAGCATCAGCATTAACTCTACTACAGTGTTAAAGATTATGACGCCAAACCCTCATCACCTTTTAGTATTATTAAACTAATTCCCAAATGAGACTAATTCCCAACTAATTCCCAGTGGTGGCGCTGTGTTCTTGAGTCATGAGATCAGCATTGGCTGAAGCTGAAAAGATTTAGTGCTGTTAACCTATTCTTGAAATGTAGCAATAACAGTTGTACTGGGCTTAGTTTTACTGTTCTGTACTTCCTTCACTCAGCATTACTACCTTCAATTGTATCCATGATTTTCTACAATTTATAAATCTATAGCAATGCTATTTCTTTGTTGACTACTTGCTAACTCTGTCATTACGAATATATATTTGTATTAATAGTTTATCTCTTATCCCATTGATGTCCTAACCTGTTGATCACATGGTAACTGTTTTTTTCCCTGAGTCTAACCATGGGCTGCCATCTGGTGGAATTGTTACATCAGTGTCAGAAGTTGAATGAGAATCCCTGTGTAGGAAACATATAATTCTTGGGTTTCCTTGTGCGTGACCCATGTTACCAGTTATTGTCGGACATAAAACCTGCAGGAATATGATCCCAGGAGTCATGTCAGGTGGCTTCTGCTCATGAGTGATGCAGTTAGCTGCTATTGTTCTGGCAGACTAGCGCTTCTACCTCTCCCATCCCCCACTTAACACTGGTACAGTACATTTCTCTTTCCCAATGAATTACTTTGCATTTGAATAACATTTCAATTTCTTTGATTTTTGCCTTTTTCATAGTTTTCTTGGTCTTGATACAATTATACAATTTTCTGCTGCAGTTCATATTTTGACTGCAAATTAAATGAGAATATTTAATATGATGGAATTTATGTTGTAAATTATGTGTGACTCAATGACAGCAAAGTGCCAGGATCCAAGGCAACACAACAGACCCTCACCCACTCTGAACATAATGTTTTGCATTATAGCCCACCAACCCCACATTTGTCCAGAACACATTGTTCCAAAAGCCTTGTCTTTCATTCCAATACTATTTTGCCAACTTAAAATGTGTATCAGTATTGTGTATCAATCCTTCTATGAAAGCCATTCTTCTTCTCTTGACAGAGTCTCATGAACTCTGACATTTACCCACAACAAGAGGCATCTGTAAATATCTAGATGTAGTCTTGGGACCCTTTGAGATTTCTCAGAACCACAAAATCAGATGTCGGAGAGAATTTTTTTGGACAGACATTGCTGGGTAGATTTAGCAACAGTCTTGATCAGCCTCCATTTGTCGATGATCTATGGTGTCATGTGATGATGTACTCATATTGTTTGGAAATGACTTTGGAGTCCTTCCCAGAGTGATAAGCAAATCACATTCCTTTTTTAAGACTACCACAGAGTCCTTACGAACAAATTATAATGATGTAAACGCCGCTGCTGATGACCTAATCATAAATAAATGCATTGGTGCACCAGATTCAAATTACCCTCCTCACTGAGATGAGGGAATGAATGTTTTCCCCACATGAGTATTGAATGCTAGATATCCATCCATCCATTTTCCAAACCGCTTATCCTTACTGGGTCGCGGGGGGTCTGGAGCCTATCCCGGAAGCAATG
>JAODJX010000109.1:9098561-9122862 GCA_026776945.1 Isichthys henryi
TCTGGGCCTCCCTGCTGAGACTGCTGCCCCCGCGACCCGACCTCGGATTAAGCGGGAGATGATGGATGGATGGATGGTATAATATTATTATTTTTATGTATTGTATTACTCCAATTCTGACTTACAAATTCGACTGAAAGACAGATTTAGTGAACGGAACTCATTCATACCCTGGGGACTGCCTATACTAACGTTATACAATGCAGAAAAATCTGTAATGGTTAGCAGTACAACACTTACATCTTCTACATTTCATAGTTTTAATTTCTGATGCTAAGTGACAAACTGTTCTTCACATTATTTTGTCTGGTTGTAATTACACTGCTGTCAGATAATATCTATTTAATCCCTCTGTAGCACTATCTAGTTTATGTTTCCACCTTTAGCCACTTTAGTCATCTGACTAATTATTTTAGGTTGTGTTTTTTTCTTATAATAAAATTTACAGATCCTGCACGATCTCTGTAATTATCAGCTTCCATTATACTACCTATAGACAGTGTTGTAGTACTCGAGACAACTTTTTTGCGGTCTTGGTTTCAAGTCCCAAGATGGTGCCTGTGCTCAACATTTGATTGCGTGTTGTGTTATGTAAACTTAAACATTAGTCTGTTTCTGAACTTGACTTGGTCTAGCCCTGCCTTGGTCTTGGTCTTGTCTTGGTCTAGCCCTGCCTTGGTCTTGGTCTTGTCTTGGTCTCACCCTTCCTTGGTCCTGTCCTTGTTTCGTTCTTGATACACTCTGATCTTGGTAATGACTTGGTCTCAGTTTCGGTGGTCTTGACTGCATCACAACCTATAGATCTCATAATTTGTTTTATGAAATCATTTTTTGACTGAGGAAAAATGCCAGAAAGGACCATATTTTGTTTTCACAATAATGGAAAATTAAATTTTGTTTATAAACGCTGCTCCACCCATCCCCTATTTTTATATCCTAAAAAATTTTTAGCTACCAGCTAAAAACAGCCAACAGTTGACCTGAATTGAAAATAACATCATTAATAACTGGAAAAAAATGCACTGGAGTGGTACTCCAAGTGAAAGGTAGTTTGATGGGTAGCGCTGCTGCTCTAGAGTAAGAGGCTTAAACAAGCCTTCATAAAGACACTCCTACGAGCCTTAAGGCTAACTGGCCCGTCGTGTGTGATTTGGTGAGATTGTGTGTATATATCCTGTGATGGACTGGCATCCTGTCCAGGTTGTACCCCTTCCTTGCACCCTATGTTACCAGTTTTTATGACATCAAAATAGTAAATGATTTTACGTCTGCGTTCTGCTCGTAGGAGTGGTGTTTTTTAAATAAGGCGTGGCCGGGCGCATAGTCAGCGTGTTGCTATTTTAAGGCAGCGCGATGTCATTGGTGCATTGTCAAAGGTATTTAAGGAGCATGTTCTAGAAACATGTGGGTGTACAACACTAATGGTTTTTTATTTTATTTTATTTTATTTATAAATGTTTTCTATGTGTAGAATGCACCTGAACCTTTCACGTAATCATACTGTTTAATCAACATCAAAAGAAAAACAATATATATTAAGTAAAGAACCGATCGTATCCTTAAAAAATCTTTCAAGTTCATTATCAGAATTAAGCACCTACTGTAATTAAAAGGAAATTTGGATTGTTAAAAATTCGTTTCAGATAATTAGATCAGGTGGAACATTGCAACGCAGCCATCAGAAGGTCGCAGCATTCGTTACATTGCCATGTGTGATGGATGTATATTAGACATAAATAAGGACACATTAGAGGACTTTAGAAGGCGTGATGCTGAACTGAATGTGCAGATGCCAGCAAAGGAGCGTACGCTGGCAACAAAGCGGGCAAGGAGGGATCAGCTGGTAGAAGAGCTGAATCATCTGTAGTCTGGTAAGGAATCTACACCGTGTGATGTAGAAAAATATCAGCCCTATTGCCTTTTATTTTAAAACAACTTTAAAACTGTAGGTTGTGTTTTGTTTGATCATAGATTGCGCTTTTATTTGTATTTTGCAAACTGCAGATCCAAAATTAAAATAAGAAACAGACAAGTACAATTAAGTCCCCATTCCCAGCAGCTGCTCTCGTTCAGCGGCAAGCTTCTGTTTTCCCTGACTTCTGACATCATTATTCTGCGTTCGGTACTGTGCGCATGATCTGGTGATGCCAGAAAATGAGGACACACTCGCTGCTACCTCATCCCATGCCTGCTTCACCTTGAAAGGCATAGGTGGAACAGTGGTGCTCCCGTAGATAACATGTTCATACATTTTTGCTTCACGCACATCTGTTTCTTCGGCCGAAATCTGTGATCTGACTTACCAGGCAAACATGCCACTGTAATAGCAATCTGCCATAATATCACGCACCGCCGCCTTTCAAAGGTGAGGTGACATGCCATTTTCATTGGTTTATTGCTTGTTACACCCAAAACACACCTCTGAATAGTTAAGAGAGATAGGACAACCTTTTTGCACCTTGCGCTGTTGCAAAGTCTGGTTTTTCCGCCATCAAAATATTGAAATGGATTTTGACACACCCATAAACTTTAGTTCCGCTTTGTACTTTACGCTATGCATTAGGTCATCAAAATAGAGCCCCAAGTCTCACCTTTTCAAAGCTCTTGAGTGTCACTTCATACACCAGCTCGGCGTTCGGCACGATGTCCATCTTCGGCCTGCCGTCCTTCCCAAAGCCGTATCTGAAAAAGGGTGAGGGTAAATGGGGAGTTTAATCACCACATCATGGAATCACTATGGGCCGAACCAAGAAACATGGTTTGACTATTTCTATACTCCTGGGCAAAAGCAAATGGGCCAAACACAAAACTAGTCCAGATTTGAACACTAAAGAAAAATATTTGGTCTCACATTAAACACAAACTAACCAGGAAACATTTTTCAACCACTCATCAAGTTTGAAGCCATTAACATCGCATGGAACAACACTGACTCTTCTTTATGTAAAAAGCTGTCCTCAAGTTTACCGACTAGACTTAAACATCTAAGGAAATCAAAGAGAAAAGCTAAGTTACTTTTTCTGTTAACTGTAACCAGTGAGGTGGGACTGACTTGGGTTTTAGGTATAAGAGGCAGCACTCCCCCTTCTGCATCTTCTCCATGGCACGATCCACACCCAAGGGCACACTCACGTCCTCCGCCTCGCCCACCACAAAGCACACATCCCGCTTATCAAAGACCCGTCCATTACAGCTGCCCTGTATGTGCACTGATGGAGGCAGACAAAGAGGGCTGGGGCTTTAAAGACTGCAATCGCAAATGAAAATGGTTGAACTATGAAAAAAAGATCACCAGTCACAGACCAAAATGTATACTCAGGTACATTTTAAAAAAAGTTATGAAGTAAGCAACGTGGTAAATGAATAATAAATACAATTCATAAGCAAAAAATTTAATGAATCATAAATTAATCATAATCATTATTCATACAGCTCAGTCACACTCCAGCACGATTCAGCAGAAACTTTCACTTCTCTGCCGGAGAAAACATTTGATATTTTAACACCCCGCACAGGTTACTGGGGACATGGAATCCAGGCTGGGACAGGAAGGGAGGGACAGTGGGGAAGAGACACAGAGAGACAGGAAAGGATGTAAGTTCAGGGAGGAAGGACAGGGCAGGACAGGGACTGAGGTTTGCAAACAAAGGCTATGCCTGACAGCGGTCTTGAGGCACGGGCCTCTGCTTGCCAGCGCCTCATAATCTAACAAAGCTAAGGCCAGCAGAACTAGGCAGACATGTTTACACTCTTTGAATGTGAGTCTGGCCGATCTACATAGCTGGAAGTCTGCAGCACACTCATGCCTCGACACCTGCGCTGCATAAATAAGCTGGCCAATCTGGCACCCACTTCAGCTGCACTCACCACTGACGGTGGCTCCCTCGTTCGGGTTGCTGAAGCCCTCCCCTTTGACTTTTATCCTCCGGACGATGCCCCCATCTTCCGTCAGTTCCTCACCTTTGAAGTTCAGCAGCTCTACCTGAGAGAGACGATAGTAGAGTGAGGGCAACATGGGAAGAGCCGCCCCAGACATCAGGGTAAACTCACCTGCACTCACCTTTTTGAGACAACAACCTCTTCTAAAGCCACCCCAGCATTTGCAGCGACCATCTAATATACCCATGCAGTTTTTGACTGATTGTGAAATGTAATGAATACATGAAAAGGATGAGCTGGCCAGAGGAGAGGTTTGGGAACGGAAGTGATGTTCTTCTAGCCATCCAACACGATATCAGTGACTTTTTGGAGTACTGAAAAAATGTTGTGTTAGATTTTATTGTGTTTCTCTTCATTTGCATATGTTCTGAGCATTAATTATACAGACACATTTCCTTTGACTGCCTAAGACTTTTGCACAGTACTGTACATTGTGAATTGTGAGTATTATTGTGAGTTATTGCTGGTTGTGTTCTACTGCTTTCAGTTCATAAACTCAGCTTTCAAACAACATATCTATACTGAGAATTATTTATGTATTTATTTTTAAAAGGTAAACCTCTCTTCACATTCTCGGCCTCAGGTTCTTATGAATTCTTGGTTCTAGGCTAAAGTAAAGAACATCGTGTTATCATCATAATACTTTGGATCTGAATCTGACCTGCATTATCAAATAATGGTCTACAATTCAGGAACCAAAATTAAGTGAAAGCTAGTTATGAAATGTCAGTTATTACATATTTGCATCACTTCCATGTTATACAACTACATTATAATTCCTTCAATTTCAGGCTCCGTCTGAGAAGAAAAGCACTAGGCAACATGCAGCTGCAGATCTGGGTTTCTCCAAGAAATTGTGGTCTGATAAGATTCAGATAGGTGGTGGCAACTCAGCATGGATGACTGAGAGAGCTCTTGGGGAGGCCTGTGGAAACACCAACCTCGAAGAGCAGCGCCGAGTTCGGGGGGATCTTGGGGGGACTACCAGCCGTCCCATAGGCATACTCAGGCTTGCAGAGGAACCAGCAGACCTCTCCCCTCTGCATGGTGGCCACACCAATGTCCCAAGCCTTGATCACCTGACCTGGTCACACAAGAAGAAACACGCTTTTTCATTCTGCCTCAATTCTTAACGCCTACGTCTACCACATGGGACACAACTTCCAGTATGCCACTAGATGACAGGTGTCTACTTGAATAATACAGAATGCATTAAAATATCAATGCGACATTTACTTTCAAGAATATGTTTTTTTGGGATAGTACTTGATGTACTATACAGGCATAGCAGTAAATTTCACAGCTAACCTGACTTTCAGCATTATAGTTAAAGGCTTCTGAGAAGTTGAGCTCTCCTGAAGTGTATAACAAAACGGCAGCTGTTACCTACCTTTGCCCAGGTTGAAGGTGAAGGGTTCCTTACGGTCCATGCTGGAGTCAAACTTCTTCCCATTCAGCAGCTTGCCAGTATAGTGCACGTATACCTTATCCCCAATCATAGGCATCTCTGTATCCACACCCTGCCACTTTACCACCTGGAGTGATCAAGTGAAAAAAAGCCCTTTTTAAGTGAGACAGCTGTGGACATAAACTAATACACCCATCGTCAAGTCTAAGCCGTCATGTTCTAATCCAAATAAAGTTCTTCTTTTGTTTGTGATTCATCCTTATTGATCCTCAGAGGACCCAACAAATTATTTGAAACACTCAGTGGGTCACATGTCTCAATCCTTTCAAGGAAAAGCTTGGCATTCACCAAGTATATCTATTAGCAATAAGGTTGGTATTATACTGGAAATTGTGGAACTTTATTGTGCATTCCCACTAAAGTTATCTGATTATAAGGATACAACACATCTTAGGAGACCTGCGTTTCTATCTTTTAAAATATACTTTCATTGTAGTTACATTTTATTGACACGTATCCAGCGTAACTTAATATGTTCAACTGAACAGTAAATGCCGCCTGAAGCATTTATATTTCAAGTCCAGTGTATAGGTAAATTCAACGATTCAGAAGTATAAGAGCTGCATTGTAAATTGGCTTTTTCAAATTTAAAGAATAAATAATTCGGCACTGGGCCAGAGGCTGAATCTACGAAGGTGAATATAGCCAGAAAAAGCAGCTGTGAAAGTTTGCCTGCTCATTTCACAGTGACTTCTTTATGGTAAAAACGAAAGATAACGGGTCTCACATTTATTTCTCAAATTGAGGCCAAAAGAATCAATAGTCAAATGACATACAGGTACATACCTTACACACACCTCTGTCTTTATTGGATGTGATATCTACACCATGTTTGGCACAGAAGTCAGCCAGAGACTGGTCGTCCATGGAGAGTTCACTGTCAGTAGTCATCTCACCTATGTGCACATGAACACAAGTTTCCCATGTACTGATCCACATACAGAGGTGGAGATTTCAGGTCCAGAAAGTACAAATCCAGACCAGATATTGTTTCAACCAACCAGTTGAGCATAAAGAGTCACAAGTCACAGAGTACTCAACTGGTTGGTTGAAACGAAATCCTGGATTGGATTTGTACTTTCTGGACCTGAAATCTCCACCTTTGTCCATATATATGCACACACCAAAAAATCCCTCAGGACACCACATTTTTTCCACCTTGCTCCTCTTGCCCTAAGCACCTTTTAACTACACCTTTAAACTCCACAAACAAATAAAATCTTCTGCTTTTTAATACTTAATGGCATTTTATTGTAGGTTATCAACTCCATTATTTACAATACTCTGGTATTGGGTTTCACTAATGTTCCCAGTGAAATCTCTAGCTGGTACAACACTTCATTCTGGAACTAATACACATCAGTCCCACATTTACCCCCCTCACTGGCTACTCATCAAATTTACCAGAGGAAATACTTCTGTCCTGTAAAGCTTCAAACCCACTTACATTGCTTTTTCTCTGCTTCCCTAATAGCCTAAATTACATTAGGACAGAGCAAATCATACCTATTTAGTGCCGTCTGTAGCAGAAGCTGCTAAACCTAAGATGAGTCGAGGCCACGGAGATGTTTGCAACCCGAGCAGTCAGGACTATCACCATAGCACAGTATGTCATTACCTCATTATGTGTTCCAAGGCATTTTGCTATAGAATGTACAATTTCATTTCTTATTTTCACTTCTATGGCAGCTATTTTCCAGGTGAACTCTTTGCTCATCTGCTTTGAAGGGGTCAGGGAAAAAAATGTCAGTTTTATAAACATTGTTTTGTGTGTGGGTTTTTTTTTGCGGTTTTCCAATCACGTAACGCATGACACACTGACGGACGTGAAATTCTGCTGAAATTGCACTTCACTAAGAAACAAAATTTGATTTGGTTTGATTTGATTCAAAGAAAAAAGGGGGAAACCATTGGACAGATAAATGGCCAATTAACCCAACCATGCTGACATAAGAGCAGCATTTTATCATGCAGTACAAGTTCTCAACGAGGCTAGTTTTTCCGATCTCTGCGTTGTTGCCATGTTGGGCCCCCTGTAGATTTCATGTTCTGGAGAGAAACAGTGCAGGTTTGGCTCTGTGATGTTCATGTAACGTTCTACTCCTGTAGTAGAACTGCAGCTGGGTAACATGAGAAACCAGTAATTCTATCGTATCCATAATCCACAGCATAGAGTACTTGCAAAAACCACAGCCTGCCAGCTCTAAACTCGCCTGACCTCTGACCGGAAACCAAGTTCATCTTCTCACATTCCACTGTAACAGTGGGACACTGGGGCCACTAAGGCCAGGATACAGTCCCAGCTCTGACCCAAACTAGGCTAGATCTGGGCATGGTGGTGCACAGAACATTTATGAAAGAGCAGACCAGCGTGGCCTGCAATCTGAAGTGCACTGATGCAAACAGCAGGAGCACACGGCACCTGCATCGCTCGTATAAACTCTCCTAATTGGTGTGATGTGGCATGCAGCGCAAGTCAAAACAAACATGCCGGAATGATCCATATTGTCACTTTAATCCAGAGTACAACTGTCTGCCAGGCAGCATCGTACAGTCAACATATTCTCACATCTTGTGAAGCAGACAAAGAGAAGCAAGCAAAACTGAGGATGACTCCACACAGCAAGTAATCCAAAGCAGGCTTCCATCAACTGATGGCAAGTCATGCGGGAATATGATTCAGCATTAAAGCCTTGGATTGCTCTCGTTAGACATTACCTTCTACAGGTAAGTATAATCCTTTCCAATTCTAATTGACTTCAGGGTAACAATCAATATTAATGTTTTTCGTTTTTTTAAAGGCTCACCCTAGTCATAATGTAAAGAGGCATGTCAGCAAAAAAACACAGGCTGAGCCTGTTCATTTCACCTGCTCGGAGCTCTTTGCACTAAAACTGCATCATGTCAGAAGTTCAAAAGATAAGCATCAAATAACCTTTATAGGTACCATACAATGAAAGAATATATGTAGGTATAAAAGACTGATAAGTCAATGTAGCAACATGCAAAGCAATGAAAAAAGAAGGCACGCATATTAGCCAGGAGGTGTTTATAATAACACAAGGACAAGTAAAGAATGGGAAGTTCTTGTGAGAAGAATCCAAACAAAACAATTAAATAGGATAGAGACAAGAGCAAACCACCACAAAGTCATACGCTTTCCAAAGTGAAATCAATATTGGGAATTAGTGCACATGTGATCACCAAAAGGAGACCAAAACACCGGAACTATGCCTGTATAGCGTCAAACCAAAGACTAACCTTCCAGATAGTTCTACTAACCAGATTTTGCTGTTTTTCTATTTACATCTGAATGTAGTTTCACAAGTAAGAACCAATTTTGCCAGCTGACAGTGTGATTGTAGTGCTTATATAAACCACACCATTTATATAAATGCACACAGACATGCTTAAAATATGTCACACAACACTGTGCCATATGGTACTCCTGATTAACATGTATACCATGGTCTCTCAAACAAGATTCAAGGTATTATGCTTGGTTACTTATAAATTTAACCACTCAGTTCAGAGCATGCTAGCTATAATGTATAGACTTCACTCAATGTTGTTACTTATTTTCTTTTTCAGAAAATTGATGACGACTTGATTATGGATGGATTGATTGATGACCCGTGTCAGGGTCATCGGGGTGGGGGACACCTGAAGCTCATCCCCGGCAGCACAGGGCACAAGGCTGGGGTATGGACTGGATGAGATGTTTATCATAAGAATATGATAAAATAATAAATGTTTAAAGGTAGAATTACAAAAATGATAAGTTTTAGTTTCATGTTAAGTGTTTCAGAGTGTGTGTATAGCAATTGCCTTGGTTAGAATGGCTTTATCAAATGGTTATTATAATTCATCAGCGTCCCCATTTAATTATATTATTGCACATAATATCATGCTCAGGTTGGAAAGTGGCTTAGTGGGCTGCCCTGTTGCCTGACTCCCTCAGGGTTGGGGGTTTAATCCCGCAGGTCTGCATGTGTGCAGTTTTCATGTTCTCTCTGGGTTTGTACACATTTCCTTGGACAGGCCCCTTGCCTTGTGCCCTGTGCTTCCTGAAAGCTTCACCCTGAACCTATATTGCATAAGGAGAATAGAGGATGGATGGATGGATGGACGGATGGATGTATGGATGGATATTAAATTGGTGAACAAATTGGTAAGGAAGTCATCATAGGATGGTGTTCATCCATCCATCCATTCAGCCATCAATTCAAGCATCCTGGAGCCCATTGCAGGCAGCTGAAAAATGTTTAAATTTGGCTAAATTAGTAAAGGGTAGCTGGACTAACAAGCTCTATGTCTGATTTGATAGGCAGTTACTGCATTTACAATACTAAACAGCTGAATACAAAAGCTCTATTTGTATACAGAGTGTGAAGTGGTTGCGTGATTAATCAAGAACTGCAAATTTTAAACAGATCATGGAACGTATGCACAGTACTTAGATGCAATAAGAGAGAAAAGTAATCTCACTGATGCCGACTGAACGACGTGTTTGAACCTTGATTCTAGAACTACACAAGTACAATCAAAGCCGAATGGGCTGATGATTTTGACCAGTTGTAAGTTAGTTGGATAAACTTATTTATTAATTATGACTGACATTTTAAGGAAGAGGACATCTTCGTAAGGACATATGACAACTTGATGAGACTGCACCATAGTTTTGGCTGGCTTCATGTCTGTTGTACCATATCTAAACTCCCTGTCTCTTCCCTCCTGTAATAATCATATCGTCACCTTCCTGTGTTCAGCGTGTATTTCCTGAGGAACAATCACACTCAAAATTGCACATATTTGAAACCAGGGACTTTCGTTTAAAAAGTTGTTCAGTATTGAAATGCCTGCATGCAGGATATATATAATTGTAGGGTTAAAGAAACGGGAAACTATTATTAAATTGAACAAGCCGACAGATTTTTTTAATGCGACGATTGCCAGAAAACTCCATTTCACTTCTTTGCCTCATACTCCCGTCTGATATGATGGAATTAAGTGGACAAGTGGAGAAATATAAATTAGAACACGGTGTACTTCACTACACTCTGTTACACATCATCCATTACTACCTACACATGCTTTGGTCTTCAGCTGACAAATGAGAATAACTGCTTGCACGAATCCAATAAATGAGTCGATAAGAATGAAGAGGTGAGATGCGATGGAACACACGAGCAAGTAAATAAAAAATAATAATGGAATGAGCAATTAATGGAGTGAGTGTTTAATTTTGTAACAGCAGATTAACATGTATTCATTCCCATTTGACAAACAGCTGTGTGCCTTCTCACAAATATCAAAAAATCAACATCATTTATTCATTACTTTCTCTTGTCTCATGAACTATAACAGGAGACAAACATATCTTGTTATTCATTCTATAATGAATATTTTACCTTAATAGAAATACATTAGAACTCTGTTTTCTGATATTGAGTGCCCCCCCCCCAACTTAATTATATCCTCAGGCAAAAATAGTAGGCTAAATGCAAAATACCAAATTGCTCTCTCTGTCCATATACAACCTGTACATTTGTGCAAGTAAGGATGCACATGTAGGAAATCATGTGTGTGAATATAAGGCATATAAATGCACGTGAGGGGATGAGGCTCTCTGCATGCGAATGTGTGTGTGTGTGTGTGTGTGTGTGTGTGTGTGAGCATCCTGGAACATCGTGTTCCTTCAGCTTTAGAGTTGCTGGCACAAGACAGTCTTCGCCAGCGATCCCAAACCCACGTAGTGCAGTATTAGCTGCAACTGACAGAAACCCTCCCCAAAACACGGCGAGATGCAAGATGCAGGTCTCTCTCTGACAAAGGCACCTTCTGTACCATCAATGACCTCCTTGCTTTCTTCAAGCATCATGTATATAAGTCCTGTAATGCAGCATCTTGTTCAAATGACTCCATAATGATTGCTTCGAAAAAATAGGAAAGGCTTAATTAAAAAAGTTAAATAAGTATGATTGTTGTCTCAATTATATATTAATAAGCGTATTACTATTGACATATTTATGATTTATTATTAACAGTATCACTATGGTACTTATAAGCATTTCATAAGCATTCACACAAACACAAAAATTGTACATGCCTTCGTATTTCAATGTGTACATGTACATATGAATATGTGGAACTGAGTGTCTGCACTGTGAGTGCAAGTGACAGTGTTAGTATGGATGCATATATCAGTGCACACACACATACTCAATCACACACACACATACTCAATCACACACACACACTCACTGACACACACACAGTAACAGTTGTGAGCGAATGTGTGTGCATTGGTGTATTATACCAATATGTGTATGCGCACTGTGAGATTGACAGTTTTTACATATATATCAGTGTGCACGCACACACACACTCACACACACGCAAACAAACAATTACGGCTGCATGCTAGCTTGGGTGCATTGGTGCATTACACAAATATGTGCATGTGCTCTTGGGTCCACTTTCCAGAGTTCAGTGCCGTAGCTCAGTGTGTTGGCAAAAATTGCATCTGTGTGTGTGTATGTCAAAGCGAAGGTGTATGAGCGAGTGTGTATACGTGTCACTGTGTTAATGTGTATGGACGCGTCTCTATGTAAATGTGTGCATGAATTTACAGCCTGCCTTTTTTGCCTGGCTTCACATCTATTCTCTGTAAATCTGCATGGGAATAGTGACATGTTTTTATCTACATCTATGTGTATGTGCAGATGTGTGTGTTGGTATGTAAGCATGTAAATACATCGGTATCATCGCAATTCTCTATAACGATAATTGATTTTACTTCTGGGCTCATCACCCACATACTGAAGCACTATAGCTAAAGCCTCGTCTAGAGTTACAGCACAGTACCACACCACAGATCTGCTGCCGTGTTTAACTGGTCATAGATATCTGGGTGACCACAACTCATCTTTCACATTTAGTTCTAGGAAGCATTTTCATAAATAAAAGCGTTTAACTCATTCAGGAAATTATGGGGTAAGACGAAGATGACAAACACAGTCATTGTAAATGCGCAAGTTAAGGGTTTAAACTTAATTTGTACTTTTGTTCATCTATTTTTTTTCGTAGTATTTGTAATGTAAGTTACTTTCATTAAAATAAGCTGCATGTTAGCATTATTTTATTATTTATTAAATGCATGAATATTAAAATGAAGTATATGGCAATTAATTTACATTAAATGTATAACACACGATTCCTTATCTACTCATCTATTACAGCCATGTAAACTAACCGTATGACAACTGTAGGTTGTCATAGCTCCACTGATAAATCTTACACTGGCATCAACATAAGGCTTGACTTCGTACTGCTTCCTGTATCAGTTTTAGGGTGTATAACGTAGAAAATGGTGACAGACGAGAATATAATTAAAGCCACTTAATAAGACCTCGTGAAATGTGCGATATCGCGTTTCAAAATTTCAAACACGAAT
This sequence comes from Isichthys henryi, assembly GCA_026776945.1. Classification (NCBI taxonomy): domain Eukaryota; kingdom Metazoa; phylum Chordata; class Actinopteri; order Osteoglossiformes; family Mormyridae; genus Isichthys; species Isichthys henryi. The sequence continues at coordinate 9,111,425 of JAODJX010000109.1, forward strand.
GTTCAAACATATCAAATAAGCCATGGACACCAATTCAGATGCCTACTGAGTTCATACAATATTATGAGGACACTGGAGAAATGTATATAGGGCTTTACACATGTCACGCGCGTACATTTTACTGATCGATGTCCCTGATTCCCAAAGCAACGGAGAAAAATAGCTGCAAACTATGGTTATTACAGAATTTTCGCTACAAAATAATTAGTTACCGCCATTAAATGTAATTATTTCTGAAATATTTAAAGTAAAAATAACTAAATTTAGTTTTTTTCACATACCTTAACTGAATTATTTATGAACTAGAAGTAATAATATGACAAGTGGTTATTTAACTACAGTATACTCTAAGATGAGCAATGACAAAAAACCACTTGCGAGAATAAAATACTTGCTAAATATAAACGACACCGCTATCTAACACGGACAACTCTTGCTGACATGAAGCAAGATTAAAACACACGATACATTCATCATTAACTTACACGCTTTGTTCTTTTAAATTGTTTCTCCCTCTTATTTTAGTTTTCTGTTTTTCTCCCGTTCACTTCAGCGAGTCTCACCCGCGAGGTATCGGTGCTTCACTCATGCGAGCGCTGACAGAACGATGCCGGGAACTGAAGGCGACCTCTCGGCGTTAAGGTACTGAATGTTCTGCTGGCGGTACTGTACGTACAAGCCCGGCATTAAGGCGATCAACACGCCAGCTCAAAGCACACGCCGGAGAGGGAGCCGGAGTAGGACCGACAGAGAGAGAGAGGCGGAGAAGGCGGGGAAAGAGCATGGGGGAGGGCGATTGTGTAGAAATTAAGGGCAGGTCTTGGAAAGCAGCCACAAAGTAACACAATGTACCGGCTGTACTGTAGCTGCTCAGATGGGAACACTGTGTTCTAGTAGACACCCTGACCCGTAACTCTTTCCGCGCCGGTCACACACAGGCGTGCGTACACAGCAGACCCGGGCTCGCCTTTGCAAATACACGCCTGTGCGTATTGCTGCAGGCTTTTATTGTTTATATAACCATTTATGCCCGGTGCTATTCATCCACGCTCGCAATTTCAAAAGGCCAAGTGAGCCGCGACAATGGTTAATACATTCTTCGAACACTCTTGAGTTCATTTTCCTACTCGGGACATAACAATGACAGCCACAGAAGGCAAAGAGTCAAATAAGTACAGATTCGCCGAACACGATCAGTTATAAAACAAAATTGCCATTCGCACTTATGGTGAAGTACATCGGATTTAATTCTAAAACGGTGTCAAGGAACCGAAATGAATACTAAAACTCCCTTTCATAGAACTGAGCGCGCAAACAACAAAATACAGAAATCAGAAGTTGACTAATATTGATCGGCAGGAGAATATTTTAAATACACGCGTGTAACTTATTTGAGTTATTTTGGGGAAGAATATTCTTGCTTCGATGCACCGGTTAAAAAAGTAATTATAACCAAGCATGTTAGAGGAAGACGCTAAATGGATCCCGTTCACGCGTAGGCTGTAGTATTTTTCTTTTCACTTTTCTTAATTCACGTAGGTATGCGCGTCTTATGTTCATGTATCACTGACATGACATCGGAAGCAAATGGATTCAACAAACAACTAATTATATGTAGTATTGGTAGTAGATTCGTATTTCAAGTAACTGAGCTGTTCATTACTGGAATTATTGAGCGTAATATAATTGTTTCTATTCCCTAAAAATGATTGCTGTGTTACGAATATTCTTGCGATTTAACGTGCTGATAATGTCTTTAAAACTGCTTGGTTAAACAATTCCCCTTTCATTTTCGTGCTTACCGCATACATAATGACACCAGGTTTGGGGACAACATGCTACCTGAAAACTTGAAACCCTTAAAATATTTAACTAAATAAGGGACTCAAACTATGACACTCGCTTCGCTGTGATATAATATTAAGGTAAGAATATATAGGCTATTCTTGCATTCAGATTTTTTACTTTGTTTTGATACGAATTAGAAATATATATATATGTGTGTGTGTGTGTGTATTTACGTGTATGTACAATTATAGTCCAGAAAAGTACCCTACAATGACGAATAGTTATATTAGTCTAGAGAACTGCGTAAAAGTAACTTGTTGCATTTATCTACGTCTCATCCATTAGGCAATAAAACTTATTTGGACCCGCTTATCTAACGGGATTTGTCGTAAAATGCTTCAGACGGCTATCCGTTCAATGGCCTAAACGACTATTACATTACATTGACTATTAGACTGAAGGCGCGTCTGCAGTGCAACATTACCGAACAAGTGGATGCTCCTTGCATTAAGCGTGAGCTACAGTATACAAGGCGCAATGTCGCCAAAATAATGTTTTGTATTTTCGAAAAATACCCAGATAAAACTAGTTAGGGCTTGTCAACGAGCACAGCGTGAATATTTTATTTAATAGAGGCCTGGGCGCACATGCGGTTTCAGGCCATCATCACAAGTATTCTCTGTGCACTTAACATGTTGTCTACAATTTTGTACGTATGTGACGCGTTCTGCCTTTCCGGGTTGTTGTGCTGAACGTGTTGAAATTTAGGGCAGCGCTGTTTTGTTACACCGAAACCGATGGAAGTGATCATTATATGAGTTTTCGATGGAAGCAACAATTAAGATTCCACGTTGTGTTTCTTAATATTTCATTTGACAATGTCATGTAAGTTCGCTTATGAAAATTATATGTAGGCCTGCTGCTATTACTCGTCCTCTCGGACATTTAGAGTGATGCACTATTTTTATTAGTTTAATTCGGGTGGAAAAATACATCACAGTATTTTTTATATTTTAAATAGAATTTCGATATTTTTGAGGATATATATGCTTTGTGTGTGGCTGACACGGTGAAATATAGTTTTTTTTTTAGTGTGCTTCTATCCAAGTACAGAGGCACAGTATATAGCTGTAATATCTCGTTTATATTGCAAAATGTTGCATTTTATGTGGATGGATTTCAACAACAGGACATTTCATGTGTTTTATCTTATGCCTGAATGTCCATGTTACTAGTAACTAAGAGTTCATTTACTTGTCCTTCAAAGTAAATATTACATTGAAACAGGAACATAAAGCTGTTGAAAATAATACTTTGTAGGGATTCAGTTGGGGGTTTAGCTAATCATTGCCTGACACAGGTGCACCTCAGCCTGACCAGGCTCTGCCTCAACATACCATCCCACAGCTCTGGCTTTGTATGTGTTTTCCGTACGCTGGCCACCAAGGACAATGCGCTCAGACTGACTCCACTAGTGCAAAGTGTTGACCTGGACGATATGAGTCACTGTAGGGCTCTGTATAGCACTGTTCTGTGTTAGAGCCAATGAAAGTTAGACACGCTGTTTCTCATAGCCTCTGGAATGGGGATTTTCACCTTAATACAGCCAGTCTGAGTTTTATTCATCGTACCTTACGCTGCCTTGCTGTACACATTCCCTGCCTGTACACATTCCCTGCCTGTACACATTCCTTGCCTCATTTCGCTTGTGGTCAGTGTTAGTATTGCAAAACATGGTGAGGGCAGTGTGTGGTGAGCAGGTTAGGCTTTGGTGATTGTGATCGGAAGTTTGCTGGTTTAAATGTCGTAGTCAGCAGAATAGTCATATCATAATTGGGCCCTGGAGCAAGGCCCTTAACCACCCCCCCCCCCCAAAATGCTCTATTGGTTCCAGAGATATGACTGCCCTTGCATTCTGACCCCAAGCTTTGTTTTCAACTTTGTGTGTGTCTGTATCTCATAAGAGAGCAAGACGGGATGTGCAGATACTAAGGAATTCCTGTGTTCATGGAAGTGGCAAAGAAAGCATAATTTTATTGCAACGTCTGAAGGGAAACAGCAGGAGGAAAAATTAAACATTCAATATTTCGAGGAAACCCAGCTTCATAGGTACTGGCAAGGGTTGATGGAGAGGGAAGCAAATGTCTACTCTGATGAAGTTTACACACAACATTCGTTGCTTGTTGTCTGCACTTTTAGAAGGAACAGTGAAATTAACCTGAGAAACAAAAATACTAAAACTATAGTTACGTATTTTTATTGAAGGGCGTCCGTTTTTCCTGATGGGACAAGGTTTCTGGGAAGAGCCAGATGGGACCTCTAATGTATTTCTAGACGTGGGTGTTTGTGGGAGAATTTGAGAAAAGAACATTACTTACCAAACTGAATTTAGTAAAATAAACGACAGAAAGAATAATATATTACTGCGTCATGTAACATCAGATAGCCCAATGGGAAGTGATAGGACAATGCATGTAACTGAGTCTGTCTTATCTGCTACTATATCAAAATGTTGGAAATAGGAATTCAAAAAATTAACTTGTATGTAGATTTTTATGCAAAGTATTTTTAAAAGTAAAAGGCAAATTTCTCTGTGATGTTTTGGTAGTAAAACATATATTCCTGCAGCATTTAAGTCATATATACAGAACTCGTAACCAAGTTGGGGAAAAATAATTTATTTAGTTCTCTAAACCAATTAATAACCTACAGTTTTGAATTAGAAGTTTCTAAGTAGACTGATAATATGTAATTATGTATTATGTAATTTATGTATATAAAGTCGTTTATCAGTTTATTATGACGTTGATTTTGCAAGTGGGACTGAGGAAATTTTGAGGTTTTAAAATTCTGTTTCCAAAACATTTTCTGGATTTGTTTATATATTGTGTCATGCATAATTTTGTTAAATCAAAAATGAAAGTAATTCATAAAATGAAGATGCCGCAATGTTTAGATGCTTATATACTGTAATTTAGGGAACTATAATTTTCTAATTTAACTCCGTGCAACCTATGTAGGAGAATATAGCTTGTTTATACTCTATGTTGTATTTTCAGTGATGTCTGAAAAAAAAAATAACTGCAATGGATTGGCATTCTGACCCTGCGTGAGAGAACTGTCTCTACCTGTGCACTGGCACGGAGCGGGGAAGCAGGCACAGGAATCGAGGAGTCGAGTGAACACAGGGTTTATTACCGGTAAATCACGATCATAGAGCGGCATGTAGGACGGGAAAACGTTAATGACTGGACTGGGGAAAGACTCACAGAAACTTAGTTATATACGTAACAATGATGAACATAACTAGAAACAGCTGGTAACATGGGGGTTCCATATGGGGGGACGTGGCACACAAGAGGATCGGCACAATCAGGGCATGACTCAAGTGGGTATTGAAAATGTATCTTATTACATTATATTACATATAATAATATACACAATCCATAATCAAGTATTTTTATTATTTTATGTGCATAATATCAGTTATTTTATTCATTTATTTTGGAGGAGCTAAAGTTGCCTGTGAGGTAGGGGCTTGAGTCTCCAATGAGGTAGGGGCTAGAGTCCCATGTGAGGTTGAGGCTAGAGTCCCATGTGAGGTTGAGGCTAGAGTCCCCTGTGAGGTTGGGGCTAAAGTCGCCTGTGAGGTAGGGACTTGAGTCCCCTGTGAGTTAGGGACTAGAGTCCCCGGTGAAACAAGGACTAGAGTCCCCTGTGAGGTAGGGGCTATAGTCTCCGGTGAAACAAGGACTAGGGTCCCCTGTGAGGTAGGGGCTAGAGTCTCCGGTGAAACAAGGACTTGGGTCCCCTGTGAGGTAGGGGCTAGAATCCCTGGTGAGTTAGGGAATAGAGTCACCAGTGTGGTAGGGGATAGATTCCCGTGTTAGTTAGTGGGTAGAGTCCCCAGCAAGTTAGGGGCAAGAGTCCTTAGTGTGGTAGGGATTAAAATTCCCTACAGAAAACATTGTTTCTTATATTCTTATTTAATTCCTTTCTTTTTCTTCTGGTAAAAGGTCTGTTAAGTACGGGGTCTCCCTGGGTTCAGGTGAAAAATAAATTCGTAATCCATGCCCATGGTTTTGGAATCCGAGAGCATGGTTTACAAATCCATACCCACAGTTTAACAGTAAGTGCACACGTATTTGCAAACAAAGTCACACAATGTTTTGCACATCTGCAGTACTCACACAGTACTATGTTGTTTTGTCTTACTGTTTTTTGGTATTTAATCTTTATTATTATTTAGTATATATTTTATGTCATTCTTGTATACGTAGCACTCAAACATTTCGGTTGTACAAATAAATCTCTGTGTGCCTGTGATTTGCTCATCCTTCATTGTTTTAGAGTGATGGTGTAGTTTCACAAGAAATTACGCGTGAAGTTTAACTTATTACCTTTTGGTGTCCCCCTTGCATATTTAGCATAACACAAAAAAGAGTTTGCAGTCAAGAACTAAGTTCTTCATTTGTAAACCGTGCACATAGATAGCAAAACCGTGGGCACGGATTATGGATCTATCTCACATGAACCCAGGCAGACTCTGTAGTAAAGCACTTTTTTTGGGTCACTAAATCACACACAGCAGGCAATGAGCGACAGCATGAATAGTTTAATTAGCTCACTTGCTAATATCAACAGTGCTTCATTTATCCAGATAAGCTCATATAGTCTGTGATCTGAAATGCATTTATGTATAAGAGCACCGTTCCACAATGGCATCCAAATATCAATCACCTCCTTTAAGGTTATGATTTTGAGTTTCAAGGTGGATTTCATCTTTTTGTTGGCTGGCAACGTGAAACCACATTCTTAATACAAGGAATGAAGTCTAGATATACAGAGATGCTTCCCAAACTGAGAAGGTTCGGACGGGTTAAAGAGTGGGCCGTTGGGGGTCAGTACAGTTTGTTCTGGCTGAGCCCACTCAGATCTGCGCTAGCTGTTCCACCATCCCTGAGGCTGTGATCTGGCACTGCCAGGCTGGACCAAAACATTTGTGTAAGTCCAGAAGAACAAAACACCACGTTCTGCACACCGTCTGTTACAAAACCACACACTTAAGTTCTCATTCCTGGATGAAACACAGTAGAATTGACTTTCAGTGCTATGCAGTTTCCACATCAAACACACTTCTCCTTTTAAAGATTATTTCTCCAAGTCTAACAGTACATTAATACAAGTTAAAAAATAATGAGTAAAAGAAGAAGAGAAATGAAAATGGTAGCTGAGTGGGTACTGGTGTTCACCACCACAAACCACACATTGGTGTGGGGCCCCTGAGGTCTGGGGGGCCCCCTGTTGGCCACAAAAAGTTACCACACTAGATATGAAATAAACATGTTTCTTATTTAGGAGCTACTGAATCAGCATGTTCTGCTAACCAACTGGATAGCTACAGTATTCTGACTCTATAGCTATTAAATGTATTTAGTTTTTGAAAGCGAAGCGACGTTTTGAGCCACACCCAACACATCCCTGACTACACAGCCTTACATTTTCAAGACTATGGTTTTGATTTCTGCCCCCAGCTCTATGTGTGTTGGGATTGCCTGTTCAATGGATGAACATAACCAAGGCCAACGTCTTTAATTATCCTGCCTGTCAGTCACATGACAGCAGCACAAAAAATGTACATCTATTTTTTTTTTTTTGTCCCGTTGCAATATGAATCATCATAATATCATGAGACCACCACACTTCCTTGTGATAAGCAGATTGTACTGTTTAACCAATAAGGCCAAAGACGTCATCTGTGGCTGCATCAGACCATCAGAATCTTTCCAGACATGGGCACAGACTGAATTGCATGTATTTCTAAACCCATCCCCTTTAGTACCAGGAAAAAACTGTGTAGTGCTGTACTGAATATGCTTCTCTGATTGTTCAGTCACAGCCATGAAGCTGAGTGGAGTGCTTTCACATTTCTATCTAGACACTTATGTGACAGCGTTCATGAAATACCGTATCAACAGTGGGAGCCATTTTAGCATATCATATGTGTATAAAGGGGGGTGGCATGGTGGTGCAGTGGTTAGCACTATTACCTCACACCTCTGGGACCCGGGTTTGAGTCTCCGCCTGGGTCACATGTGTGTGGAGTTTGAATGTTTTCCCCGTGTCGTCATGGAGTTTCCCCCTCACAGTACAAATACATCCTGAGGCTAATTGGACTTACTAAATTGCCCATAGGAGTGCATATGTGAGTGTGCCCTGCAATGGGCTGGCTCCCCATCCTGGGTTGTTCCCTGCCTTGTACCCATTGCTTCCAGGATAGGCTCCAGACCGCCCACGACCCAGTGGAATAAGCAGTTTGGATAATGGATGGATGTGTATAAAGAAATTATGACAAATTTTACTGTGGCAGTGATAATCAGCTGTGTATAAGCTTAATTTAGTGCAATGGTTGCTCTTTAAGATATTCTTAGTCAATCACAAGCCCCATTGTTCAGCAAATTCCATTCACTCCCTGCCCAGGCAAATATATCAAGGGGGTCCTCCATGCCCCCTCCCCCCAGGAGTGACTCGGTAGCTCCCCATACCTGTGATTTAGTGTTCAGGTGATACACAATGTAAACTAAACATGCTTATAGTTTGCTACAAATTGCTAGTAGAAGTGTGTGGTTCTGTGGGTTTGGACTCTGTCTCTACAATCAAAAGGTTGCCTTTTCAAATCTTATGATCAGCAGGATCACCAAAAGGCCCCATAGAGCGAGGCCCTTAACCTCAGTTGCTCCAAGGACTGGCTGACCCTGCTTCTCTGAGTTGTATGTTGCTTTGGATAAAAGTCTCTGCTAAATTAATAAACATATAATCAGAGCTGTACTGTTTAGATAAGGGGCATGCGACAGCAGACCATGTGTACCAGATAATGTCAGAAACTGACAAGGCAAATTTCACAGTGCCTGATAGCAATCTACCGTTAAGTAACAAAAAAAAAAACCGCAACTTCCTGTTTGTTGCAGGTTATTTTATGAGCCCTGGGTTGAACTAACTATATTTAATCATCCATCCATTTTATATAACCACTTACACGGAACAAAGCTGAACGAAATCCAGAAAAGACGGGGCTCAAGACAAGGCACGCTATGCATGGAACACACACAATGACACTATAGGTAATTCAGAGATGGCAGTGCACCTGACCATACATTTTTGCACAAACACAGCTGGGAGCTGGTATTAAACCCATTCTAACCAGTTAGCTACATCGCTGCCCAGCATGAAGTCCCTCGGATAGGTAATAAACTTAATAACGATGGAAGGTAAAGCCACAGTTTCAGATATGACTCTTTCTGATTTTATAGTGGGACGGGACCTGCAGCTTCAGTGGCTGTTTTCACGCACTTTTCACACTGCTTTGATGCAGTACTCACAACAAAGAAGGACAAGCTTGTGCTTGGCTCGTGTTGTCATTTTCTATTTTTTAATAAAATTGAACATAACTAAACAGACATTAATGTGTTTAAACCAGAACCTGACCCATTTTATATTCAGCTATTGCAAGCGTGGTCAGTCAGCTTGAATCCAGTTATCATTTAGCGTACGACACACAACAACTGCTATCAAACTATCTGAAGACCTCCAAGCAGGTCACTTAATATCGGTCTTTGTATTGTGTTATTAGAACATGGCACGTTTATGACACTTTTAGAGGTGGTAACTGGTTGGTTATGTTCTGTCCAGATGTATTCAGCTCTCTTGAGGTCTGGAGATATAAATGGAAATGCAAATTGTCACGCTGTTCCATCACAACCTTGAGAAACCTAATCAACCTTCAGTGACATAAATTGAAGGTCTGATCTGTCCTCTCTGCGGCTGATTATAAACAATAAACAATAACTGTCCTTCGGCAGTAGCTTCTGAGAAAAACATCCAGGAAACCATTTTTGACAGAATCTAATAATGACGTGTGTACAAAAATCCCAATAGGGAAACCATTCAGAAACACTTCACTCAAAATATAACTGGAAAATATACATTTTTTTTGGCAGACTGTACCACATGGGTGCCACATGTGGATTTCACATGGAAATTATGGTGCTGCATTCTGTGCAGGGTGTAATCTTTTTGGCTGGGACAGGCCTCAGGTTCCCCCTCAACTCTAACAAGTATAAGAGGTTGGAAGAACTAAAACTGGACATCTTAAGTTCATCATCCCTCATTCCTCATCTACAAAAAGCACACATCTTTCTCCTATTACACACAGCACACATGGCGCCTCTATATACAGTTCACATCACTCGACTTTGTTTCCTGCAGTCCAAATATGTCATTTTTCAGAGGCATAGTTTATTGGAAACACTTGAAACATAACAATAAATACAATAGAGGCAGAAGTACCTTATCTGGTACAAGAGAGTGAACAACAGCAGTGTCTGTGCGCACACGCCTGACACCCGAATACACAATGAGAGCTTTCTGACTAACACAAAACGTATTGCTTTTACAGGCACTCAGATGCCGGAAATATACTTACTTCACTTGTGTGTTTACCAATTGGGCAGCTAACATATAAAAAGACTGTGTAACCTGATAATGTGATTTCACATTGACTCATGCTCATGTACCTCTTCAGCTGTCAAAGGGGACAGCAGCTTTGCGGGTAAACACGTGCACTCCTTTGTTTTATCAGTGTATAGGTTTTATCTGGGAGCTGGTAATGACAATCTGGGGAAATGCAAGGCCACCCACAGACGTGGAAGTACATTTCTGCTTGTTGTGGTTCCATCTGGCAGTAGGAAGGCCCAGAGAACCCTATGCTTGGTTGTGGGAATGGGCTGAAATGGAAAACGCACACAGGATGAACACACCCATGTACACACACACACATGCATACACACACACAGACACATACAGGTTTGTAATTATATGTTTTGTGGGGACTCTCCATTAATTTCTTTGGGGAAAACTCTAATCACAACATGACAATCTTAACCCCTACCCAGCCCCAACCTTAACCATAAGTAACCAAACTAAATACGAGAGTTTTGGCATTTTTATTTTTTTGACTGCATTCAAAGATGTTTGTGGGGATCCGAAAAATGGTCCCCACAATGTAAAAAAAGAACAGGTTTTTATTACATTGTGGGAGACATTTGGTCCCCACAAAGTATTATAAACCTAATCCACACACATACACACACACAAAATAATTGGAGGAGGCTATGATTAAGCAAAGGGGCCAGTCGGGGATAGACTATGAGACCAGAAATACCCCAGAGAGCATGAAAGTCATGCAAGTTTTGGAGCAATTACCCAGAAGATGACGCCATAGCCTGTCTTCCCTAGGTAAGCAAAGTCACCAAACCTGAAGCATTCCATTGCAAATATGTTACTGGAAAGACAATCATAAAGGTACCTGCGAGACTGGGGGAACACAATGAAGTCTGGCTATAAGAACACTCAGTTTAATACTCTAGCAATCACTATAGAGCATTGTGTTTTCTCTCGTGGCCAGTGAAGGAGTGTTTCCATACCACCCTCTTACATTGGTTGAACCTGTCTGCACCCCAGTGTCCATTCCCTCATACCATCCATCCTGATGAGACTTTAATGATACATTTTATAAATGTATGGTATATTTTTTTTATTCTGGTTTAAAATTTGGGTGTGGTGTGTGGCTCAGTGGGTTGTGATGCTGGGGG
>JAODJX010000109.1:9122867-9141661 GCA_026776945.1 Isichthys henryi
GTGGTTCAGTGGGTTGGGCCACAGTGTACGTGATCAGATGGCTGCTGGCTGAAATCCCACAATTAGCAGAGTAGTTTCACCATTGGGCCCCTGGACAAAACCTTTAATCCCCAGTTGCTCTAGGCACTGGCTGACCCTGCTTCAGGGTGAAAGTGTCTGCTGAGTAAGTTAATTCTAAAACTTACATTGCATTCACAACTGTGTAATGAATCTCATGCAAGAATGATGGCAGTGCTACATAATCAGTTTGATCTGAAACCTAGTTGTACATGTATAGATATGACTCTGGGCAAATGACATGGCACTTGTTAACACTGTGATCTTACTCCTCCAGGATTGTGGCTTTGATTCCTATCCTGGCTCCATATATATCAAGTTTCCTTGTTCTCTCTGGATAAAAACATGCAGTTTGAGTAAACTGATGACTCTAAATTGCCCTTACGTGTATGTGCACCCATGATGGCCTGAGGTCTAGTTCTGGATGTCCATTCTTTCGGACTTCTGGTCTGGCAGCACCCTGGCATTGAATAAATGGTTACAGATGCTGATTGTTCCAAAATTTCACTTGAGAAGACGGTAGGATGAAAGCAACTACAGGACTTATAGTCACATTAACAGACTTGATAAAAAAAAATGCCGTTATCTCCTTCAATTTCTGAGCCTAAGTGTTTTAATCCTGTGGGGAAAACATAATTTGGTGTCTTCCAGGACACTCACACAAACCTCCATTTATACCAAACTGAATCGTTTTCTCTCTCCTTAATGACTACAGCAGGAAAGAAGATAATTTTATCCGGGGCTTAAAAATAAATGTGTAAAGTGAAAAATGCGTAAAAAAAAAAAAACAGTTAACTTGCTGAAAATAATTCAGTCTATTTTTAAATCTATTCGGCATTGTTTATCAATGACAAAATGCATAGATATCTAGAACTGACAGTTCAGTTTAAAACACTTATTTTAACATTTGTAATTCAGTATGAATGAGCAGTAACATATCAGAATAATACCAGCATTGTAGCATTAGTTTGTAGTAGTGAACAGAATAATATTAACAGTATAGTGCCAGTGTGCCAGCAATATATAACATTATATTGGACTGTAAAAAGTGTATTATAATAATGTAAATATATGACTGAGCCAACATAAGGGCCCCAGCTGTTCCAGCTATAGCAGGACACCTATCAAAGATACTGAAGGCCCTGTGAAAGATAAAAAAAAAAAGAGGCAGGAACATTATGTACAAGTGTGTGTTAAACTGTGAAAGAGCGCACAAGCGGCCCTGTGCTGATGCATCCAGCAAGTTTCTGGTGTTTGCTGCAGTCTCTCGGGTGGGTCAGTCACATTCCCTGCAGATTAGTGTAGGCAGATGAGATTTCACCTTGGTTACATTGTGTTCCTTTACTATATCTGTCTATGGAACTAACCGGCCCCGCTTATCCGCCCTGTCACTGTCGTAATTATGTCATTAGGCAACTCTGGCCCTGCCTCCTGCTCAGAGCCATCAGGGGATCTCATGGTTTTTTTCCTTTTGCTTTTTTTTTAGTGAGACCAAGCAGGGATTTTCTTTCATTTATTTATATAGTTTTTAAATGTACAACCTTGGGGGTCAGATGGGTAGCCGAAATCTCCCAGAGTCACAGCTCACATCGTTTGCTGGCCTGTCATCCAGGTGATGGAGAGGTGACCACCTTGTAAATTTAACTGGGGCCAGGGGATCACATCTGCGTCAAAAGGGCAAAGACGACTGAGGCATATATACCTAAAGACCAAAATATATATATAGAAAAAAAATTACACTAAAAAGTATTGTATAGCACTGAATACAAATGTAATTCACGCAATTAATGGTGCTATTGCACCACATATAGTCAAGAAATTAACTCTTTCTATTTATTCCTGTGGTCTCCCTCTGCTTCATGATTAGAGAGAGAGAGAGAGAGAGAGATAGAGAGAGAGAGAGAGAGAGAGAGAGAGAAGAGCAGCACAGGAGGGCGGGTTCATGTGGGGCTATGCAGCCATCAGGAAGTGAAACAGAACAGAATGTGCTGTACTAATCTGATCAGAAGAAAACAGCCTCCACTGTGAGAGTAGGGTGATGGTTTGTTTCAGGAGCTTCAAATAAAACAAAAAAGTCTGACTCAAGTAAAGCTCAAATAGGACTGCGGTCAAGATGAAAACACCACTTCCCTGAACTAGGTGAAACAAAAAAGGAAAAATAGAACTATCTCAGCAAAGCTATTATTTTGAAAAATGATAAAGGGATTATGTGCCGCTAACAGCAGGCCTCAGTTTCTCCAAACACTTTGAACCATGTGCAGAAAGCTAATGGTAGTTGAAACAGGAAGGATCCGCTACACATAATTTACTTTAGCGCTTATGTGCATCTTCATTGACCATTTTTATTATTTCCTGTCAATTTCTTTAATTATAATTGTAAGTGCTTAATTGAAGTAACCAAAAGGTAGCACCCGGGGAGGATTAATGAACAGACGAGCCTAGGCTGCAGCCTTGGGGCCCGGAGTGATCAGGAGTCCCCTATTGGCCATCTAGTTTTTTTTATTATTATTATTATTTTTTAAATGATCCTTTACTGGTCCTTTATTTATTCACAAGTTGTTGATTGGTTAAAACTTAATGGGAAGATCAGAAAAAAAATGTATCTCTTTGTTACGCTCTTTTTATATTCTTTTTAAATTTGCCCCTCTCTGTAAAGTTGTCTATGGTCTATACTATCTGTGGCAAATGTGTCTTAAGCGCACATTGTGGATCCAGTTGACATGCACTGGATCAGAGTGTAATGTTTTAAGGTTACTGCGATTGAGATGCATTTATTGAATGTGGTTTCAGTTGCACTTTTTCTGGTTGCTGCATATGACTGATGTGAAAGTGCTCTTGTTTGATACAGTGTCACATTTTCTTTGACTTTGTAGAAATGATTTCATGGTTAAGAATACTTAATAAGGCCTACAGAAAATGTAGCCTAGGGGCTACACTTGTTAATTCGTCACTTATTTGTTATCAATACATGGAAACTGTAATGTCTATATAATTAAAAAATAAATGCTAATAATGATAGGGCCTATTACATTTTATGTAAACCTATGCATGAATTAAAATACTTAAGTGTAGAAATGTCCTTGTCAATATTTTAAACTTTTGTTTTCTTAATATAATTGTTACAGTTAAGTCAAATACACACGAGTTCTTTTACTGCCGGTCTTGCTTTTAACATCACCTCTTTTGATAATTAAAAAAAATCCTTGGATTCTGGCTATTAATGGCTCCACTGGAAGCTCTATAGCCCCCCAGCATTGAGCAGCCGTCGCTGCAGAAGTATCAGACTATTTTTTCGAACATATTTTAATATTTGTTCCATTTATGACAAAGCGCCTGGCTTGGGTTATCTCGGTTTCCGTAGTTAAGAACAGGCACGTCGATTACTCACTTCCGGGTAAGGGTGCCTGAGCAGTCATGCGAGCGACTGCCCGTTACTTCGGTTTCGGTTAATTAATCCAGCAATGTGCAAATTGAATCTATTCCGGTCAAAAACTGTTGGAAACACAATAACAAGTGGTGTTAGCTTGTGTCTCAATTTAGTTATCGGTGTGGAGTTAAGAATACCGGCTGAGCAGAGCCTGCTGTACATCGCTTACTGTTAAATAATGTTTGTAATCTTAGACGCTTCAGAGGTTAATTTCACGCTTGTTTTACCTCTTAAGTAGTTAACGCGGTAATTTGTGTATAACTTTCCCTTAATTTATGTGAAAGTCTTTACGTCATTAATTTCTTCATCTTACTTATTTTATACGTCAACAGAATCTCTGCTGCAGTTCGTATTTTTCCATGAATTTGAAATCTGCGTTTTATTTGGTTGTCTTTTATAGGTATAATTAGTAATGAACAGAGATACACCCTGTGGTAATTTTCTGCTATAGTAAGCCTATGCAAACTTTATATGTTGGGACAGACTTCCTTCTGTACAGTACTCAGTTTTACTGTAGTTTCTTAACGGCTATTAATTTTTCTAAATAAAATTATGAATGTTCCTGATCACAGTGTGCTGTTTTATTTTTAGTTCTGCAGCGCTGGCTACTATTGCGAAAGGAAAACACATAATTGCAGGTTGGATTGGATTTTACTGTTTCTTTTGGTGAAATGCTCACTCTTTAATTTCTTTGCGATTATCTGCGCATATGGTGACAAAAACTCTTCTCACCATGAGGAAATTATTGAAACAATGTAGTGTCTATACACGCTCACCTGAACAACACTATAAGCTAAATTTTTCATTATTGAAATCCTCCAAATGGTTTCAAAATTGAAACCCTCCAAATATTTCGGTCTTGATCGATGTTGACTGATAAATAGGCCTACTTCACCATTCTTTTTTGAGTCATCCAATAAAGGTGTAATATTTATGAATCGATGAGCACGTACAAATCACACGAATCCGTCATGATTGTGAATCGATGCATCGAAAACACGTTTTCACAACGGAGTACAAGTTTTGTTGTTTTGTTTTTTTTCAGCAGCCGAGTCTTTGGATATCCAGGATTTACACGGGAGTAGGTGTATTGTACTTAGTAGTTTTCATTCTAATAAAAAGCAATAGGCTTTGAGGAAATGCAATTGTCAACGACGTAACAGTTCACAACTGAATTCAACACACGAAAGGTTATCTGCACAAACGATAAATCAGTTTAAATAGTAAAAGCTTTATTTTTTCTACAAATCTCATACCTTTGTTAGTCTCATCATACACACCTTGTTAAAATCGATTTCAAATAGACGCAGAATATATCAATAAGCTGAAACCGTATGTCAATGGATTAAATTGACTAAAATCAACAGTCGTTTGACAGGAAATATTTTCAAAACACATAATAACTGCCAAAATAACCTTTCTTTAATCACATAACAAGTTACCTACATAGAAAAAACTGGAACCTTCCAGATCCCCCAGTCCACGTACCACTCTTATACACCCTAAATCCCATATGTACGGGGAAGATTGTTAGCTGTTAACTGTTAAGACTCATTGAAATGCTAAGAGGTGACTGATGATGTTAACGACATCCATCAGCACAGGTTGCCTTTCCTATTGAAACTTTTTTTTTAAATAATTTTAAAAAAAGGCCTAGCCACGTGCAGCAATTTCGGTATATTGTGCATTTCTTTTGAACCTGTATTTTCACCTGGTGTATTATGTTGCTTATTTTACGATGAAATCTTCTTTTTCTAACAGTAATGGAAAATAGCAACGCAAGGCCATCAGCCTCTGTTTAGGATAAAAAAACCATTGCACTCAGCAGATTGCAATTTTTAACAAAGAAAAGCAAGCTATTGTTTAGAATCAGGCGATAGGCCTGTGAAACTAGTTAGAACCACAAACAAGTCCTTTTAACTTATGACAACAAATCATTAGTAATATATTTCAAGGCCAATGTGTTGCAGTCCACATGTTTTCCTGAAAGGGTATGAAAAATAATAGGTCCACGTGCTTTTTAACTTTATGCCGTGCTTGTTGTTTGGTATTAGGTCCTCGGGGATTTCCCAATAAAGTAATTGCTTTACTGCTTTTATTTGTTTATATTATTTCTCTGAAAAAAGGCTTTTATTTATATTTTTCACTCGCTTCTTTGTGTTAAACTCACGACTTTGATCAAAACCACGCAACTGGATTAATACGGACCGCACAGGCATATTGCTTACAGCTAAATCATGAAAATAAATTACTTTGACTATTGATAGATATTAATATTTCTGTTCCAACCAAGTGAATTTTTACATAATATTTTGGTACCTTTAAATATCATTGTTTTAAAATACTATAGCGATGAGTGCACCGAGAAATCGCGAGCGTAGCGAAAGAAGAGAAGACTTGCTGGCTGGGACAGAAGAATGACTGAGCATCTGCATACAAGCCTCACATCACCAAGCACAATGCCAAGAATCAGATGGAGCGATGTAAAGTGCACCACCACTGGGCTCTGGAGCAGAGGAAACATGTTCTGTGGAATGACGAATCATGCTTCTCAGTCTGATAGATTATTATGGGTCTGGCAGATGTCAGGGGTATGTTATCTGCCTTACTGCATTGTGCCAACTGTAAAGTTTGGTGGAGGAGGGATAATGGTGTGGGGTTGTTTTTCAGGGCTTGGGCTGGGCCCCTTAGTTCCAGCGAAGGGACCTCTGCTTCAGTGTACCTAGACATATGCTTTCTGACTTTGTGGTAACAGTGTGGGGAAGGCCCTTTTCTGTTCCAGGATGACTGTGCCCCAGTGCACAGCGCAAGTTCCATAAACACATGGTTGGGTGAGTTTAGTGTGAATTAACTTGACTGGCCCATACAGAGCACAGACCTCAACCCCATGAAACACCTTTGGGATTAACTAAAACAGAGATTGCGAGCCAGGCCTTCACGTCCAACATCAGTGCCAGACCTCACAAGTGCTCTTCTGGATGAATAGGGAAAACTTCCGACAGACACACTCCAAAATCTTGTGGAAAGTCTTCCCAGAAGAGTGGCAGCTGTTATAGCTATAAAGGGGGACCAACCCCAAAATGATGCCTGTGGATTTAGAATGGGATGTTATAAAAGTTCCTGTTGCTGTAATGGCCAGGGGTGCTACTGCTTTTGTCCATATGGTGTATCTGTGGACACTTTTCACTTTTATCTACTACATTTTACAGCAAACATCACTTTATATTCTACTACATTTCTACATAGCACTGTTACATTTTACAATCACATTGCTGTTTCTTTCATGTGATGACGATTCCTGAGCTTTTTCCGTTAAAGTAAAGCCCAGCGACTCGAAGCAGGGAGTAGACGTCAGAGGTTTCGTATTCTCTCAGCCCTTAGAAACATTTTTAAAAGCAAGGTGAAACCTTTGGACGTCGTGTTATTTTTCTGGTTGGACTGCTAAAACGTTTGCACTGCGAACACCATTCGATTCAACATGGAAAGTGGCTCTGGAAATGGCAAGAGGTGGATCCTCAGATGTTTTAATTGCACACATATATAGGGTTTTACGTTATGCCCAAAATCTCATATCTCGATGCCAATACATATCGTGATATAGCAGATTGTCTGTAAATGAATGTTAAATATAAAATAATCACATGGAAAGACATATTGTTACATTTTGAATTATTTACTCAAAAGAAATAAAAGGATTTAATATTTTTTTCCTTTTATTTAGAACCTTTCCAATTAAGCATATAACAAAATATAAGACATTAACGTATAAAATACAAAAAGCTATACAGAAAACTATTAACTATGAAATGCTGCATACTGTACACTGGCATGGAACCTAGTGCACGGCTGTAGATTGGGTAGTGATAATCGGGGCCTTCATGCAAATTTCCTGCTTGCATCGCTCCCATGTATACGAGTGTGATTTTCAACACAACAAAATAAACTATAGGTATAATATGAAACAAAGGACTATTAAAAATTAGCATTTCATGTTTTAAATGTTTGATAGAACAAGATTGGAAAATACAACACCATCATGCCTGGACTTTTGTATTTAGCAAAATATACATACAGTAGAGACACCTAATGCCATATTATAAAGTTGCATCAAGGGCTACAAGTTCAAGTGTTTTCCTTAATATTTTATTTCCAAGCCAGTACTTATGCGTAGTTATTTTTACTTAAGTAGAAAGGCCTGTTGATTTTAATTTTTATTTAAGTTGTTTTCTAAATTCCCCCACCACAGCAAAATATGGTACTTACTCCCTGTTCCATCAGTGTTGTAATTTTGTTTATTAATTCGTTTAAGCCTCGTCTTTTTAATGTCCAGCTCTAACTCTGGCTGTGCAGTACTTGAAGCTGTTGCCCTCACCTCAGACAAAAAGTCTGTCCCAATTCCCATGAAATCCAGTCTCAGGGAAATTTGCATTACTATTGTCATACATACAACGCCTAAGGTAATCTCCTAAAATAATTCGAATGACAACGTGCCCACATTTTCAAACCATTCAGGAAATGCTTTCCAGGCTTTTATCCACCGGCAACAGTGTAAGAACAAGTTTCTCTCTGTATGTAAATGATCTCATTCCAAAGATTTACTTATCTGTCTGAATTGTGGCGTATGCTAGTCACTCAGTCCACAGCCTATGAAGATTCCTGGATCATATTATTCCAGCGTATTATGTTACTGTGGAAACCTTTGTGAAGTATCACCTTAGACATATATGAAAACAAAACTGAAAGTATATCCAAATTTGTATATTACAATTTCAATTTCCTGCAATATGCACCAGTCCCCCTCTGGATTAGACCATAATCAGCAGTTATAAAATGGATGGATTATATTATTTGACCTGTCCTATTTTGGATTGGTGCCCCATCCTGGGTTACTAGGTTCTGATCCCACAACCCTGCATAGGAGTAGCAGATATAGAAAATGGATGGATGGATCATTTGGCCTAGAAGCGCAAATTTACTCCATCTATACACATAACATAGAACAAGCTAGTTATTGTCATCATTTAATGAATATGTGATGTTGGTCATTTAGCCGGCTAAGTCATATGGATGGATTTTCATACTGATGCTACATTGTGCCAAATTCACCATACAGATCTGTGTCTTTCACCGGGTAATCGTGACTACTGAGACCCAAAATGCAGAAACAGTTTTGTGATTGCTCCAGGAATTCCTGTGATTGTAGTAATCTGTCCCCTGCTTTACAGAAAGGTAACATGTACAGAAAGTAGGCCGTTCATCCACTTGAGACTATTCTTGGACATTTTTATAGGTCAAAGTCATTTTCTTCCAACCGGATCAAATGATTTATTACAATTAATTTTTATAATGGGGTCTTCCTAATAAGATTGCCCCTGATCACTTAACGTATCATCCAGAAACAACAGCACCTTTTAGTCTGTATAGGTAGATACTGATTTAACAGCATAGGAAGATATGGCAGATTCCTTTCAAGAATCAGTAATCCACTGGGTTGGCAACTTTGGTCAGCTGACTGGCAGGAGATTTTCAATTCTAAACAAGTCTGCAAAGTCATGTTCATGTATGTAACAGTTTTATTACCTTATAAATAGACGGTTTGCAAACTACCCCAACACTTTGGATGTAGCTTGTATTAGGTTTATATTGGAATAATATAGACATGCAGTGTATCTCAGCCAACTGCATGCTCTGGCACATCGGGGAATGTATCAGTGTAATCGTTTCCTGATAGCGATATGAAATGATATTCATATTAGCATTTGTTTTTATTAAGCGTTTACTTGATAGTATTAATCGATTACATTTCTTATTAGTTATCTGTTAAACGGTGAATTATGAGCACCCCATACATTTAACAATTTATTACATTTGCCTCCCCTCATTACATAAATGAGTCTTCTAATGCAGTAGCATTTAATTTTGGTCTTCTTGAGGATGAAACATTTCTGGTGACTGTACCAAAGTAATTTCCATGGGACACCTCGTGAAAATTGTACAACAGAGCTGGCAAGCGTCAAGTCTGTCTGTTTATTTGAAACAGGTATTAAATAGTATGGTATAGTACTGTGATTTATTTGATCTCCATTTGTAAATTGCAGCATTTTAGTTGTGTACTTGTCTTAACAGTAAGAATATAATTTCATTTCGCAATCCGGAAGCGACTCCACGGATACATTTCCCGTTGTGGCAGAGCGTGCCGGTGACGTCAGAGGCAGAGCGTGCAGCGGCAGCTCCTCTTGGTATAAAGCTGGTGTCCGGCGTCACGCCATTTTGCGTTTCCGAGAGAAGACCGAAGGAGGTGGTGACGAGACAAGGACGTGTTTTCGCTATTACGCGAATAAAATCTTTAAGGTATTCTTAAATTTATTACCCAGTAGGCAGTCCCTCTTTATATAGTTAGGAGTACATACGTATTTTTTTTGGTTTTAAGTTGAAATATTTATAGGGATGGGAATCGGACAAACGTTGTTTTGAGATCGGCAGCCGTTCTTTCCACATGCTGTCCATGACGTGGATATTAATATTTATATCAAAATGCATTTGGACTTGATCTATATCGTTAGTATTTTCACGTAAGCCCCAAACATTTATGTGGAATTCTGGATTGCGTCGCTTAGAAATGGCGGTAGCTCACTCGCCGCACATCGTTCTCATTCGCATGGTTTCGCCATTTTGAATTTCTGCGATGGCTGCTAAGTGAGGCTTTATCTCGGTGGACGTTTTGATCCAGGCTCTTTCAAAAGAGTGGATGTAGCTGAAATTATAACCAATCAGTTGCATGTAAACATCTTGTGTCGCAAATCACACTTTTATATTCTGCACGGATGCAAGCAGGAAATCTGTGTGAAGGCCTCGATCGGTTTTTTTAAAGGTTTGTGGAGGCAGGTACAACATTATCATGGATTGGCCATTCATCTTTTGCGGGAGGGCTCTCATAAGTAATTGTACATTTCCATCCCGTAATATTTCGTGCTTCACTGCGTTTTCCACATACACGGTGTTTACTAAGCATGTTCGGCCCCCATTCTCTTAAATTTAGCTGCACGCATGCGTAGGTCACAGATCGTAGTACGGTTGCGTATAATTATCACCTAGCCTATCCTCACAAGTTGCATTGTTTTCCTGGCCGAATTTAGTAATTAGACCAACATTAGTAATGAACTGCTTGACCTAAAACGGTTTCAACCAGGTTACGTGTTAATGTTCCGTGTGATATGTCTAGTTGCTTTAATCCTACCAGACTGAATCATTGCTCCTTAAATGATAAACAATGTGGTTGTGCAGCTGGTATGGTCTGAATTAAGAATCATTGACTATTCTCTCTACTAAGTACTTTGTTTTGTATGTTGAAACATGTGATGAATCGGAATGTTTTCTTCCCCTCTTGCAGTTGGTCCAAATTCAAAACATTGTGGACAGTTGAAATGGGAGGTAATTGTCATCTTAATTGTTTTCTGGCCACTGGCTTTGAGTAGGGGCTCAGACGTGGACCTTGTTTCGCCTATCAATAATAACAATAATGATTGATACTTTATTGGGCCCAGTGGGGAAATTCTCTAAATGCTCTAACTGTAACGTATTAAGATTAACTTCCACTTGCCTGTGTTGCTCTGCTCTCCAGATCCCAGTGTGCACAGAGACTGCCCTCTTGACTGCAAAGTCTATGTAGGCAATTTGGGCAGCAGCGGTAACAAGACTGAATTGGAGCGTTCATTTGGGTACTACGGCCCCTTGCGCAGTGTATGGGTTGCCAGGAACCCCCCTGGTTTTGCCTTTGTGGAGTTTGAGGACCCCCGTGATGCAACAGATGCTGTCCGTGAACTCAATGGAAGGTATGGAGTAATTGCATATTGCTGCTTGTGGTGTCGGTCAAGGTTTAGTAACTCAAGCTTGGGTGTTTTCAAGTGTGTTTTAAATGGTGTGCTGCTTCCAATGGTTGCATTGTTGTGCATCATAAGTTTTATGAGTCTAAAATCTGTGCTTTGTTGGCTGTCATCTTAATCACAGAACACTCTGCGGGTGTCGTGTCCGGGTGGAACTGTCCACTGGGGAGAAACGCTCTTGGAACAGGGGGCCGCCCCCTTCATGGAGCCGCCGTCCTCGGGATGACTACCGTCGGCGCAGCCCCCCCGCACGCAGGAGGTAATCCCGCCCTTGTCACTTCCACTTGTAAGATCTTTTAAGAAGTGGGTTTGAAATCTTGTCCTTATTAGTCACTTTCCCTGGCAGTTTAAAAAGCTGGAGTTGCGTGATCACATTTCCTGTTAAGCCACAGGCCTGGTTTTTTACTGAATCCGCAGAATATTTTGGGAAGTGAAGTACAGCTGGCTTTATTGCATTTATGATGTGTAGTATTGCTGACTGTCAGCTAGCAAATTTGTGGCATTGCACGTACACCAGACGTGGTGCTTTTTGTTTTGGATTAGCGCTTTTTGCTCCCTTCCCTCATTATAAAAGCAGCAGGTTAGAGCTGTTGCTAACTGTACTGCAGGATACACTGCAGCCCTCAACTAATGAATCAAAACTTGAGGTCATTTGGTATGTTGCTAGTTTGCGTTTCTTGGAGTCTAGATTTTTGCTTTGGGGCAGATTCTTTCAGAATGTGCACTGGATGTCTTGTTAGCCTTTGTTTCATTATGAAGTTTGCTTTTTAATCTATATTAATAAAAACGAACCCCGTTGCAGAGTCATCACCATGCCTCTTCTCAGCACCCTCTGAGTTGGTCAACTAGTCCTCTTTCAGCATCATGTGACCAGCGTGCCCCATCAACTTGGCTGGTGTCATGTCACATGACCCAAGCCTGGCCAGGCGTCAGGTTGCACCGCCCATTGGTTCCTGACCGTGCTGTTCTCAGCGTCCTCTCCAACCTTAAATCGGCAGCGGCCTACCTCATATTTCCGACCAGTCAGCTATTTACTTTCCCAATGTCAACACAACCTACAAGCAGCAGCCCTCGGCTAACCAATAAAAGCAGGAAAAATCCGCAGCCAGCCCCCAACAGCCAACCATCTAAACACCTTGCAACATCTGGCAAACCCTTTCAGCATACTCTGCCTTCCCGGCCTCCAGTCTGCTTTTCCTTCGCCATTTCTAGCTTGTTGAGAACCAGAAAAACTAGTAAGTTTTCCCTGCTTCATACAGTTTACTCCTGGTTCATTTTAAAAGCTGCTTCATGAGGTTAACCGATTTTTACTTAAACCATCGAAGGTGTGTCAGTTTAAAGGTGAACAGGTCCCGTTGTAGGATATGACATTCAAGTCGGTTGAAAAGATCATTGTAGGTATGTCATTGGAGAGCTGTCACCTTTAAACTCCTAGAACAGAAATGGATGAAAAATGAATGTGCTTTGCCCAATAAAATGTCTGGGCCATGGTTTAGTATGACAGGACCTGGATATGTGTAGTGGTGTGTGAGCCTGGTCCTCAGTAGCACCAGTCACCTCGGTAGTGTGTGCCTGCATTTGCATTTTTATTAAATGCGTGCAGTTCCAATATAATTTCCTCTCCTCCCCCAGTGCAGCAGTTGAGTCCAGGCTTCCTCTTGGTGCCTTGGCATGTTCTTGTCCTTGCATTGTCTCACTACAGAGACGTGCAACACCTCTGTCCAAGTGTGGGCTTGAGCTTCTCCCACCATCTGCCTCCTTAGGGGATGCTAGGGACCCTCCCCAGGTGATGGGGAGGGGAAAGCGATAGCTCCTTTGGGGTGTCTGCAGAAGTAGCACTTGCCTTTCAGAATCTTCCCTTAGTTTTCAGTGATTTTTCTGACATTCTGTCTCTCTCTCTCCATCCACTGTTCTCCCTGCACCCAGATCTCCACGTAGGAGGAGCGGCAGTCGCAGTCGCAGCCGGTAATTTATGCTTTTGTTCCCATTGGCTTAGCCATGAGAATTGGAATTTGCCTTAAATATAACTTATCTTGCTTGGTGGGATTTGCACCTCCATTAAGGCGTTTTTGGATTTGTTTAGATCTCTCTCCAGAGACAGGAGGAGGGATAGATCCTTTTCTCGTGACAGGAACCACAAGCCTTCACGCTCATTCTCCAGATCTCGCAGGTAATGGTTTGCTCCTTTTGGTTCTATCCTTTTTAGCAGTGATGCAGCTGGCTGTAAGTTAATCCAGCCATACCACCGCAGTTTCGATTTAAGGTCTATCAATCATGAGATGCGGCACGTCAATTGTGGTGCATATAAACTGCTAATCGGTGTTTTAAGTTTCAGTGGTTAACTAAT
The DNA here is from genome assembly GCA_026776945.1 of Isichthys henryi. NCBI lineage: Eukaryota > Metazoa > Chordata > Actinopteri > Osteoglossiformes > Mormyridae > Isichthys > Isichthys henryi. The sequence continues at coordinate 9,136,582 of JAODJX010000109.1, forward strand.
CTTTCCACTTTTTTTTTGTTCTTAGTCGTTCCAGGTCTAATGACAGAGTAAGAAGAACCTGAAAGTGTTGTCTGAAGAAATTGCTTGATCATACTTTAAGATTTATATGGACTATGAGCTCTTTAAAATGTCCCTTTTCAGCAGCTTTTCCTGTGATGTGCAAGGCGACCAATTCCAACAGTGTATACGAGTTTAATATGCCGACGATTTGTACAAATGTGTTCAATTCTTGTAAAGTCCGATGAGCACTGTGCCCTCACCAAACCTATCTGGACATTGGGCTCTGTTAAGTACCTGAGGGAGAGTGATACTGTTGGCATGTTTGGAGTGCCATGTGTGCTGTGATGCCCCCTTTTTTATTTTGTTTTCCCTTTTCCACCTGTCTTTTGAATTAAATTTGTTTGTAGAAATCTGGTTGGTTTTTTTTTTTTTTTTTGAGGGTGCAGCATTTCCCTTTATGGAGAGTGTGTGTATTGATGAGACATACAAGTGCATCAAGGTGATTGATTCGGGGATGGGAGTGGGGCAGCATTTCTAGGTAGTGTACTGGGTTTTACACTGAGACACGCGGCCAGATGAAGTTGCAAGTAATGTGCCGTTTGGGAAGCATTGCCCTTGGAGCTTGTGGGCCTTACGCAAGGGTCCCACTGTAGTACTGTTTTCCCAAATGGGAATTAACTGCAGGTAGAGTAAGTGGCCAGCTTATCTTCTGGAATCATGCACAAACTCTATCGCTAGATCATTCATAAAGTTGCATCTTCGGCGTCATTGAATTCACCCTTCCGTAATATTTGTTTGTATAACCCTAGGCAATAACAGCCTCCACATTTTTCTTGTCACTGTCTGCTAGTAGTACTCTCATCCTTCAGTTGCATTTCTTTCCAAGTTTTGAATGTTTGCTTGTATGGTGCCTTGCCAAACACCCTCCCCCACACACACAAAACATCGAAACTTCTGTGCTCATTTCCCTTTCAAGGAACCATCATTTTTATTAAGACCTTTAGAATGATTCAAAATTTGGAGAGTAGTTTTATTAATTTCGTTAGTATTGTCCAAAGTTAGAACTGCAGTCCTGAGAGTGACCCAAGGTCAGTACAGTCCTGCCCCCCCCTCCTGACTTATACTTCTGAGTGGCAGCCTGCCTGGCGCACAAACTAAAACTCAGGGCGCCCACTCTATCAAGGTTAATTACGTCACATGGTGGCATATCATTTGTGAGACGTGCAAATGTCACAACCGGTTCTTTGTACGACCTCCCTGTCTCGGCCCGGCAAGATTCTGTGTGGCTGACAATGTCGTCCATGCTTAAATCCGGCAGGAATTGCACGATTCCTTGTGATGGCAGATTTCAGCAATAGTCAGTTATTTAAGACGATTGAGATCGGGTCTCATTGCTGGCCAGTTTAAAAAGGGTAATGCGGTTATTGATTATACGATTAATTTTTATTCATGCACAAACTAAACCATGGAAGGGGCTAGTTAAACCCTCGACGGAATATATCCAAAGAACCCCATGATAGTCGAGTCGACGAACTTTTCTGAATAAATCTCGAAAATACATACAATGAAATGGAGGATTTCCATCTCCAGTTTATACAAATTCCACACATGCTACACCGAGCCTGCTTGGAATGCTGGGTGGGCGCCACTAAATAGCCAATCCGTGTTCACTACGCGCCCGAACCCTCTTAACCAACTCGCTCATTTCATCCAATCACATGCACCCCCGCCCCCATATCCAATGTGAATTCGCACCACCCCTAACTGGAGAGCCCAAACTCGGTCTTTGGCATTGTGTATCAGTGATGTGTGTGATTCATAGGTACATAGTGACTAAACTGAACGACAGATCAACGTTTCACTTTTTTCTTGCTGAAATTTAGCGATTGACGTAGTTGCTGGGGGTGGAGGGATTGTTTCTATAGCTACCAAGTACAAATCGGTGTGCCTATAGCACATAACCATCTCACAATTTGGCGCCGCATTGAGCACAGAAAGGTGCGACGTCATAGGTGCGACTTGTCAGTTGGCAGCGCTGAGATCTTTATTTCACGCCAAAACATCAGACATTCCGGGTTCAGCAATGCTGTAAGTCGCTGTAGTGTATCAGATTAGGGGAAAAAAATGCCACCTGCGACCACGATAGGGAGAATTACACGGAATGTGTTTATGAGAAGAAATATATAAAACGTTCTACTTAAATAATTAGTGAATGAACACCATCCACCGCTAATGATGATTGTTACAGCAGAGTAGGCCTACTTGGGGTGTGTGTGCGTGACTGGTAATTAAATATTTGTTTAATAAATAATTTTGATAAATATTTATTTAATGTATCAATAAATTATACAAATTTCTAGGTGTTCCATATTTAACTTTCCCGGGTTCGGGAAAAACGTGGAAGAAAATTCACGTGTGTTTTTTGGGTCTCCAGCACGTGCATTTGCAGCTCAGACTCCGCCCGCGCATGAGCGGCGTGACACCCCGCCCACCGATGTTATAATTCCTCGGCGCCGGCAAGCTTTCATCATATTTTTTCACCAACGGAAGAAACTAGTCTTACATTGAGACTGGTCCTAATTGGCGCTCTTGATTTGCACATATTACATATATACGAACGTTTTCTTCTAAGACATATTGCTATATTTTTAAGTACAACATAATAATAGAAGACCCGGTCTTCTTTTCCAGCGATACTAATTCATCTATAACCATTCGAAGACTTCACTGGACCAGGGCACGTAAGTTTGCCGGTTAATTTTCTTTGAAACTTTAGAACTTTGTATAATCTGGGAAGATGTTTTGTTCGTAGGCAAGTTTCCATGATTTGTTTTCTTATGTATGTTTATATAAATTGGTTTTTAAGGACCAGATGCTTTGCAATTAACTGCCCCTTATATTATACTTACAAGTTAGTACAAATAACTATGGACTGTTCATTATGAATGGAATAGTCGTTTCTTGGCATGTTATTTGGCGTTAAAGCATTTTGTTTGTGCTTCTCTATCAGACGCGAGCTCCGTATTCACATGCTCCGTTCTCGATTACGTCACCGCATTCGAACCCGCCCCTCCGCTTCAGCTTGTCTCATTGCCACGCCCGTTCAGCTTTGTTTTACTTTATCGCTATTGAGATGGAGAATATTATTGAACACCGTACATTATTTTCCTAAATGTCGTTTTTTAACTGATCCATATTTATTAATTCTATCGACTTTATATGTTATGTCTCAATACTAAACCACTGACTACTGAATATCTAATTAATAATTAATATCTTGGACGAATAATGAATATGTTATACTTAGACATGCTCACGAATGTCATCGCTGTCCAGTTAGATACAACATTCTGAGTACTGTACCCATTACCCATAGATTTTTGTCGGCAAATGTAATAACACTTACACTCGACTCGTTTTATGGAGTTATTGAAATATTTAATTTATCACTCATACTCGGCACCGTTATTTTTACATCACCGACTGCCAATCAATTTGTCAGCTTTTCCATTAAACTTGAAGTAGTTTAACCGGTCTTGCTGAATTACACGAATGTGCCGTAACTTTAACGTTGCGACCTGGGCTGTTTTCTGAAACAATGTCCACAAAATGGAAATCAAACAATATGAATTTTATATTTTTTTGAAAATACAACTAGGATTTGAATATTTTATATTTTATACCTCAATGTGAAAATATGAAACATCTGCATCAAATACTAGGCCTATAAAAGTGTTCTCTATATGATTGAGATATTTTACTTTATGTTTTGTAAATATTGAAATGTCTATATAGGCATTGATATAGGATGGAGCTTAGGATCTGGGCCAGAAGGTTGCTGGTTCAAATCTTGTGAATATCTGGCCTGATTCTACCCCGTTGGGGCCTTGAGCAAGGCCCTTAACCTGCAGTTGCTTCACTCTGGGTATGATGTTAACCTACATCCAGTCCTGTACGGAGGTCCTCCGACTTACAGGGAAACTTGGGGGTTGGTGGCGGGATTGGCACTCCAGCCACTGGAAAAAACTCACACTGATGTATGTAGGCTATTGTGGTGCTGAGGTATCACCCACTGCACGGCTGCACTTGTCATGTGGTGCGTGCAGCAATGCACTGTAATCAGATCCCTTACGTCTCTCATATATATATATATATATATATATATATATATATATGAGTTACTAACCGATACATTTAATTATATGTGAATATTTTTTGAGATAACCAGCGTTGTGAATTCCTAGTATATTTAGCAATGGCATCTTGATATGCAGAATTATGTTACCATATTGAGGTAAAAATACCATAGGTTGATGGTCAGATATGCAGTGTTCACAGAAAGCCTTAGGATGCTTGCTTAATTCAGTGAAAATGCACATGTATTGGTTTTTATAAGAAACATTATTACTTACTTAATTTGTTTACAAATATACATACATATATATCGCATAGTTTTTAGTAACACCTTTGCAATAACATAAAAAATCAAACATTTGTTTGACATCCCTTTGGTAGCCAGTGACTACAATTGCAAATAACAGCGAAATTCCAAGAACAGGACTGAATGAGTCAGTCAAAAAAAACGAGACTTAATTAAATAGATATCTGTAGTAAGATAAATGCAGATATTTTAAACTTCTTGTTAATGGACGTAATTTATTTAATATAATATCATTAAATATGAAAGCAATAAATGTGCAAAATGTTTGTTCTAAATGAAAAAAAAATGCACCACTAGTGGACGCTATAACATTACACCTAGTACCTATGTATGCCGTATGAGTCAGTGAGGCTGTTCTCTATACACTCTAAGTACTTGCCCAGACATGTTCAGATTGATTCTGGACTTTGAATGTTACATTTATTTCCAGCTGGGACTGCTGCACAGAGGGTCATTGGTTAGGACACAACTGAAATGAATTAGGCAAGTTTATTTGTGCAGCACATTTCATACAGGAAGCTAATTTAAAGTGCATAAACATAAAACATGCTGATCAATTTGAAATCCATCCATCCATTTTCCAAACCGCTTATCCTTACTGGGTCGCGGGGGGTCTGGAGCCTATCCCGGAAGCAATGG
>JAODJX010000109.1:9141761-9154745 GCA_026776945.1 Isichthys henryi
CAGGCGGAGACTCGAACCCGGGTCCCAGAGGTGTGAGGCAACAGTGCTAACCACTGCACCACCATGCCGCCCCCAGTTTCAAATCAAATTGCATTTAATCAATTAATTAAAAAAATAAACTTTAAAGACATTGGAACGTGTGGTCGTTTATGTAATGTGGGCTATTTTCTGAGTTCTGCACAATCTGAAACATCTTTACTGAGCTTGCCTGACATTTTTTGTCCTTTTGTTTTATAATTATATTTAGCTACAATGTATTTTCATACAACTGGAATATTTATTTGATCTTTGTCTGACTCAGCCGTCTTTTTTTTTTGTGCTTTATTTTTATTTTGCTTTTATTTATTTTATTTATATTACTGCTGTTGACTGTAGACTTTGCTATGTATTTATGTTAATTTGTGTTCTTATTCTATTTTCTGTGGTGAAAGGAGGATGTGAAAAGCAAGAATTTCATTGTAGAGCAAAACTGTTTGTTTTATGACAGTAAAATGCTCGCTCTCTCATTTTCGTGTAGATCCATGTCCAGCGAGAAGAATTTCCCAATGGCTTATAGGAAGGGACGGGCACGACGGCGCCTTTTCGGGCCTGTAGACCATGATCTGCTGCAAGTGGATTATCAGAACGCCCTGAATAGGGAGCTGGAGGATGCTAGACACCGCTGGGGTTTTGACTTCCTCACTGAGACTCCTTTGGAGGGGAGTGACTTCATCTGGGAGGGGGTCTCGGGGTCAAAGCTTCCCTCACTGTATCGCTCATCCAGGATTCCCCAAGAAACTGGCTTGAACATCAAGGAAAACGTATCTCGCATCCCAGAGAGGTACTTCTCCCTGACCTTGGAACAGACACCCGAGAAGAACCAGGCTGGCAAGATGAAGAGGAAGCAGACCAGCATTACAGGTGTGTAGCGGATGGATAATGTGAGTGGGGTGCAGTCAGTCAGGAAGGTGATGTCACCATTTGGAGAAGTGCTACAGCCAGATGAAGAGTGAATGTGAGAGGGTGCTGTAGTGGGATGGAGACGTGGTGTGTAGGAATGTAGCAGTGGAGGAAGCTGACTGTCCATTTATTAGATGGACATTTTGAGTCCTGGTAGTAACTAAAATCACCATGTAAATGATACAAAAATTAGTAAAATTGCTGGTCACACAATTGGGAAAATTCTGGATAATTTCAGTCTTCTGGGAAATGTATTGAAATGTACTATTAAACTCATGTGTGTACTCTTCAGTGTCCTGGCCCAGTCTCAGAATGTCATGCTCATTAACTCCACTCCTTTCTGTTTCCATTAGATTTCTACAAGTCTAAGCGCCGTATGGTGGCCACGTCCAGGAAGTCAGGGCAGTGAACAGAGCAGGATGGTTATGGAGGAGCAGAACTTCCTGCCTCTGCGACAACCATGCCCGGGTCTATACTAACACAATCAGGAAGCTAACTGAATTATTCAAGTACACACCAATTGTAAAAACCTCTTTATATTTGCTCCAAGCATCCATATTTGGCAACTTGAGCTTTTTAAGTTGGGGTTTAATGTAGGATATATGGTGTTTCAGGTTCAAGGCAGTGTCAGAATTCAGACCCTAAACACTGTCCATATAGCACTGATGGCATTATAGGTCCAAATTCCTAAAGCCTGCAAGATGAACTCTAATATGCAGTTACAGTTGTGGTATAAATTGTATCGCTATCATTCTACTGAAACACAATGACTGACTCAATCAGTCCTTTTTTGATAGATTATTTTGTTATTGCTGCTTGAATTCTAACTATTTATTTAACTGCATTTTTTTTTAAAATTCCATAATAAATATATTCAGTGACCACAAAGGTATATACAGAACTTCCACTGAATTTTACAGTGGCATATAGGTACTACAGCAATGTCATTTTCCTGCGAATGCTGCTATAAACTGAATATAAATTTCAGCCTTTGACATCTCCTCCCAGCTTTAGCAGTGGATGTCCTGGCAGCCATTCTCTGGGTCTGCCTTGCCCAAAAGGACCTCCGTTCATTACTAAGTCAGAGCTGAATCTCAGGCACCTCTCAGGACAGACCGGGCTTTTTGTTGTCTCAGTACAGACTGTTATATTCCTGAAGTAGTACTTAGTCTTTGGATCTGCCTGAGCTGTAGCTGTGTAGCAGTTTCAAATATATACAATTCTAGAAAGAAGGCAAGTTCAGTTTTTCATCAAAAGTATTTTAGCCCCTCCGAAGGCTCTGTCCCTGTTTCTGATCAATGATGATCAACCAAGACGTCTTACTTCAGAGTGGGTTAAACTGAATGTAGCTACATTGAAGCCCATATTGCCAGCATTACACTTTGTGATGACTATGTATAATATATAATGTCATGGTTTAATTGTATTTCATGTTATTTCTTTATTTATGCATTGTTGTCTGTTTTGTTTAATCACTATTTATTCCTATTGCGCCAATATAATTTTCCCTCTACTTGGCCATTGAGTAGGATTCTCAGTATCTGGCCTGATTAATGGAGTTGTAAACATCTGACATACGGCTAGATGGGAGCGATGCCACCTGCTGTCTTAGGAAATGCAGAGGGACATATCAAAGAAAGTTGGTAATGCAATTTCTCCGTAATGCAATGCAATTTGCACGTATAGCTTGCTTTGTAAATATTTGCACATAAAACATGCTCATGTTAAAATCATGAAATATATTATTTATTAAGGACTGGTGCAAATTGCAATTAAAATACTTCTATTCTGTCAAATGTGCTTTTTCCTTTGTCATTGTATTTTGTATTTGCTTAAAGAAGTAACATGTATAATATAATGTACCACATGTAAGTATCTCTGTGATTGTCCTACAAGGGAACCTCAACTAGGTCCAGTAAAATTGTTCCCACATAACACAAGAAAAGCACATCATGCCATTTTCGGTAAAGCACCATAGATTGAACAGATAATCTGTGTTTTACTTATCCAAGCTCTCTCCAGTACTAGCACCAAAAAAAAGTGAAATGTGTTTCTCCGCACTAAAAGTGTAGGCGCCTAACACTTCTCAAATTAATTTCCTTAACTAGCAACAAATGGCTCTGTACTATTAAAGCCAATTTGGGGAAACGTACTGAAAGGTGAATATAACTGATATTCCTTAAAGAGGAAAGTACAAAACTGCAGCATTCCATGTCAATTACACAACAAAAGTGGCATGAGTACAGGGCAGTTACACAACAGATAAACGGCATCACACTGGCTTACTCATACAGAGAGAGTCATGCAATGCACACCACCACTTAGTGGTCAACATAGGATAAGATGCTTCTGTTTTATGTATCACAATAGATTTACCTAGTCATGCACCTTAAAGGAACTACAGTGATACAAAATGCTGAATATTTTTGCCGACTTAGGCACAAGCTATTCAGTTCCCCAAGAGTGTTTGAATGACCTCATTAACCTTTCTATTCTGTGAGGCGCGAATGTAATTTTCTGCGTATGTTCAGATTTGTACAACACTCAAAGTAACTGATGATTGTTTTCCAATAAAGGGAGAGCCCTCTACCTCATTTCACACATTTTAACTCCTAACAGAAAGTTCCAAGTAACACTGAAACAATTTAGTCAGTTTTGATCAACATCTCTTCTTTGAAATCATGGTATAGTCTTATAAATGATCTTTTTCTGAAATCTAAACCAGGACAAAGACTTAAGATACACAGTTCCATTATAACGGGAAAAATTACACAATTTCTGTGACAAATTCTGTATCATTAATGGCAAGGAACACATCCAGAAGATAATATCTAGAATAAGCTTAGGTTCTGTCATGTAAAGCACCATTCACTCACGATTTACCATGAATGTTAAAATTTGTAATCATATCAAGAAACCAGAACATTTGTTGCTACCAGAGCCCTGTAATGTGAATAAAAGTAGCCCTTCTAGAGAAAAACTAGTCTCATAGATTATGTAACGCAGCCCCCCCTTTCAGAAGGTAGTTTTGGTTAAACAGGCAAAGATCATACAGTTAGAGGGAAAACTTGTTTCTTACCGCTGCTGCGTAACTGCTACGTGTAAATATCACGTTAACTACAAAGCGGCAATTATTTCAAAGGAAATGCCCACCAGTATTTAAATTAACTGTAAAGGGCCATTTATATATGGTGATTAAAGATAAAAAGTACAGCAGTAAGCAGGACCATCGGCCTACACATGCACAGATAGTCATATATTCATAGTGAGTGTTTCACACTGAGCTGTTAAACGCCATTCCATTTCCTGTGGAGAGCTAAGCAGATCTTCTGTTTAGTTGTCTCCTTTTAGATTGCAAAACAAAACATTGCGTTTGACTAACCACGTTAAAGACATTCAGTAACAGTGGCTGTCTTAAGTTCAGCAGCAAAAATTGTGCACACTTTAAGCAAGTGAGCAGTTTGGTGGCTGGTTTACAAGAAACAGGAAGTTAATAAACTCGGGTTTTTTTTGACAGTTTTTTTTTTGATGAGTTTATGGAGGAAGTCTTGAGCTGTTGTCATAGTAATGGGCAAAGGAAACTTTTGTATGGTGAAAAAAAGTCATGAACCAGGTCATGAAGCAATAGGAATTCAGTTTTTAGAAAGACTTCAGGGTGCTGAACGTTCTGCCAACAATTGATTAAGGTTTAATTTTTCAGAATGCGTAATGCTTGTGCGACTTAAGGTAAGAGTCTATCTCAGTCTCATCTTTATGCTAAATACCATACAGTTACACATTGATAAGTGTGTTTGGGATAATCATTTTCAGAAAAGCACTATAGTAGAATTGTTCCATTTATAATGACCATTTTTATTCAGCCGTATGTGTGCGAGAGTAGGTCTCCATAGCAAAGTATTATCACAGTGACAAATTCAGTTGTGTAAGAAGATTTTAAAGAAGCCTACAGATGCTTCTTTGAAAGCTTCTGACTTTCACGGTGCACCATCACTCCACTGCATGTTGCAGGGACACTGACTACTGCATGTCAAAGCATGTAACTGATTCACGTCTTACAGTTGTACTGCTGAAGACTACAATACAAGCTAGACAGGTGGCTTTTTCCTCTGTGATTTAAATTAAAATTTAATTAAGATTAAATTATTTGTAAAGATTTTTAAAAATCATGCAAATTATGTATAAACTGCATATTCTTTAATGGATATTCTGTAGCAACAGGGGAGACGGGACAATTTGTCGAATGGAGTTAGTCGCTCTAAAGGAAGCATTAATCTTCCTGCATAATTAAGCGTCACCCCCGAAACACTATTGATGTTTAGCAAACAAGCACAACTTTACTTTGGAAGGAAAAATATTTTTCCCTTGTTCTTCTACATTTTATAAAAATGAAATTATTCAAGAATTGTCCCACGGTTGCTCCTAAATAAGTAATACTTTGTCTTGGAAATCAATTTTTGATTTGGCTTACACATTTTCAGGTGCAAAAAGCATAGGTCATATATCCATTTTTGAACAGCTGAACTGGTGTATTATTTAATGTCTAATTTTAGCTGTACTGTACTAGTAACTGATTAAATCTAGTAAGGAGTCATGCAGAACTGTTCAGGTTAATTAATGAATAATGCACTGGGCTTTTATTTTTGATAAGTGAAATATCCGGCTAATTGTAGAATTTTCATGGTTGCCCAAGAACTCTGTGCAACCCAATTACATCTGTATTATTAAGATTCATTTTACACATTTCTTACCAACTGTGAAACACTGCAGAAACACTGCAGAAATCCAACCACATACACAAGACGCCTGCATTTCTGTAGCACAGTTTCACGTTGTCTATAGACAGTTACCACAATATTGTTGGTAACTTATAATGTGACAAATCTATGTACCTATTTGTTAAAAGTAAAAAAATGACAAAAGCAGACCTTTGTTATTAACAGGTCTCTAAATACATTGTGAGAGCTGTGTTTGAAGACACTGGCCTTGTTCAGTCTCATTTTGTAGTGATCATCGTGCAGGTAACATGAACTGTAAACTACTGTGCTCCACTTCATTAAAATGATGGCCATGGAAAATTTGCTACAATTTTCATCTTATATTCTAGGGCGAATCATGTCCCAAGTCACATGGTCAATTTATTTTTACTTTTTAAAATAATAATAATTTAAAGATAAAAGATTTTGTCAGTACTGCTGAAGCTTAATTTTACTTGGATGGGCACCCTGCTCTTTGATGAGGTTTTCTTGACTGTCAGATCGCAGGCGATAAGCTAAATAACCCTTTGCTGCAGTGTGTGTCGACCATGCCGAGGGCCTGATGATAGGCTTGCAAACAGAAACTAGCTTTTTCTGGTATATCACCAGGAAGCCTTGCTTCCTCCACTGTTGTCCAGCTCTGTGTGGTATGTCATGTGACTTATAGAACCGGATATAAAAAAGTAATTTATGTGAGAAACAGCGTTTTAGTACATTTATTATATAGTACTTTAGCTGGGAAATCTTTTCACCCAGCAAGAATTCTGTATAATTATGTGGTTAACACTGTCAGCAACATCAGGCAGCATTTGTCACTTAAGTGCATATAAATAATCTTGTTTTGCAGTTTGTACAAGCAAACTGGATATTGTGGTAAATGAACTACTGCAAACCGTCCAACCTAACATTCTGAGACAAAGTTTGCTTCACATGGCCATGCATTTGGGAAACAAAAAAAGTAATGGGCATAGTAAATGTTTGCACATTTGTTGGTAAAACAGTGCTTATGCAGACTTCTCACTTATCAGAAAGATGATATATGCTAATATGACACTTTGGCCTACTTTTTTTTCAACCATAAAGCTTCTTTGAAAGTATAAAGATATTAACTATTAATTTAAAAAGAACTTTCAGAGTATAGGTATTAACAGGAAAAATAATTCCGTAATTCCAACACTTGGAAAAGGTACATTTAAATGTAACAATCTCATCTAAGTATGCCCATGCTTTGTGTTCTATTCTGCCTGGGACAGGTTCCCGCCTCCAGTGACCATAATCTGGATATGTAGGTAGAAGGTGGATGCATTGATGGATGGGTGAAATTTGTACTCACTGAAAACTCTAGGATAAATCTGTCCAATTTGTCATTCAGAATAGTAAAAATAGTAATCTTTGTAATTAGTTGCTTTGGTACACTGAAGTGGGAGATCTGAATGAAACTGATCAAATGTGTCCAATTTCAGGAATTTCCGTGAATTACAATGTCAAGCAAGAAGTCAGGAAAAGCCCGGAGAATGGGCTCCACCCGCAAAGATTTGCGTGGTCTGGGCAGCCAGATGAGGTATAAAGAGGCAGACGTCTTCGCCACCCTGCTGGAGGAATCAAGGACCATGGAACATGAATCAGCAACCACACGGGGAGAACCAAAGCCTATAGAGGGGGGATCAAGACCCATGGGAGAAGAATCATGGACCACAGGGGGAGAACCAAAGCCTATAGAGGGGGGATCAACACCCATGGGAGAAGAATCATGGACCACAGGGGGAGAACCAAAGCCTATAGAGGAGCGATCAAGACCCATGGGAGAAGAATCACGGACCACAGGGGGAGAACCAAAGTGTACGGAGGAGGAATCAATGGCTGTCGGGGTAGCATCATGGTCCATGGAGAGGAACTCTGGGACCACAGGGGAGAAACGAGAGGTGGACTATAAACCAGAAGAAAGTTCCCTGTCAGAGAAAACAGCATCTTTGTTGGCACTCGCCCCATCACATGACCCTTACTCTGCTGGCACACCTCACCTGGAATCTCACAAGATGGAGAAAAAGAAGAGAATGGGGTCCACTCGCAGAAAGCTTCCCACAGATTTGGAAGAACAGAGGAGGGAAGGGTGGGATGGTGCAGAGCAAGAGGAAGGTGCTAAGCATGAAGTGGACAACCAGGCTGGAAGCAAGACAGCCCAACCATTAGGAGAGTCACACACAGAGCCACAAAAGGCTAGTGAGTGTCTGGAAGGAAGGGAAGAATCTACTCTCACAGGAAAACAACATGCATTCCATATTTTAGACGTGTCCGCGATTGAGAACAAATCAGCTGATTCTCAGTTTTACCCTCAAAGTATGGACAGTGAAGAAGCTCAAAAGAATAAACAATTACACTTAACCAATGAGAGCAATTTCATTATAAATTTAGACCAATCAGAAGGGAGACTAACCGATGAGGACACCCATGATAGAGACCTGCTCCTCAGAGAACTTCAATCAACAGACAGTGGTCAATTGGGCCATGCTGATGTTGCTCTACAGCTGCCAAAGTCAGAAGAAAGCATTCAACACGAGGACAACAAACATGAAATATCTCATTTTGAGCATAAAAAGAGAAAGATGGGTTCTACACGTAAGGGGGGTCGTGGCTTACAATTAAAAAGTGACAGGGAACAAGAGATTGATATCTTACCTGAAGAGATGCTAAGAAGCTCTGGAGACCTTGTGGACGTATGTGTGCTACAGGGCGAAGAGACACAACAGAAAAGCAGACTTGATGTGATACAGCATGTTAACATGGAACAAGTAAAAAAGGACGGTTTGCTGGAGATGGAGGAGAACAAGGAGGCAGAGGCGTTAACGAGAACCGATGGAGATAAAGAACTGGAGAAGCACAAAAGCACAAACGAAACAAAAGAGAAACATAGAATATCAGGGTTGTTGGGTACAGATATGGTTGAGAAAAGGGAGACACGGCAAGCAACAGTAACAGATATTGTTGAAGACATTTTGGTAGACATGGAAGGGAAGGAGAGAGATAGATCAAGAGGCACAGGCATAGCTGAGGAAAATATGAAACCAGAGGTAAGAGACACGGAAATTAGAGCTCCAGGATTAGGGGGAACTGGCACGGTTGACAGGGAGACAGAGGAGACAACAGGAACTAGAATTCTTGAATTCAACGAGACTCACAGACTTAGAGAAACACACATATTAGAAGACAATGTGGCACAAGAGATCCGAGGAACAGATGGAGGGCAAAGAGATGAGGCAGAGAAAGAGAGTGTAGCAGACGTGGAGGTAAATGTGATGAAATATGAAGGTGCAAGCAATGAGAAAAAGAGTAGAAAAGAGGAAGAAGGAGATGGTGCAGAGGCTGAAAAAACAGGAAAGAACTGGAGGCAAACACAGCTGATGCAGGTTGACTTAAATATGTTAGAGTCATTTTCTTCGGAAAAGTATGAGCAAGAAGTTACAGCCTCAGAAAGAGAGAAGAATCCGCCATCAGAGAGCCCCTCAGTGGAGAGTTTTTCATTTCATGATGAATCCAAAACCTTTATTCCAGAGGAACAAGTAAAGTTTACTCCATTTGTGGATCTGCTGGAACCCTGTGAGAATAGCCAGTTCTACAAATCAACCTATATGGAAGCACCATCTACAGAAGATGAAAACAAACAAAATGTTATAGTGCCCAAAGAATGGGAAAACTTAGGCAAAAAAAATAAGACAGAATCAACTCATGGGAATCCCAAAAAAAATAAGATGGAGAACAGAAGTAAAGGGGCAAGTGATGATCAAAGTGTATTAGAAGAAATAAGAGCAGAAAAGGTAGACGTGAAGCTGGAGAGAGAGGAGAAAGGACAAGAAGAAAGTTGTGCCAGCACTAAAGAACTGAACACCATCTTGAGGGACACAGGGGTATTAAAGGAACTTGATATACAGGAAGGTGATAAAAGCGTGACAGAGGAGAAGCAAACTCCCCTGGTTGTGGAGGAGGTCAAAGGAGAACCAGAGGTAGATATGGTAGGAGGAATCAAGGAGAATAAATGGAAGTCGGCAGAAGAGGGAGACATAAAAATGAAAGGGACAAATATTGCAATGGAAGACAGTGTAGCTGTCTCTCAGGAATTCTCCAAAACAGACACCACAGACTGCAAAAAGGATGATTCTAGCTGCATTCATGATCCTTTCCATAATGTGTCAGTAGATCCAATAGTAACTGACAGGACTGCCTCCAATACCCTGTCATTGGAGGTGAATCAAAAATCTGATGAGAGCTTTCAGAAAGAATCCACTCGTATGCAGAAAAGGAAAAAAATGGGTTCTTCTCGCAAGGGAGGCAGGGGCCTACATAAGGAGACAGAAATGAGTAAAGGGTTCAGCAACATAGATGGGTTAGAAATCAGTGAGCAACAAGAGGAAAGAGAAGAGGAAAAGGCAACGGTGGTAAAGCAGAATGTTGTAAATGTGGTGATGGAGATGACAAAAGAGGAAACAAAAATCAGTATGGCAGAGGTGACATCAAAAAGCAAAGAGAAAGTCGAGATCACAAACGATAACAGCGGAGCCGAAGACTTTGAAAGCCAATGGAGTGTAACTGAGGATCCTACAGCAACTGAAAAATTTGCCACTAATGTTGTAAAGGGCTTTGAACAGCATGAGGACTACTCAGACAAAGCATCCAGCAGGAGTGAGAAAAGAAGAAAGATTGGTACCTCTCACAGGAGAGGCAGGGAAAGGCTTAAAGAGAAGGAGATACAGGAAATGGCAGAGACTGAAGTGGAAACAATGGCTATGGACAATAAGGAATCTGCTACTGATGAAGTGATGAAATCAATGCAAAATGAAGAGAGAGAATGTGGGAATGAGAAAGTAGAAAGGAAGAGTGGAAGTGGCAACGACAAATCACTTACTTCCATTGGCGTCATCCCAAATTTGCAGTGGCCCGAGAACTCGGCCATTACCACACAACAGGAATGTTCAGAGTCGCAAGACACGTTTCTGCCAGCACCAAGGAGGAGAAAAATGGGATCCAGACGTCAGGGACCGGATAACCTGAGGAAGCGGGACGTGGGGCCTGAATGGTCCGAGGGCTGCACTGCAGAGGCACATATAAATACTGCTGCCCTTCTGCAGAGGATACAGGAACTTTTCCATCAGCCTGATGTTGAGGAGAAGGGTTGCATCACATGGGGAAATGTGCAGGTACCGATCTAGTAGGCTAATATATAACAACTTGATTGACTTTTTGACCATCGGTGTTTTTAAACTTAATGAATTATTGTAATGGAATGTTAGTCATTAGGAAACACATCGATTACATTAGAAAACTTACATTCATTACTGTATTCACCTAAATCAAGTAAATGAAAATTATGGTTATATATGTGTGAGCTATGCCAGTGGAAAGAAGGTAAAATGCACCTTTGGCATTCACAATATGCGTCACAGGGAGAAAAAAAATCTTTATTAATGACACATTATATTATAGCAAGCACTTCTAGATTTATGATTAGCTACTGTCTTTCAGGGCCTGAGCCATGAGCTTGGTCTCAGCATTGAGGAACTTCACCAGGTGTTCCAGCAGCTGGATGGGGACCGGGATGGCCTGGTGACTCACCAGGACCTTACTGAAAGCCTTGGTGAGTCTTCACAGCATTTTATTAATCAATGTGGTGGACATTTGCCCAGGTAGTCACTAGCGATTAGTAGCAGAAACTTCAGTGTGTCACAGTAGTAAACGGTACAATTTGCTCAATTGCTGGAAAAACAATGGGAAAGTGGTAACCCTATACTGAACTTATGAACACCATTATACAGTATGTGCCAAATATAATACCTAGCAGCTAAAAGCCGGTTCTTTCATCCTTTTGTGCACATAACAGAATCCTGCAAGCTAGAACAGTATTTCCAATTCAAGAGGGAATATTCTGGAACCCACAGCTTGGGGTAAGGGGGTGTTGTGGTGGGGGTGGGTTAGACTTGTGTAAGTTGCTAGCTGTACATTTTGTAAAATTCTCAATGGCCTTGTTTAAAAAGTCCTATACATAATATTATGGAGTTAACATATTTGTATAGCTTTCAACAAATCATAGTTTTATTATATGAATACAAAAAACATCCCATTTATGCATTTTTAAATCCCCTGCAGTGACTGAATTTAACATTCAGATACGTTCCACCTGATTAATTGTTTTTATTTACATTTATATTTTACTAATTCATCTGATGCTTTTATCCAAAGTGGCTTACAGTAAAGAGAAGGATTACAATTCACGTGTGAACCTTGCAATCCTTTTCATGAAGCAGGGAAATGAAATGAAGTTGCATTTTAACATTTGCATGTTTATATTACATGCTTATTAATGGTCTATTTTCAGTTTTGCTCATTTACAACACAATTTAAATTTGTGTCTAGTTTCTAATTATGATATTTTCACAAGTAAGTAAGAGAAAAATTATATTGGTTGTGTTCTTACCTGCATTGATTAATGTAAGCTCATGGGAGCTGCACTTACACAAAAATGTTCTGAGGGCAGAATGAAAAATGATTGGTTCAGAGAGATAAGCAATCAGATAGTAAGTGAAGTGGGTTCAAGCAACTAGAGGAGGTGGGACCAACCAATTAGATTTCTGAATAGGTTGGAATTCAAATGAGAACCAGGCCTTGTTGTGTGTACACACACACACCATGACCAGCTTCTCATTGGAATTCCTGTAAAGATTTTACCGTTGTTTTGTGTCCTTTGCTACTTGAGATAAGTTGGATAAGTGGTGGGGAGATGGATGGATGGATGGATTAATGAATGGATGGATATTTCTATTTCCTGATGGGGTCAAAACTTATGCTGGTCTTTCTCTCTGCAGTACCTCAGGTGTCCATGGCAAAGCAGATTTTGGGGTCAAACCATCCATAAAAGAGAACCTCCTGACCGGGTCAGGTCTCGCTCAGGCCGACCCCCACTTGAGAGAGGGGCAGGCACTCTGGGAGAAGAAGGGAACCCAGGCCAGGAGTGAGGATACAGGGACAATGAGTAAGCCACAGGAGAGTGAGGAGGCATGGGAAAAAGAGGAAGAAACCGATGAGGCAGGGAGTAAGGAGCAGGAGAGGGAAGAGGCAGGGGAAAAAGAGGAAGAAACCGATGAGGCAGGGAGTAAGGAGCAGGAGAAGGAAGAGGCAGGGGAAAAAGAGGAAGAAACCGATGAGGCAGGGAGTAAGGAGCAGGAGAAGGAAGAGGCAGGGGAAAAAGAGGAAGAAACCGATGAGGCAGGGAGTAAGGAGCAGGAGAAGGAAGAGGCAGGGGAAA
>JAODJX010000109.1:9156162-9169888 GCA_026776945.1 Isichthys henryi
GGAGAGGGAAGAGGCAGGGGAAAAAGAGGAGGAAACCGATGAGGCAGGGAGTAAGGAGCAGGAGAGGGAAGAGGCAGAATCATGGCATAAAAAAAATGAAAGTCAGAATGCAGAATCCAAAAGTGAAGATAACAAGGCTGAGAAGGAAGAATTGCTGAGTACCAGTCATGAACCTGAGGACACACATTTAATGAATGAGGAAGGAGAGCTGTTGAATAAAGATCAGGAGAGAAAGGACACACAGTTTCTAAATCAGGAGCAGCAGAATGACTGGTCCAAGGAACTGGAGGAGGAGCAGGTCAGTGATGAAGCAGAGGGACTGAGGAAGTGTCAGGGAAGTAAAGAGGCAGAGATAATGAATGAGGACCAATATAGTGAAAAAGTAGGTCTACTGCATAAGGACAGAGATATAGAGAGGGCAGAGTTAGCAAATAAAAATGAGGACAATGACCATATAAAGGTACTGAATAAGAATGAAGAAAATATTATGGTGGAACTATTGATTAAAAAGCAAGGATGCAAGCAGGAAGGGTTATTAAGTAAGGAAGAGAAGGGAGTGGAGGCAGAGTTTCTGAGTGAGGAGCTTAACAATAAGGTGCAAGGGAATCAGGATACATACTGTGAGGAGGTAGAACCACTTAATGAGCATTCGGAGAGTGTGGTAAAGGATTCCCCAAATCAAAACCGGGATATGGGGTTGACTATAAACATATCAGGAGAAATGACACATGAAAAAAAAATAGTTATGTCAGTCAAACAGTTAGTGGACAATGCATCAAGCATCCAGGAAGTGAGTAAACAAAATGGGATGGATGCAGAGTTATTAAGTAAAGACCAGCAGAAAAGGAAGGCACAGCTACTGAGTATGTACCAGGAAAGTGGGGAGGCAAAGATGATGTGTAAAGACGAGGGCATGGAGGAAAGAGAGATACTGAGTAGATACCTTGGGGCTGTGCGGGCAGGTATCATGACAATGACCCAGAACCATAATGAGGAAGGGATGGTAAGTAAGGATGAGGCAAGTGGGGAGGCAGAGATACTAAATCCAGATCAGGAGTGTGTGGAGGTAAAGCTGCTGAATGAAGACGAGGACAGTGACATAACAGGGATACCGAGTAAGGATCAGGTCAGAGAAAAGACAGACTTACCGGGCTGTGACATGGAGAGCCAGTTGCTGAGTAAGCAGCAGCAGAGTGAGAAGGCCAAGATACTGAATCAATGCCAGAAGGGTGAGGAGATGCAGTTATTGTACGATGATCAGTATAATAAGGAGACAGAGCTGCTGGGTAAATACAATGAGACTGTGACAGCCCATGTGAAAATAACGCAGAATGGTAATAAAGCAGAGATGCTAAGTAAAGACCAGACTGGTGAGAAGGCAGAGCTACCAAATCAGAATAAGCAAAAGGTGGAGGTACATATACTGAATGAAGGCCAGAACAGTAATGACCTAGAGAACCTGGGTCAGGATAGAAAGGAGACAGATTGTGAGCTACAGGTAACGCACGAGGACAGTGAGGAGGCGGAAATACTGAATAAGCAGCAGGATGGCGATGAGGCAGTGATAATTAACCTGGTTCAGGAGGGTGAAGAAGCAGAGATCCTGGATGAGGATCAAGACAATGGGGAACTAGAGGACCAGGAGAGTGAGGAAACTGAGAGACTACAGGACGAGGACAATGAGGTGGCAGAGATACTAGACCAGGAAAATAAAGAGGGAGATATAACACATAAGGACCAAGTAAGAGAGGAGATTGACATAGAGAGTAAGGAGGCAGAGATACTGAATGACAACCATGAGTATAAGGAGGTGGAGTCACTGAATAAAGAGCAGGACAGTGAGAAGGCAGACATACTGAAAAGGCACCAAGAAGGTGGTGAGTTTGAGCCACTGAATACAGATAAGGATGGTGAGGAAACAGAGACAGAGGAGAGGTACTTGCAGAGTGAGGAGCCAATGATAATACAAGAGGACCAGGAGTATTTGGAGGCAGAGATGCTGAATATGGACCAAGACAGTGAGGAGGTAGAGACCTTGGAAAAGAAGCTAGACAGTGAGGAGATACCAAATCAGGACCAAGAGAGTGTGGAGGTATATATACAACATGAGGACCAGAACAGTAGTGATGCAGAGAACCTGGATGAATACCTGGAGAGGGAAGAGGCAGACATAACATACAAGGACAAGCAGAGAGAGGAGACAGATTTACTGAGTGCAGACACACTGGGTGAGGAGACAGAGATACTGAATAAGGTCCAGGACAATGAAGAGGCTGAGACACTAATTCAGGGTCAGCAAAGTGAGGAGACAGAGATTCTAATTCAAGATCAGGAGAGTAAGGAGGCAGAGGTAATGAATACAGACCAGGACAGTGTGGAGGTTTATCTACTGAATAAGGACTGGAACAGTAATGAGGTACAGATACAGAGTAACGACAAGGAGGGTGAGGAGGCAGAGATACTGAGCTGTCATCAGGAGGGAGAGGACATGGTGGTACTGAATAAGGAGCAAGATGGTGAGGAAATAATGATGCCAGACAGAGACCTGGAGACTGAGGAATCAGTGTTAATAAATCCAGGTCAGGACTTTTATGAGGCAGAGTTATTGAAGATGGACCAGATGTGTGAGAAGGTAGAAGTAATAAACCAGGACCAGGAGGGTGAGGAGGCAGAGATGCTAGATCAGGACCAAGACAGTGAGGAATTAGAGATATGGGACAAGGGCCCAGAGAGTGAGGAGACAGACAGACTAAATCAGGATGAGGAGCATGTGGAGGTACAGCTGCTGAAGATGGACCAGGACAATGAGGAGGTAGAGTTTCTGGATCAGAAGAATAAGGAGGCAGAGATACATAAAGATCAAGTAAGAGGGGAGACTGATTTAGTGAGCATAGACATGGAGACTGAGGTGCAGTTTAAAGTCAAGGAGAGTGAACGGGCAGAGATGCTGAATGACAACCAGGAGTGTGTGGAGGTAGAGTTACTGAATAAAGACCAGGACAATGAGAAGGCAGATACCCTGGACATGAAGCTAGACAGTAAGGAAGCAGAGATACCAAATCAGGACCAAGAGAGTGTGGAGGTATATATACAACATGAGGACCAGAACAGTAGTGATGCAGAGAACCTGGATGAATACCTGGAGAGGGAAGAGGCAGACATAACATACAAGGACAAGCAGAGAGAGGAGACAGATTTACTGAGTGCAGACACACTGGGTGAGGAGACAGAGATACTGAATAAGGTCCAGGACAATGAAGAGGCTGAGACACTAATTCAGGGTCAGCAAAGTGAGGAGACAGAGATTCTAATTCAAGATCAGGAGAGTAAGGAGGCAGAGGTAATGAATACAGACCAGGACAGTGTGGAGGTTTATCTACTGAATAAGGACTGGAACAGTAATGAGGTACAGATACAGAGTAACGACAAGGAGGGTGAGGAGGCAGAGATACTGAGCTGTCATCAGGAGGGAGAGGACATGGAGGTACTGAATAAGGAGCAAGATGGTGAGGAAATAATGATGCCAGACAGGGACCTGGAGACTGAGGAGGCAGTTCAGGGTCAGGACTTTGTTCAGACAGAGTTATTGAATATGGGCCAGATGATTGAGAAGGTAGAGATAATTAACCAGGATCAAGAAGGTGAGGAGGCAGAGATGCTGGATTGGGACCAAGAGTATGTGGGGGTAGAGTTACCATGTACCTTGCAATACAGATACAAGACTCATCTAAGAGATGCATTTGATAACCTTCGGGAGGTGGGGGGATCTGAAAATGAATGTGACCCCCACACGCCCAGGGCAGTTGTGGAGGACAATGAGTGGATCTGGGACTGTGAGCTGCTAAAGGAGCAGCAGTTCTATTCTGGGTGTAATGAGAAGAAGGAGAGTTGGGATGAAACAGATGAAGCTGAACTGGGGACAACAGCCTACAAAGAAAGAAGTGAACTGGGGAGTCAGATAGACAATGTTATTTATTGGCAAAGATGGAGCGAAGACGAGTTTGGAAGAAACAAGGACACCAGCCAGATATTAGCTAACGATCTTTACCCCATACCAGAGGAGAATGAAACTGAAAATAATTTAGAATATAATAATGTACAAATAACACAGGATATAGCAAAAATTCAAGAGACGCCACAAGCTGCTGACCAAAGCAACACAATCATTCACTTTATCAAAGATAACCATGAGTTAAAGGAAATTCAAGAAAACAAGTGCATTTTGTCAGAAGGTGATGTTACAGAGTGTGATGAGCAAAGGAATGTAGTTAAACTAATGGAGTTGAGGGGAAAAACTGAAGACTTAAACACTTTTGAAAATAATAAAGAACATCGAGTTGTAGAAACTATAGAGGGAACGACTGGAAATACCGTGGAAAACAGACGATGTCCAGCCACTTTAGCAAATGCTGTAAACCAAACAGACAGCAAGGACTTAAGTGAACGTGTCATTCTGGATGGAGAAAAACAAGAAGCAAATGCTATAAAGCAGAATCCTGACAGTGTTCTGGTAACAAGTGATGCACTGGGAGGAGGAAACACAGACTCTACCTGGGTGCCTGAGATACCGAATAATGATGATGAGACAATTTGCACTGGGATGGCAATACAAACAGATTCAATAGTCCGCGAAATGGGTGCAATGAGAGGTCGTCAAGCTATGGCAGAGACAGCTGAGGGACTTGAAGTTATTCAGAATGCTGAATTTCAAATGGATAGAGGTAGAATACAAATGCAGGGAAGTTGTGAAAAGGACAGGGGTGATGTTATAGAGCATCTGCAGTTAAGTATGGAAAGCGACACGAAATGGGATGGAGGCATTAGTCAGGGCTGGGACACGGTAGAGATGGAGATGGAATTCGAAGAAAAGACGCAAAGGCAGAATAATTATGAAGGAGCAGGGTTCAAAAAGCTAAGTGAAGTAATAACTCAAGAAGTAATAGAACGTGGAGATGGTACCGCAGGACAGCACAAAGGTGATGGGAAGAATTGGGATACATTTGAAGGAGGGTTAGCGCAGGGAGATATAGCACTAAAGCTTAGTGAAAAGGAAAGCCTTCACACTGATAGGGCTGTAGAAGATTACAGTAATGACTGCCCCCATGAAAAATGGGACGAGACACCTGTGTTCAATCAATATCGTGGTTTTGAGGAGCTAGAACAAAAAATATCAACAGGTGAGGAAAAGTTGTTAGCATATCAGGGTGATGGATTAGAGATGAAGACTGAATGTTTACATGTTGGACCAGCTCAGGCCAAAGAAACAGAGGGTGGGCAGCAAAAGGACAAAGGCAGTGATCTAATAGAACGTGAAGAAGCATCTGCAGGTTTCTCAGAGGATAGTGAAAGTTTAATAGAGAAGCTCAATTGCGACATGAATGTTATGGAGTGGGAGCTTCTTGCAGAACAGGGAGAGAAAGACAATGAAAGGCGAAGTGAGGCTTGCAAAGATAATAACCAATTACTGACAGAATTAGTGGAATATGGCAAAAGAGGGTCAGACATGGTAGGAGTGGATGATACATCCAGATCTAGCAATAAACAAGGTGTATCATTAATACAACATGTGAATAGTGAGGACAAGGACAAAGAGGGAGTGAAGAAACGAGAGCAAGGGGCAGAAAGACACAGGATGACACTAGAGGAAGTATGTGGAGAAGAGGAGCTGAGAATGGAAGCCATACGAATTTATGAGGAGGCGGAGCAGGAGATGAGTGGAGATGTGATGGCTGAAAGGGAGGCGGCAGCAAAGGAACAGAAAAATAGAGAAGATAAAGGGAAAGAGGGATTCAGGGCCATGGGTGGAGGAATTGTTGTGACGCCGGAGGACAACAGACAGCTTGCTATTGGCTGTCTCCCCACAGGCAGCTGGAGCCCACCGATATCGGGCCAGGACCTACTATACAACATAGTTCTGGTTGGCAGCAGCAGTGTAGGCAAGACCTCCTTCATGAAACGCATCCAGAGTGGGGATTTCACCCTGGACCACTGTGCCACAATCGGTGAGTAACATTCTCCAGTGTCACAAGATACCACTGGAGCCCTACACAGTTTTTGGTTCACCCTCATTTAACACACCGGATTCAACTCCTTGTGCTAATTACCACGCAGCTCTTGTGCTGAATCATTTGTGGTGGAACAGGGAAAGAGCTAAGCTACACAGGGCTCCGGCCCCCCAGGACTGGAGTTTGACACCCCTAATATAGTGTGTTTGTATGTACATGTTAGGTCTTGACAGCTGTATCCAGTCTCTGTTGGTGGATGATAGACGCGTCCTTCTACAGCTGTGGGACACTGCTGGACAGGAGAGGTAAGAGATTCTACTTAAGTTCAGAATATCAATTGCATATACAGTATTAATAATTGTGGCAGATTACAGCCACCCCTTCATATTCACAAGGGTTTGGGGTAGAAGATCCCCACGAATGTGCAGGTTTGCAAATAATTCTCGGGCCCATTTTTAAAAATGCAAAAATGATGACACTGAAAAATGTAAAAGTTAGTGTGACAAATGTGAGATTCCATGATCACAGAGATGGGTCTGACACAAGAATGAGGCTGCTTGCAGAGACGAAGATGCGTGGTTTGACCAAGCTAAGATGCATAGATCCCATAGTCTATTTTCCTATCGACATACATTTTAATGTTAATTAAATTATCTGGGCATTTCTGCAATCTTTCAGAAAACTCCAAATGTATTCCTGTTTAATTGTCCAAGGCCAAGACACGGATAACTTCATCTGTTGGGGCAACTGTGTGTCTGTATATATATGCTGTCAGTTACAATGTGCTGTTCTTCTCAGGTACCACAGCATTACTAAACAGATCTTACGCAAAGCCCAGGGACTGCTGCTCATGTATGACATAACGTGCATTGATAGTTTCAACAGTGTCCAATACTGGATGTCCTGCATTCAGGTAATGTTCTTATACCATTCTGTCAGACCCTCTTAATCTCCTCAGAAGCCGGATACAGCTGCTCTCAGCAGGAGCCATAATGATTAAACAGCAGAACAAATGCTGCTACACTGTAGGTTTTAAAGTCCAGTAGGAATCCTGCTATTCTACATTGAAAAACATATATATTTTTTCTAAACTGCATCAGAAAAGTTTTGTGTGTGTATATATATATGTACACACACACACATTATATTGCCAAAAGTATTGGGACACCCCTCCAAATCATTGAATTCAGGTGTCCCTGTCACTTCCATAGCCGCAGGTGTATAAAATCAAGCACCTAGGCCTGCAGACTGCTTCTACAAACATTTGCGAAGGAATGGAACCTAGAGAACTTCATGGAATGGGTTTCCATGGCCAAGCAGCTGCATCCAAGCCTTACATCACCAAGTGCGACACAAAGCATTGGATGCAGTGGTGTAAAGCACGTCAGTGTTCTGACAAGCTGAGCCACCTATCTTGACTCGCTATCGAGCCTTTCTGCGCATGTGTAGTTCCACCGTCTTAAGATTAGGGATAGGTTTTAGGGGTTAGGGTTAGGGTAAGGGTTTTTTGGGGGGTTAGGTTAAGGGTTAGGGTTAGGGTTAGGATTAGGGTTAGGGCTATCGATTAGCATTACCGGTAGTCTAACTCGACAAAGTGGCTCAACTCGACAGAACACCAGCACTGGTCTCTAGAGCAGTGGGGACGTGTTCCCTGGAGTGACAAATCATCCTTCTCTGTCTGGCAATTCAATGGAAGAGTCTGGGTTTGGCGGAGAACGACACTTGCCTGACTGGATTGTGCCAAGTGTAAAATTTGGTGGAAGAGAGATTATGGTGTGGGGTTGTTTTTCAGCGGTTGGGCTTGGCCCCTTGACTGGTCTGCACAGAGCCATGACCTCAACCCGGTAGAACGTCTTTGGGATGAATTAGAGTGTGAGGAGTCTGCGAACCAGGCCTTCTCGTGCAACATCAGTGCCTGACCTCAATGCTTTCCTGGAAGAATGGTCAAAAATTCCCATAAACATACTCCTAAACCTTGTGGACAGCCTTTTTAGAAGAGCTGAAACTGTTATTGCTGCAAAGAGTGGGCAAACTCCATATTATGTATATATTAAAAATGGGGTGTCATTAAAGTTTGTGTGTAAAGGCAGGTGTCCCAATACTTTTGGCAAAACAATGTATGTGCATATTGTACATAATGGAATTGATACAGCTAATGATTTCTGAGTAAGATTAAGATCTTGCTAAGTCAGATATCCCACTTTATTTCAAACTACGGTCAGGGTTACAACCTGAATTGGTCATAATTTTCTAACAAAGTAAGTCTCTTAGGAGAGTTTTAGCCTCAGCTTTTTATGTCTTTGGTTAGTTGAGACCATATAAACAGGTCTGACTCTTTAAACGTGGAAGTGAGAAAGGCACTCTCGCATAAGATTTTTATCTATAGCAATCTTGCCTCTGACAGGAAGGAGCCACAGATGATGTCATCATTATGTTGCTGGGCAACAAAAATGACAGCTTCAAACGAGAAGTCCCTCTTCATGAGGGGGAGAGGTTAGCTAAGGTATGATGACATACTAACATCTGTCAACTTCAGCTCTCGGATTTTATAGGCCATAGCTTCATAGTATTATCACTATCGCTAAACTTTTAATTAAGGTTATTTAATTTTTACAGAAGCTTACAGGTCATTTCATCAGTTTCTGCCCCGTTTTCCACTAAACAATATAAATTCAGCAGGGTATTTCCAGAAACACTTGACTAATTTTTATGGTTAGTCATTAGGGACTGACGACAGACCACTGATTTTCCATTGAACTGACCAAGCAACTACTATAAATGTCAACAAAAAACAGTTAAGGTCTTTATGAAAAAACTGACTCTGAACTACAGACAGAAAGCTGTTTACTGTTCAGTTCTTCTTCATAAGAGAAACAGAAGCCAATATTGGTTGTAGGCCACACTGAAAATAACAGATCTTATTACCACACAGCAAATAACCCACAGAACCATACGAATGTTAATTTTGGACACTATTCCTGATCTAAGTATTTGCGCAAGGCAGACTGCAGCACGTATTCTCTGGTAGGGTTGGCTCATGATATCGTTGCTGTATATTGAGCAATATGAGGTCCTGACATTATTTACTGGATATATTTCTTTTAAAGGAGTACAGAATTAAGTTCATGGAGTGTAGCGTTGCCACTGGGGAGAACATGACACTCTCGATGGATACTTTGGCCCGGTATGTCCCTTGGCAAATCTACGATTAAGACCCTTAATTAGTATAAATGACTGTCACTAATTTAACTTACAGTGTCACTGTTATTGCACCATAGAGATTATAATGTGAATGCCACTTAATTTTCTTGCATTCAAATGTATCCCCACACCTAATGTCTATTTGCATTTTGCATACTGATACAGCAGGACTGTTAGCATTTATGGAAAGACTTTCTGCTCTTACGCTTCCTGTTTCTGTGCTGCCAGGATGCTCAAACAGCAGACGGATCAGAAGGAAGAAGCACCGTTGATATTACGCAAGGAGCAGCCGAAGCAAAAATCAGGCTGTTGCTGATTCGCTCATAGAAATGCCATCCAAAGCACACAGCTTGTTTTATATTGTACACATGCCTGTGTAAACCAATTATAAAAGGCCATATAATTCAGGTTTTTTGTCATGGAAAACCACAGAAATTAGTCAAAGATTACAAACAAATGGGACATTTACGAAATCCTACTGTGAGCATCAAAGCATCATCCTAACTGTACAAAAACTATGTGACTATGAAATATGTGAATATGTTTTCCACAGATAACAGTAACAGTGGCCAAGAGGGAGCCACCAATCTTGGCCCAAAGGTTCATGTTTGCAATTCATAAAAGTACAATTATTGCTCAACCATTCCGTCATCTTCACTATTAAAGTTTATTAATGCCTTAAGAAATGGGTCGTTAGCTTTCTTGCAGAAATAAGTAGAAGCTTATCTCTGGCTCTGCCAACAGTGTTTAAAATGCTGTTATGTTCTAAAACAGACCTGATATCCTATATCTGTAATTTGCTAAATGTTTCTCAGCTTTATATAATACTCAAAAGAATGTACATAAAAATATGTATTAAACAATTAACAATTAAACAGTGTACGTTTTTTTAAGTAAACCTGCCATACTTGCAGCAGGAGTAGGATTGCGTAGGAAATTGTTGACATTTTGTTTTTATTCAGCACAGATGCAACTGCTATTTACTATTAACAAAATCCAGCAGTACATTGACAGTCTGAACCAACGGGGAACTGATTTCTTTGAGATATCAGAACCATCATCTGCCTTCCATTCTGGTTAATGTAGCACATAGGCTGCAGTGAGGCTTTAACCCTGGAGACTGACTCTGGAATCACAGAGCACAAACTGATAAACTACGGGGCAGTTTTGAGATGTCAGTTTGCCTAATTCTGCCTAATCGCCTGAGGAAACTTAAATCCGGTGGGTTTATTAACCTGCAAGACTGTAGCTCTGATTCTTAAGGTGTGTAATGCAACAGAGATGGAGGTTAAAAAAGAGGCACCTTAGGCCAGTAATTGGAGCTGTGCCATTTCTTTTGCAATATTTTTTGCAAAGTTACATTCAGCTACAGTACCTCCCTTTTACTCCCCACATCATTCACTACCTTTCACAACTTAGATAGTATCCCATACCTAATATCTGCATCAGTCTTACTGACCACTTACTATCATGCTATCTTACAATTTTGCTCAATGTCATTTGCACTTTGTGTAATGTCTTTGCATTTTATCTATGTGTTTATATCCTTGACCTAATTGGCTATATGCTAAATAGTTTTTCCCGAGGATCAATAAATTTGGTAACACTTTCTATGAAGCTCTCATCTGTAATGCATTATAGATACCTTCAAGATGCATTACAAAGCATCTATAATGCATTATTACAGTTACTGTAAAATTAATAAAGCATTATGACATTTTCTATAGACAGTCATAAGTTATTATAGTGTTGATTATAATATTTAATAAGCTCCATCATCATAACATCACACAAACGTGAGCTCTCATGAGAACTGCTCTGAACCTCCTAACCTGTAGAGGGCAGAAAGAACAATCTGTGTTTGTTAGGAAAGCTCAGTCAGTGTTTCCGGAGGGACCCACAACTGTATACCTGTGCACCTGCTGAGAGGAAAGTTTGGAAAAGAAAGGTTCCACTGAGATTTCTCAGCAAGCAAATAAAACAAAAGAACACTCCACTCATGCTTAAGACACTGGAGATGCAACTGGCTATCAACTTGTCAAATTATGTTAGATCTCAACAACTGATCTCTTGCCCAAACCTGAAAACCTGCCTGCTAAAACTGAAGGAACAACTCAATTATCTTCTTCATTTGGAAGTGAAGTTAGGCTGATAACCTTCAAAGATAAACAACAAAAATATTGCTTCGTTTTAAATAAACATTTTTTAAACTACACATCTCATTCTCATTTTATTCAATATCCCAGCCATCAAAACAAATATTTACAAATACAATGTGGCCTTTTTTTGTTGTGCAGTCTTATGTTGCCGAAACGGGCACATAAAGACATTTTCCAGGAGTCACCCTACGCTATTTCTGCCACTGAGTGCTGGCCCCTCAAAATGTATTTTTAAGAATGTTTGTGGGAAGCAGAAGTGAAATTCAGAAAAAGAAACCCCCTCCCCCTCATGCTCCGTTAGCTACAGGCTCCGCCTTCTTCCTTTTCATGATATGCCTTATGTTCTGACGACCAGAGGTGACTTCAGAGGAAACAAAAATTAACCAGGTAAGAATGTCTTATTGATCCTTTCCGCAAAAGATTGATGGCAGAGTGATAAGTGAGATCTAAATTTTAGCTTTTACATGTTTTGTTCTTTGGAACCTGTAGGTGATGTGTCTGTCTGTTTTTGGGCTGTCAAAAGTCACATTTTTTCCTTAAAAAGCATTTTATATTTATATATTGCATGGACGTTGGCGAAGCTGAACTATTACCGCTTCCTAAGTGTCAGACGTCACTAATGCTTCAAGTCCATCTTTATTACTCTAAAGCTGTGTTTTGTTTCCAATGAAAACTTGACAACAGCGTGCTGTTAATATCTCAGACCTTTGAAGTATTATTTAAATTAGTTTTAGCAAGTATTACGGTTAACACAATGCAGTATTCTTTAGATAGCCCTGATACTGAACCTTTTCGGTTTACTTTCAAGAATGAAATAAGGTTGTAATACCAAGAGGCTCCTGGTAATAAAATTGGGTTTTTTTGGAGGGGTTGTATGAAAGATAGCACCTTTTAATCACAACAGATCACATTCAGGTCAGGAGACCTGTTTTGACAAGATATAAACACATCACATGAAACTTAAAAAAACACCAAAAAATAGGGAAGTTGATCTGTTTGCAGTAAAACATTAAAAAGGTTAATAAGATTTCAAAGATGTTGATAGATAGTAGTTTGGAGAGAAGGCCTGCCGCCCAGACTGCTGGTATTGTGTCATAGACTAGGAGTGACTCATGATTAAAAGTTTCAAAATTGGGTTTCACACAGTTATAGTCTTGCTTGTTTAGGCACCAGTATACAACTTTTTAGTGTGTTAGGAAGGAGGGTTTCTAGCACGTATCAACATGCTGGTTGTTCCCTTGTCCAAAAACCTTTCTGTTATGGTCAGGTACCAGAATAAGGGTTTTGTTGTTGCAGAATAGAAATCATTTGATGGGTGTACAGAGGTGATAGGATTGTTGTCATTCTGGTTGCATGTATAAGTGGTTGAATTGGAGCTTAATTATAACATATGTTGGTCTCTGATTGTGCAGCATTACAAAAAGTTGTATTGTTTGTAGATTAAAAATGTATGAAGCATGCTTCTTTTGCTAGTTGTCATTGCAGGTTTTTTCTTAGTATAAAAATGTATTTAAAGAGACCATCCCCGTGACTCCAGTCTTCCACTACTGTGAATACAGCCATTAAAATGCAATAGGAATTTCTCAGCAGGGAGTTGCGTAGAACGTGGATGCATCCATATTCGTCTTCTACAGGGTTGCGGTGCCTCTAGAACAGGGGTGGGCAATCTTATGCGCAAAGGGCCAGTGTGTATGCAGGTTTTTGGGATAACCTTTAGGTCAAATGTTCAAACCCAGGTGTGAGGACTCTTCAGCCAATCAGTCTTCTAATTCGTAAACTAATTAGGAAGTTGTGGTGAAAACCCACATATACACAGGTCCTTTCTGGATAAGATTGCCCATCCCTGGTGTAGAGTCTATCCTAGGCAGCATAGGGCATGGATGGGGTGCCAATCCATCGTAGAGCACAGACACACAAAGCAAAGGCAATTTAACAACATGGCTTTTTCTGTGTAGCTGAAGGAAACCCACACATCACAGGCAGGATGGGTGGTATGCATGCTTGTCTTGATGAGACACACAGCAAACTGATCCTCTATTTATAGTTTTCAGAATTTTCTTTTGATGCATAGGAAATAGCGTGATGTTAAACTAAATGTGTCAGTTAAAGATGAATTCCACACGAAATTAATTTTGCCATTTGTTTTTAGCTTTGTCAGCATTTATCGGATTGTATTTCCAGCTCAGCCTCACCCTGAAATGCATATATGAGAAGCTGTACAGGAAGTTAGAAATGGAAACTTCTGAACAGGAACAGGAAGTGCAGTCCATTTTTGTGCTGCCTAGTGTAACCGGTCAGTCCCTGCCTGTACTCTGCGTTGTGTTTTAGGGTTTCAACAGGTGTGTGTGGGGTGCAGGAGGA
>JAODJX010000109.1:9169988-9196362 GCA_026776945.1 Isichthys henryi
CCATCAGGTTAAACAGAAAAAGGAAAACAGAATCTTGTATAATTATAAATTAAAAGTAAAATAATAACCTGTTACACTAGCATGACGCATGATTGTTTTTCTAAACAACTGGTGGGTCAGAAGTGTTTAGAGCTATAAGTTATATTGACCTCTCTCAACAGGGCATAAAAGTGTTCTTCTGTCGGACTGAGCACCAGTCAATAACAATGTCTCAGAGCTGCCTGAACTGTCTCAAGTACACAATGTGTGCAGTCAACTTTCTCTGCTGGGTAAGCTTCAGTGTCAATCTCATTTAAACAATCTAATTTTTTGCTTCAAAAGTCTATTCTGATTGTCATTCAGTGAATTACAATAGGTTCCACAGGAATCCACTTCATTATAGTCTATAAGGTGTGGAAGCTAAGCAGATAGCCAGTACATTTACTGCATGAATGTGCTACTGACCTATCCAGATGCCTTTTTTAGCCAAATTCCAAGTTTGCTAAGTATATTCAACGTGCCAAGTGAAACAGCATTCATGTCAGTTTGTATTTATTTTGCCAGGGTTTCTGCCATGCATTCTCCATGGAATATTTAATAGATAGCTTGTTGCCATGAACTTAAGACACTTAAGTTTTTGACAAGGAATATGCTACCTTCACATTATGCTTACTGTGCTATAATACATAGACTAAATGTTCAGTTATGTACTCACTCCTGCTTGTTGCTTTTGAATTCTGTTATGGGGAATATGTTCATTTATGGCCTCTTCTCTCTGTGTGTCAGTTGTTTGGGACAATCGTCCTTGGCTTCGGGGTCCACCAGATGATGAACTCCAAGTTCTCTTCGTTGATCCCAACCGTCCCCTCTATCAATCTAGCCAGTGGCCTAGTGATCATCGGCACTATTGTGACCTGCATCTCATTCCTGGGTTTCCTGGGTGCCCTCAAAGAAAATCGATGCCTTCTCTTATCTGTGGGTGTCCCCGCTCTTGTCTCGTAATCTCTTCTGTGGGTTTCACTGGCCGTTTCTCATTGACTGTCCATATTCTTGTGGGTTCGCCCCACTGGTTACTTCATCCTGTCCGGTGTGTCACAGTCCTGCCACATTTTACAGGGTCTAGATTGAACAACATTATCATAATCATACTGTTTTTCTTGGTGAGGGTTGCCATGGCAGCATCCTGAGCAGGTCAGACCAGATCATCTTTCCAAGAATACAAATTGTATTACCTAGATGCCACATTGTAAGCATACTCTGTTGGCATAGACTAGGAGTTTGCATGCTTCAGAGATCAATAGATGTATGTCACCTAGAGCATGAGCTCCCGATGGTGCTTTTTAAGGCCAGCAGGTCTGTGGAGATTGGCCAGACAAACTATCATTTGATAATAGCTGTCATGAAAGGTACCAAGCAAAACCAAAGTGCTGTGCCGGGAATAGGGTTGTTGGGACCCTGGAGGTGGTGTAACCCACCAAGACTTACAGGGAAGCAGCAGTGTACAGCCGGTTTGTTAGCTCACCACCTGCAAGGTGAACAGTGGGACTTTGGTGTTTGGTGTGAGAGGAAAAGACGCATAACAGATCAGCCTGTTTGTCATTTGTTACCTCAGATGCACATCCTGTACCTTAAAATATGCTTCTCTCCACTTCACCTTCTGCTTCTTCTTCTCTCATCTTTCACTGCACGGATGGTGGTTCACAGTCATTTCTCTTTCAAGCTTCACTACATTCTGACTGTTTCTGAGTCAGTACAACACTAAAATTTGCATGAACATCTACCAGGGACTGGTCGGCCCCCAGCCATCTGGGGTCCTAGGAGCCCTGGCCTTGCCTCGTACGGGAGTGGCTGCTCCCTCCTCTCCTGGCTGGAGTGGGGGCGTGGCTGTCATTGGGACGTGGGGCCCCGGCTTTTCTGTGCTCTTCGTGGGCTGCGGACGTCCTGGTCCCCCCGGGTCTGTCTCCGCCGACCGCTGGCTCTTGTGGGGTGTGGTTGCGGCCTCCCACCCTTGCTATTTAGTACGTTCCATGTTGAAAACACACGCACACAACACACACACACACACACACACACACACGCACACAAGCCCGAAACTCGCCTACACAATTGAGCACGCATGTACATATACTTGCACACGCCCATCCGAGCACGGACAAACATTTTATATGCTTGTATAGCTGTGTTCCTTTCTTCATTCTTTATTTTTGTTTGTTCCTGAATTTATCCATCTCTGCGCTTCTTTCAGATGCCGTTGATCTTTAGCCTTTTCTCTCCTTCCCTCCTTTACACATGCAGCTATTGGAGGTTGTGTTTTCTACTCCTACTCGTATCGCTCTTGACTTATGCTTCTCACTTACTCCTTTTCTTTTTGTTCTTTTATTTTATTTCTTTTTCTTCTCCCTCCTAATCTGTCCCTCCTCTCCGGCCAGCTCACCCACTGCGAGATTTTACATGTGCTAAAAATGAAACAAATAAATAAAATAAAAAGAAATCGACCAACATGAGGGGCCTATAGGGAGTTCACAGAGCCCCTCGTGGTAAAGCAAACATGTCTGGCACAGCAGTGCATTGCGACCATGATTTGCATGAACATTTGAATATCTCTCTCAGTCTGATGTCATAGTTTGATTGTTACTGTTGTCATCGCTGAGAGATTTGTGTCTTTGCTGTTTGCAGTTTTTCATCTTGCTCTTCATCCTAATGATGGCTGAACTGTCTGTGGCCTGTCTTCTGCTGTTGCATGAGAAAAAGGTGAGTTGGTTGTGTGTGTGTGTGTGTGTGTGTGTGTGTATTCCACACCTATACAAAACATACAGTGACTGAGTTTGACAAAACAGTCTAAATGCTTGAAACATACTTATATATCGGTTCTGCAAGTATTTTAACTGTATCTCATGACGTATTTTAATGTTTGGATTTTACATGGGAAATTTTGATTTTATTATTAAACACTATACAATTTAAAACAATGTTAACTTTATAAAAACATGGGGATGGCATAACTTAACCAGTGGGGGGCTGACCTTAGCTGTTCCATCCATCCTCTAACTGTATGTCTTGGATAGAGTCCTGGGGGGCAAGAGCCATTCCCAAGTAGTGCAGGGCACAAGGCTGGGCTGCACCCCACACACCTACCCGTCCATCACAGTACACACATACTGCCGACAGTTTAGAGTCTAACTGCGTGCCTTTGGAAGCCAGAGAACTGAGTGTGATCAGACTGAACTAAACTAGTTTCTTTTAGGTGTTCTATGTATTAGCTTATGCATGAGCATAAATGGAAAGTTAATGGAATAGTTAACTCTCTCAGACACTATGCATGTTTAAATGTGTATCTGCACTTTAGTTTTTGTATTTTTTTTACTTCATCTGCTTACCATATACATTTCATTTTTTTTTTAATCGGTCTGGGGATCCGTATTTAGTTGTTATTTATTAATCTACAAATGCTATACACATATCTGCATATGATAGAAATACCCTCCACGCTATAATATTTATTTTTCCCGAACCGTGTTTGAAAATGTATTAATTCTGATTGCAGGCAGTTGAATTGCAGTAGACAGTCATATTGTGTTTTTCCTTTGCAGATCGACAAATTCATTGAAAATGACTTAAATAATAGTCTGAAACAATCTTTAACAAATAAGAATGAAACTGATGACTGGGACAAAATACAGGAATTTGTAAGTCCAAATTATAATTATAATTTCAATCAACTTTTTACTTTCACTGTTATTTTGCACATTTTATTAGTTCAATTTGGTGAATAAGTTTTATTAATTTTATAAAGTAAATATTGTAAGCAAGCATTTATATTGCCAGACTGAAACTATATTTAATTCATTGTTTTCTGTTTAATTCCTAATTAGTGATGTGGATCAATAGTCATAAACATAGATTTTTCTGATATCATCGTGTAAAAACATTTTAAAATGATAACTTGTTTCACAATATACAATCATTACGTAGTCATGATATAATTAAGAAATATTATTTGCTTCTCAGCAAGCATTTTTATAAAGTGTGACATGCATAAACTTTGGTGGAACAAATTATACTTTCTCACAACATTTCTACTATAAGAACAAAAATTCTGCACCTTGAAAGAAACAGGATCAGCCTGCATTGCATGTTGATTTTGTTGCTTGCAGTTTCAGTGCTGTGGTGTTTATAATGCAACTGACTGGGGTGATAATATTCCTCACTCCTGCTGTCAGTCTTCCGGCTGCCAGAATAAACCATCCTACTGGGAAAAGGTAATGCAGAGTACAGGCAGATCTCACCACCATAACCTTCAGTTCTAGATTTTAAACTCATTTGGTCTTTAATTTGCAGAGAATGATTTGTCTGATTTATCTGTTTTATTTCTTTGAGTCTTTCTCCTGCTCAAATTCTTCCCAAAGTTTCTTCCTTTTTCATTTGTATGTTCACTTGAGCATGAATCACTTTTATGGACTCTTACAACAAAGGTTTACAAGCTTTTGAGGGATGGGATCACACACATATGCAAAAATGATCAAATTAAACAACCATTATCAAATTTATGATGAAATTTAATAAATTGCAAAATGTCATATTTAAATGAGTATACAGGAATTTATCTGGCAGTTATATCTGTACAGATGTTGTACATTTAAATATTGTGCAAGAATGGATTGCAAAATTTGCAAAATATTCTTTAAAACATTTTAAAGAAATTTGGAAGCCCGTAATTATAGATGTTTTTACATATGAATCTTGTTCAACATGAATTGTGAAGTTCTTAATCAGTTGCACATTTTAAGCTAATGGTATGCTAATTAACGATATGCAAAACATATGGTTACAAGTGACTGTCCAATAAAATGTCATGGATCAAACCCTTAGAGAGGTTATCATCCTCAAATGGACAAATAATAGATAACAAATAATGGAGTGTCAATACTATGTCCGTGCTGGTAATGTGATGTCCCTGTCTGCCTGCCCCCCCCCCCCCACTCCCAGGGCTGCTACATAAAACTGAAGGACAACTTTGAGAATAACCTTCTGACAGTTGGGGCCATTGTGATTGTCATGTGCATCGTTGAGGTACAACAGCTCTCCTCGAAACACTTCTACATTCACACCAGTTCCAAACCATTTTCATACAGTATTCAGCCTTTGGCTTAGTTAATGTCACAGGTTGTGGTCTTTATGGTGAAATAAATGATATGCGAAATAATCATGGTATTGTTCTGTAGAATATTGTTCCATGCAGCATAATCACTGTTGCACAATGCTGAATGGAGACCCACTGTGTGAACGTGAATATCAGAATTCTCAGAAAATTGTTATATAAAGTTTATTAGATATTAAAAAAAAAAATTATTTAATAAATATATATTAAATAATAAATAAATGTTATTAAAAAAAAATAAATTAAAAATTGCACTTTCCCAACAGAGTATTCAGATAGATGGTTTTCATAGCCTGGGTCTTTATTTAGCTAGTATCTGAAGAATTCATTGTGGAGTCTTAAAGCACTTATGTATGTCGCTCTAGCTAAGGGTGTCTGCCAAATGCTGTAAATGTAAATGTAAATTAAATGATCAGCCACAGGACAATCAAGAATACATTTTCCAGATGTTCAAATTAAGATCAGAAAGCCTTCGATGACTTTCAGATGGTATTGTGTCCATCCTACCATTGCTGACAGTGAACCAAATGTCACATAAGAGGGTGATATTTGGGTGATATTTGATATGTGACCTGCCATTTATCTGACACATTGCATATTTTTAGGTTTCCATAGAGGACGTAGGATTTCCCATAAAATACTATTAGCAAATTCAGAAGTTCCATAAGCAAATCAAATATCTCCCCCAAATGTTGTGCTTACATGGGTCATCAGTTGTCTGGTCTGACTCTCGATCTGTATCTCCACGGTCTCGAGTAGGTCTTGGCCATGTGCTTCTCCATGACCCTGTTCTGTCACATCAGCCAGTCCGGACTGGGCTACAAGTGAAGCAGCCTGTGAATATGGTAACCATCCAAGACAGCTGGAGGTGAAGGTCAGGAAAGTTCCCCTTGCAGTCACAGCCCTCTGAACCGATCTCACTTTATTTGTTTTGTATTATAGCCATTGCTTTTTAAATGGAAAGCCTTTATTGTCATTGTATATGTCAGTTACACCAAAATTGTCCTTAAATTATATACAGGGCATTTTCATATGCTGATGATTTTGTGAAGGTAATTGAATTTAGAAGGTAATCAACTACATTGCGTGGTATTAATTATTTTGAGACTGAATTACTTTAGCTTTTAAAATATAATCATAATAAACTTTATCTTCTGTTTTTACTAACATTATTTATCTGAGAAACAAACAGCCGTGGAAAAAATTAAGAGACCACAGCACAATTTTTTGTTTCACTCATTTCTCAGTTTATGGGTCTGCATCTGAGAATAATATATGTTTTTTCTGCAAACTGCAACCTGGTTCTTCTCTGTTTCTCCACGATGAAGGGCTTCTTCCTTGCTCTATGGGACCTCAGTCCTGCTTCTAGGAGCCTGATACACACTGTCCTAGCAGTGAACTTCACACCTGCACTTACTGTTTCCCGTTCCTTTTGAAGGTCATCTCTGGCATTAGAATATCACTTCCGCCTTTTACCTGGCTGGTCTTTTGGTCGTTCTCAGTGTCTCCTGCTTCACCTTATTTTCATGCCCTGCTGTCTTAGAAATTTTTGAACCTGGAAGCAACCTACTGCTCAGTGTCACCTTCTGCCAGCAGAACCACGACTAAACCAGGATTTAAAAATGCAGATTTAAATATAGAGTGGTCTCTTCATTTTTTCCATGGCTGTATATGATGTCACATGACCCTGTGATGGACGGGCATCTGCCGTGTGTCCTGAGCCGTGTGGATCTTCAGGCTCACCTTGAATCTACACTTGATAAGAGGGTGTAAAAATGGCAGCAATTTTTGCAAACATTTCACTGGTCATTTACTGTATACAACGTGCAGCATGTTCACGGCAAACACAGCTTGACAACCAATGCTGCAAAAGTTTGTTGCTGATTTCAGTGTAATTTTTGCATGTATAGTTTATATTCATATTATTATGAGATTGTGCACTATTGGAGAATGTTAGTACTTAGTACTGCAGGCCAGGATCATTTTCACGTTGTAGGTTACAGTGCAATTGTAACATTACGTTTTTCTTTTATTGAACTCATCAACATTACTGCCATCCCACCACAATTCTATGTTATCTGCAGTGCATGGTAGACAATAAACAGGTTAAAGTGACTTTTTATCACATCATACAAGCATAAATACATATTGCTTATCATAGCAGCCAGTAGGTCTGATGCATGTGTTACACGCAGTTAAAAACTGTTTCGAAATCATGCTGCACTTTGGCTTAATTTTTAACTTCAGCAAAGGCGTAACTCCTCCGTATTACAGGTGTCATCTGGTCTACTTGTTTCTCACCAACAAGCAAATTTAAACAAATTGAAAGCAGTTGAGTCATTGAATAAACAGAACTTTCACAAAATAACTGTATTGTTTTTCAGATTATATTTATTATATTTTGTATTGGCACTGATTTCAATGTAGTATTTGTCACGCCTCATTCTAGTACCATTTAATATTCAATTCTTTACATTTTTTTATACATATCAATATACTGTAAATGAATTCATATTTTGTTTGCATTTATAAATTGCTAATGCTATGTCAGATTGTTCCAGATTTGTAAATGTTAGATGAAATGTAAAATTTACACATTGTAAAATTAATCAATACTGTACAATAAAAAAAACATGTTGATTATATAATGAAAATAGATTGGAACATCCTGTTCAGAACTATTTTACATCGGCAGGGTAACATGAACTGCTGGTGGTTTAGCTTCTAGTCCATGTTTTATCTTATGTTAGTTGGCACTAATCTCAGCTTCTTGGCTTATGCTAGCATGTATTAGCCTGTCACCCTGTGCCAACTTTTCTTTGCTTGTCTACACTTTTTTGGAGCTTGTGTTGTCTTTTGGTTTGCATTGACCTTTATCTGCCTACATTAGACTGTATCAGGTAGTGTCGGTCTATGTGTGTAAAATGAGCTGGTCTGTCACCCTGTGTCGGCCTATTTGTGATAATCAGAGAGCCGGGGCATGTATTCTGCCTTTATGTCTCCATCCCCCAAGCTAGTGGACTTATAGACGGGGGTGGTTAACCAAAGTAAAGAACGTGCTGCCTTAAGTAGAGCAAAAAGTGTTGCTTTTAGTTTCTAAAGAAGGTGGCAGAATATTTCCATCCCAAAACCCCCTTTGACCTTTGCACCTTAATCACCAAAAAAGTAAGACCAGATCTGTTTGTATAGGTCGAAATAACAGAATTTGACTAAAACTTCCCTGCCTGTCTGCTTGTTAGCTCTGAAAATAGCGGGTCACTCCTCACATGTTCACTTGTGCCACCATGAGTCACATACAGAAAGGGAACGAACGTCAGAGACGGGTTTCTGAGAATGACCGGAGGTAAACCGCAGTTTAACTAAACACACTGTTTAATTACAATATTTTACAGAACAAAATACAAACTTCCCCTCACAGTCGTAGGCAATAAAATGTTAGAGAAGAATAAAATACAAATATAGGAGGTAAACCAAAGCATTGCACATTATTTCAGTGTAAACGCATGTGTGGAACGGCGCACATTTATACACAAAATGCATAGCATGGCTGAAGTCAGACCCGAACTACGTCGTATGTGTTAAACATCTGATCAAAAACATAGGTATCATAAGCTACAAAGACCCTAACCTGAGGTTTCCTCTTTGATAT
Organism: Isichthys henryi; assembly: GCA_026776945.1. NCBI lineage: Eukaryota > Metazoa > Chordata > Actinopteri > Osteoglossiformes > Mormyridae > Isichthys > Isichthys henryi. Next base: position 9,178,775 of record JAODJX010000109.1, read on the forward strand.
TACTTCTGTCAACGTACTGTAATTGCTAGTATTATTATTAGCTATTTTATGATTCACAGAATACTAGCGTTGATTGTCAGTTACGTCTGGATTTTTCTCATTATAGCTCTCTTTATATTTATTGGACAAATACAGCATTACAACTATGGAGCCAGCTTCATGAGTGCCTACACACTGGCCTACTGTCTGGCCAGCTCTGGAGAGACGGTATAGCGGCAGGCTGGATAAGTCAGTGCTTAAATGGTGGGTGGGTGTGTAGCTGTGTGGACTAGTGCATGCATCACTCCATGTGTGTATAATCTATGCGCACTTAACACTCACAATTACTTGCCTGACAGCCCCTGATGCGTCTAAAGCTTTGTTTTGGTCTGACTCCCGCGTACCTTAAATGTTGGGGAACACAACAGATAAGACAGGATGATCGGAACTGTGTATAAGTGACATTCTCAGGATGCCTGGGAGGCAGTGTGATAAGCCAGGGCAGTGATGGAGCAGTGCTTCACCATGACACTGCATTAAAAGCTTGACAGGAGACTTAACTGAAGGCCCTGTACCTATATCTGTGTCATGTTTTCACCATGGACCCTCAAGGTAAAACCTGTCATGTGTCACCACGAAAATCCCACCGTACAGTTGGTGCAGGTGGATGAAGGAAAGACAAAACACTGTCCCTGCAAGTCTGAGAGGGAAGTAAAGAAATTCTGTTTAATAAACAGTATCAGTCAAAAGTCTGGACACACCAGCTTTTAATGCATTTGTTATTCACCTTGTAGCAAAAGGTCACAAGGCAAGGAAGTAATATTAATAAATATCGCCATCACCAGAAGACTGTACAACATCTTCAAATGTTCTCAGATATTAGACTCTTCAACATATCCGACTTTTGCTTCTACGACAGCACTGCAGACCCTTGACATTCTTTCAACCTGCATCCAGATGTAGCCACCTGGCAAGCTTCTCCAACAGTCTTGAAAGAGTTCCCACGAGTCGGCTACCTCACTCTTACTCTTCGATCCAAGACAAAATAAAGCAGCTCTATAGGTATTAAGTGGGGGGATTGTGGGGGCCAGGTCATCTGTTACAGCACTCCTTCAAAAGATAATAATGATACTACATAACCATGCATAACAAAAGGTGTGCTGAATGCCTTGTTGAAAATCTTGTTGAAAACCAAACGATTTTCAGGTGCGTCCAGAATTTTGTCTGGCACTGTATAAAACTGCGCCCTCTAGAGGAGGCTTCTGACAACTAATCCCTCCCCCAAATGGAGAATGTCATTCAGTTGGCATTCAGATGTTTGATTCTTTGCCACAAAAATGCGTTTTTGTGGCCAAGGTCTCTATGGAAACCAGACAGGCACCTCCCAACGGCCTGGATGGTAAAAGGTCAGGTACTCAGAAAGGTGGATCTTTATATTTTGCTTTGCATTAAAGCTGTTTTCATATTGAGAGCAAAAACACTTTGTAAAATTTGCAAATATTAGCAAAAAACTGACAATTTTTACGATCAGTGGTTGACAAATTGATACCGTTAACTGGTCCACTTTTTTTTGGTCACTGACTTAATGTAGTTTAATGATTAATAAATCCTTGGATCAAACCCTGCATGCTGAGTCATGTGCCCAGCTGGCAGAAGTAGAAAAACTTTTTATTCTACCCCATGCAATGCTATTCTAAAGGCAGCAGGTGGCGCCCTACACCATGGTCTCCTTGGTAGTTGGCTGGTTGAGAGCCTGCATGCGGGCAGTGAGCGTGTGCAGCAGGGCCTTTCCCAGGTTGTCTTTATCCTCGCTGGCCAATAGGAGGCGGCGGAAGGAGCTGACATCCAGCAGGGCCACCATGTTCTTCAGAAAGTAGCCTTCACAGAAAGTTTTCAGTTCAGTGGCCTGGTCCACCTGCAGAAGTGGGGGACAGCTGGATCGAAGCTTTCCACTTCACTCCTTCAGGGTGATTCGATTTATATTTATACCGACTGTACTTTCAAAAAAGGGTACTTTCAAAAAGCACTCCATGGGCCATCCAGGAACATCATCATACTTACACATTAAACTCAGTGACTATGTAGAAGTTTAATGTGAAGGGTAATTCATTTAAAAAAAATGAGCATGGAAAAGCTGGAAAATGTATTAGAGAAGAAACAATATGTCCAAACCAGGGTAGAGGGAGTAATATGCTTAATTTGCATAATATACTGTATTACAAGAAGAAAGTGTTAGACTAGGACAGGATGAGGCGTATATGAAAACGCAGGCATGGCTTCCCCACCTTAGCCTGCCGGTAGACACTCGCTGCATCAGACGGGGAGATGTTCTTAGAGCACAGCAGCTCACAGTGCCGCTTCAGGCCATTAAGGCCAAAGACATGAGCGGCATGCAGCACCTAATGAGAACAGGCATGCGTAGACCACAAAAAAAGAATCCATCAATAAAGAACTGCAGATTTTTGGCATTCTTTCAACAAGCATAACACATTTCATACGTATCTGCAACATTAAATTATTACTTGGTTTAAGCTCTTATAATTTGCCATGACCAGCTATGATAAGACTATTGGTAACTGTACTGTAATATTAAGATAATGGTGTTAAACTGTCTTCCAGTTTGCTACCATATTAGCAGTTCCATACTAGCCATTATGTACTGTCCCTTAAACACCACATGCTGCCCCTATAGAATTACACATACATCAGTGCCTTTAGAAATGACTTTCAACATCACACCAAAATTAAATTTTCTGTTTCTCAGTCTTGTCGTTTGTGTTTCCCCTGTAATATTTGCCATGCACCTGAACCCTTATAATCCCTGACTTGGGGAACCCTCTTCCTAGTGAAGTGACCTTGGCCATCCCTGTCTCCACATGCTTCTCTTCAGAGTGGGAAGTATCACCTTCAGTGCTATCTCCTGTCTTCGGCCCAGAATAGTGTAAGAGGCAGTGTCTGCAGGGGTTGCCCTTAGCAGACGTCAATGTCTTTAGCCCATGGCAATGCCTACAGTTACATCTTCTGCAAAATCTAAACCACATTTTTAGTCTGCAGTGATGTGTACATAAATATCTATAGCCATCACTTAAACCTATAGCTAAAACTACATCTATGCTTGTAGCCTACAGCAAAATATTTAACCATAAAAAATAGCTACAGCAATATCTACAACAAAGTGTTTGTTATATAATAATATCTACAGGTCCCATACCTCCAAGGCCTCCTGCTTGCCTATATGGACGCCTTCAGCTGCCCCGCTGTATATGTACTGCATCACCAGCTGTCAGGAAAAGGCCCACAATGACCTGTAAATTCTGACTTAAAAGCTTTTTCACTGGAGCCCTGTTTCACCTGACAGGGCGAGGTTTGCAGTTGCAGTCAGATGCATGTGTTTCAGGATACAAGGGAATGTTAATAACACACATTATAAATTACAGTAAAAGTGTGTAAGTTGGCTTCTATGCACACAATCAGCTGAAGGTCACATGCGGAATGGCTGGATCACCTGGAAGGTCCTGTATTTGATGTCAGGAACCTCCACTGGGACAGAACAACATGCCGATGCTTCGCAGACCAGCTTCTCAAGCCTGCAGCGCAAAGACATGTTGATTCAGAAAAGTCCGCATGCTTCTACTTTGCTGATCCTGTTAGCAGTCGATGTTTGCGGCTTTAAAGAAGCTCTCCATTTTCAGATAGACTGCCAGTCATACTTCAACAAACAGTAGGAATCAAAAGTTAATTATAACAGATGGCATTAATTATCACAAAAATTTCACAAAGAATGACTTTGGAGGTGAAGGATGGCCAGGGGTATTGCAACCACATGCTGTCACCCCACAGCAGGAAGATTTTCTCTCCAATCAGGGGGGGCTCTCTAACCCCGGAGATGCAGAAGACACTAGGTCCTTGTGTCCGTAGAACGGCTCGCCCTCCACCAGGAAGGTGATGTCACACATCTCCTTGTTATTCAGGAAGACAGGATCTGAGGACAATAGAAATATAAAATTGAAATATTGTGATATATATTGTGATATCACACACATACACACATACACACCACTCTATGTTTTTAAACAAATCTACATTTTTAAATCCCAGCTTAATCGTGATTCTGCTGGCAGAAGGCTGCACTGAGCAGCAGGTTTCTTCCAGGTTCACAATTTCTAAGACAGACCAAAAACCAGCCAGGTAGAGGGTGGAAGCAACTTTCTAATGCCAGAGATGACCATTAACTTATGTGACAGTTTTTCATGATTCATAGGATGACATCAAGTGGACCTTCAATTGGAATGAGAAACATTAAGTGCAGGTGTGAAGTGCAGTGCTAAGACAGTTCATATTAGGTTGCTAGAAGCAGGACTGAAGTCCTATAAAGCAAGGAAGCAGCCCTTCATTAATGAGAAACAGAGAAGAACTAGGCTGCAGTTTGCATATACATATATAATTCACAGACGCACACCCGTGAACAGAGAAATGTCATGCCCTGCTCGTCCGATCCTCCTGTGTGTCACGCCCCCTCATTTACCTTGTGTGGAATGCCAGTGTTCCCAGCTGTGTCTAGTTGTTGTTAGTTAGTTTGTGTATTAAGTGCTTCCAAGTCAGTCTTACTGCTTTCCGGTCATTGACGTCGGTTTGAGTGTTGTTCAGTGTTTTTGGTTATTTCCTCCTAATAAATCCCCATTTACCTGACCTCACGGCATCTGTGCTGCTTCCCCGGAACGCAACTGTAACAAGAAATTAGTAAAACAAAAAAGAAAATGTGAAGTGGTACCTTATTTTTTTTCTGCAGCTGTATGTGTGTGTATATATCTTTATATATGCTATATGTATATTTTGGGACAAGCTCTAGAGCCACTGAAGAGGACAAGCAGGTATAGAAAATGGACGGATGCATGTATGTGAAGTATGCCAAGGATGTTTTGATCTGTGGTATCTGAGATGTCCTGTTTGTCCGAGTGTTTTCTTAAAGTGCATTTACTGAATCTATGAAGGTTGTGGTTGGTATCTTAGGTATATCCAATGACATCTGTCAGTTACCTGTGCGTTTTTAGCATACCTAGAGTTGTGTGAGGTTTCGCTACATCCTCGTGCACTGGGGGAACGGGGTATGGACCGTAGCAACCAGACAAGATGGCAGCCAGCTGATGCACCGTAGATTCGCTCTTGAAACAGAGAAGGCAACATCAGAAATAGCACTGCCAAAAAACCGCCAGGTAGCACAATCAAAAGACGGCTTGCTGGCTGCTGAAGTTGTGTTTGATGTTACAGGTAAGGTCACACCTGGCAGGTTTTCAGGATTTTGAAGAGGAGCGGCAGCCCCTCATGCACCAGCTCTTTGCTGTACATATCCTGTCGAGTGGGGAAATCTCCCAGGAGACTGTGCATCACTTCCCAGCACTGCTGGGAGAAGGAGGTACTTAAGCACTGGAGCCAGGAATGTAGAGTCCAGGGCACGTTCTCTGTCAGGGGATTAACATGATCAGAGTGAAGGTCAAGATTCACACACACATGACTAGAAGGCGAGTACAGAAGACATAAAGGTGAAGGGACAGTCAGTGATATACAAACGAGGATGAGGAGTTCGGGCAATGATGAGGAGCTCAAAGTAGAGCCACTGCTCCTCCATATCGAAAGGAGCCAGTTGAGGTGATTCGGGCGTCTATCTAAGATACCTCCAGGACGGCTCCCTGGGGAGGTGTTTTGGGCATGTCTAACTGGGGGAAGGCCCCAGGGCAGACCCAGCACACACTGGGGAGATTATATCTCTCGGCTGGCCTGGGAATGCCTTGGTATTCCCCTGGAGGAGCTGGAGGAGGTGGCTGGGGAGAGGGAGGTCTGGGCATCACTGCTTAGACTGCTGCCCCCACAACCTGACCCCGGATAAGCGGTAGAGGATGGATGGATGGATGGATTTAATTGTGATTCCACTTGAAAGTCAAAACTGTATTTAAATGTTAGTTAATATAAAAATAAACATATATGAAATTAAATTTTATGAATCGTGTTTCTCATTACCTATGAGACTTTAATGATTTAAACTTGTTCCAGAAACCCAGAAGATGTAAGATAGCACTACCTTGTTGTCTGAGCTGCATAGCAATATCCAGGAAACCATGCTCAGCACTATGGTAGAGCGCCCCCTGTAGAGCACGCTGCCTAATGCGCTTGCTTCTCCCAGACCGGGGTCTCCTGTTGTTTTGTGACACTAAGCCTTCTTCCAGCATGTCCTCCAGGGACACTATGTCACTGTTGATGGTGGACAGCAGCGTCCACAGGACCACTCTGCAACAACATGCACAGTGATTCATTATCTGATCATACTCACACACGCGAGAGTCACCAGCACACACTAAGGGTCACTACACACATACATGTGTGCCAGCAGGAGTATGTGGTTGTGGGTATGGGTCCTTAGGCTTTGACAGTAGTGTGTTAGTGTCTGTGGTTGTGGGCTGGTGCGTCTTGCCCTCACCGATGGCCATGTGCTGCTGCCAGGGAGAAAGCGCTAGTTGTCCCCCGCAGAGAAGCACCGCCCCCTACAGTACAGGAGGTCCCACACAGTGGATCAGCGCCTTTTTCCAGCAGCAGAGAGACGAGTGGATAACGTCCTGAGTGGGCAAGAGATATTGCAGATTCTTCAGAGGAATGCAGGGGGCACTCCTGAGAACATCTGTAAGCACATTAGCCATCCAAAGCAACTTCCACTTAAAAATTTCTGATTTGTTATATATGGTGAATTATTCTGCTACTGTAGGGGACGTGACTGGACCTCAGGTTAATGAGACCCTGACCTCACAGTAGGCCCAGAGCAGACCTGACCTGCTGCTGCGGCAAGATGTAGAGGCGTTTCTGCAGTTCCCTCATCTCCAATGCAGCCATTAGGATCGGCCCCATGGTCCAAAAGGAGCTGCAGGAACACAGGGCTGTCAGAACCATCTGGAACTTCAGATAACCACCACAGCAGACATGCCCTTTAACCTGCAAATACACCTTCATGAAACTACAACATGCACTTCATACTTGAACTTACACTTTCCTTTTAAAAAAATCACCTCCGGGTATCATCATTTGATGTCAAAATTACATTTAAATACTAAAAGCACCATGAGGCCGGGGATTCTCACTTGAAACCTCACTATGTTCCATTGACATATCAATACATTTCAGACTGTCGCAATGCCTATTTATATTACACTAGTCTGTGTTTTTTTTTTAATTAAATACTTATTATTTCTTGGACCATCCACTTTCAGTTCCAGCCCACAAAAATGGCGGAAGCATTTTTCGGTAAGGTAGCACCGATAGATACATTTATCTGTCAAATTGCGCTACGGTAGGACAACTCAATAAGGTAGGACAAATCGACAGAACAAGGGACCTACGAGTATAATTGTAAAGCAACGTAAAGTACATTGATAAGAACAATATTGTCTCATCCTCTATTTTGTATGAAAATATATTTATATATTTATTAGTTTAAATACTAGAACTCGTGGCCATAAGTGGAAATTAGTGGGAGAACATTTTAAAATGGATTTGAGAAAGCACTTCTTTACACGGCGTGTAGTTAGAGTATGGAATAGTCTTCCTGTTAGTGTAGCGCTAGCTAAAACCCTGGGTTCCTTTAAATCAGAGCTAGATCAGATTTGAAGAATCCTGAGCTATTAGTTAAGTTCTCCCCAAACGAACTTGATGGGCCGAATGGCCTCCTCTCGTTCGTAAATTTCTTATGTTCTTATGATGTATCTTAAAATCTCGATATATCGCCCAGCCCAATCGTAGGGTGTAGACAGAGTTGATTCAGGACCAGAGCACCTGGGCTACAGAGGTGTGTCCGAAGGCGACAGCAAACGTGAGGGCTGTCCAGTAGCGCGTTTCCGGGTGAGCTGAGGGCGCGGGCTGGCCTGAACCTGGAACCTGGCAAACAGTTAAAAGAACAGGATGCTCCAAGAGGCAGTACAACGTTAAACAGTGCAAATCTATAAGGAGACACTGATCTCTCAAGGGAAGCTAATACTAAGCTATTATTTTTAATGCAAGTTAAATTAAACTGCAGGAATAAAGCATAATATCTCACAACAGTACAAAGAGGCACCGTGATGGAAAGGCCCACATTCCGACCCTTTAACCCTGGTTTCAGCAACTGAAATAATATATAATCCAGTTATATAATCTAACTACTGATCTAACTCCTTAGGCGTTTCCCACTAAGAGCACTGTGACAGATCGAGATGTAAATACGCCTCTACCCACTTATACAGAGTCACTGATAGGGTGCTGAAAATGTGCAATCTGCTCATCACTTTCAGCAGTGTAAGGCCAGTTCACTCTGAAGTGCACTCTGCCTTCTGCCATACGAGCCACTGTGGTTTTCTCGACGCTCTATTCATTCTCCACCTGTTCTGTTCTCTCATACTTTGCTGATCATGCAGCGGTTTGCCAAGAGGAGGATGAAAAGCATCATGCTACCCTTTTCTTCTGGTCAGCAGCACCTGCTCACACGAACACTGGCTCACCTGCAAGTCAATGGAGGCGCCAGAATCGAGCAGCACCTGGACCATGGCCTCATCTCCACAAGTGCAGGAATACATGAGTGGAGACAGACCCTGGGAACAAACACATACTGTCAACCAGGGGTAAAGTGAGTGGGACGATGTTGTCAGGCTTTTGCAGGGGAGCAACAAGAGTCTGGGCTACTTTAGATCCGTCATACTGAGATATCAACACTTACACTGAAAAATCAACACTGCTACAAGGACACTTTAACTAGTTTATACTAACAAATCAATCGATGCTATTATGCTGACAAATCAACACTGTTACACCTCAAGTCTTTTATCATAAAATAAACAGTGTTACTCTTTTATAAGAGACTCAGACTGGCATTAATACTCCACCCATCCATCCTTCCATCCATCCATCCTTCAGTTTTCTGTAACCGCTTATCCTACTCAGGGTCGCCGATGGGGGGGGGTCTGGCATATATCCCAGAGGCTATGGGTGCAAGGCAGGGAATAACCCAGGATGGGGTACCACCCCATCGCACGGCATTAATACTCTTTAAACAGAAAATCAATCAGCTGTTAGACCAAAACTGTACAATAAACCAGAGTTTATGAAGTCTGAAGTACTGGGATGCATTAAATATTATGCATGCCATCATGTATAAATGTCTGGTCTTAGTGCTCAGGAAAGGTCATCAGACTTTTGCTCAAATCCTCAACAAGGGGACAACTTTCCTGCCTCTAGCTAGTTTGAATAGAATAGCGATACTTCATCGATTCCCTGGGGGAAATTGCTTTTTCATCTACCCCATCTTGCGCTCCACAAGACACACAGAGCGGTGCCAGGAAGTTTGGTGAGGGAGGATGTCATAGCAGAGGCTCAGCCAACATGCTCTAACCCTGCTGATGATGCACAGCTAGAAACCCTCTGAGCCAAACACCATCCTCTAATTATACTTTCACTTAAGCCAGTTAGGTTTCTACTCTACCCATTTTAGTCTCCACCAAAGGCTTTCTGAAATGGCTTTACTGCACCTGGTTCAGCCATCAGCAGTACTTTGTTTGAAAGTCCTGACTGTCAAATACCTGCTGATCGAGGGTGTTGATACCATCGGGCCCCAACAGGGCTGCGGCTGCATCCACAAGGTCTGTCCTGCCGCAGCTCAGCATGCGGAATGCCAGGTTCCAGCACAGCGCACGCTTCACCACGGAAGCTTCCAGAAGCTTGGAGGCGTAGAGACAGCATTCCACCCTGAAGCAGTGAGCCAGGCAAGGACAGAGAGGAAAAAGGGGGAGGAGCAAGAGAGAGGACAGACGGGACAGGGGAGGGGAGAGGTGGCAGGGAGAGAGAGGATGGGAGGGGAAAAGGGGAAAGAGAGAGAAAAGAGGAAGAAGCAGGACTCAAGTGATGATACAATAATTTGCTAATGACACCCATTGCTACACATCAACAGTAATAAATGTGTTTTACTGTGGTGTGCAGTAGTAACCTATGTAATAGATAGAGTGGGACCCTGTGTTACTCTTTGTGTAGGGCACAGCTCATAGTAACAAACTCAGTCATGTCCACCACGGCCTGCGATTTCACTCGTCTGAGATTGGAATGACACAGCGTCACGATAAAGCCAAACATCAGCAGCAGGACACACAATGGCTGCTCCGAGGACAATTCACTGACAAAGCTTCCACTATCCATCTCAATGTCTATATAACGCCCTTCCCAGTGTGCTTTGCATAACATCTACTCACAATATTGCCAGTAGTTATAGAATAATATGGATGATGACAGGAAGGAGAAGAAAAATAGCAAGCAAAGGCCCAGCAGGGGCTGGCTGGCCACCCCCTAGAGCAGGCTAACCTCGTGCAAACTGAGTGTGAGTGTATGAGTGCTGCGTCAGCTAAATTATAATGCGCTGCTTGGCATATGTTTGAGACTGACACTAGAATATCAGCGAACTGTCTGGTCCAAATTGTCTTGAGATGAAGCATCACATAAGGAATAATCTTCAGCGTAGGATTTAAAAATTGTCACGAGGAAAATATTCAATTTGTCTATATATATAATGAACCAGCTTCTGAGTATTGATCCTAAAGCTAAACTTTTTTCATAAATCAAATATTGCTGTTGAAATGTAAAATTGTTTTTATATAACAGAGTCAGATGTTCACGAACTAAGGACAAGACCTGTGCTGATAATTGTGATAATTATCCATCCATCCATCCATCCATCCTCCAAACCGCTTATACTACTGGGTCATGGGGGGTCCAGAGCCTACGGGCATGAGGCAGGGAACAACCCAGGACGGGGGGCCAACCAGTACCCAGAGGAAATCCCACAATGACATGGAGAGAACATGTCCACACACATGTAATCCAGGTGGAAACTTGAACCCGGGTCCCAGAGGTGTGAGGCAATAGTGCTAATCACTGCACCACCCCTTGTGATAATTATGTGTGAGACTTTATCAGTCTAACTGCTTGCTGTCCTTTCTGTGCTAGTTCTCTACGGTCCCTTCTGAACTGCATTGTCTAAGGTCTTCTACAAAGCAGACATCTTGACTTGGGTATATGCTTTTGGGAAAATTACTCAGTGGGAATGGATTTCACCTGAATGACTGAGGTTTCAGCCTGAGCATATGTGCCTTTTACCTCAGTGGGCGTGGCTCTACATCCACGCCTGGGAGCAGCAGCCTGGCAGCTTGCTGGACGTCCCCGCTGTCCACCGTCAAGCTATGCCGGTGTTCCGCCAGGGCCACACACACCCTCAGCCACTCAGAAAGAGGCGGCAGCCACGCCTCCGGCCTGCCAGCAAATCATATCTCAGTTAGCTGAGAGCCCTGAAGCAGAAGGGGCCTACGATTGGACAAAAATGCATGTAAGACCGACTACACGTTTATGATTATGGTCACATGGACACATAATTCCCTGGACACGACAAAGTTCGTTTTAAAAAAAAATCACAGGGACTTCTACTGGGCCGGCTGTGGATGTAAGGAACTGGTAATGGTCAACTGTAGCTGGTGGGAATCAGAAAGAAAGGGAGAAAATGATTATTAAACATCCCCCTACATTAATGGATAGCAATCAGCATCTATCACATGGCTCCAGCACATTTCATATGACCCCTGTAATATATAGCAACCTATATATAAAAACATTTGCATATCTTTGCACCTTCAGAGGTTGGCCTTGGGGATCCAACTCCTGTAAACCTCTGTGAATTTCATGTGAAGCTCGTGTCACACCTCAGCCTGTACGACACACACCCTGCAAACTGGCCCATCTATTGTGAGCTTCTCCCTCCCTGCTAACCACAATCAAACTGAACAATGGCGGTTGATTTGAGAACAACAGTTGGTTATTATTTTATGAAAAATTTTATTTACTCCAGGCTTTGGAGTTATCTATACTGGAGTTATTTTATACCTTCAAATTTCTCCTTTTGGCACATATCAGGGCTTCCTGTTGGTAGTCAAATATCAATCTTAACTGTCAGAAATCATTAGACAATATAAACCTGGATAAATATTGCCAGGAACCTGTAGGCAATATTTCTGTTATGAGACAAATATGCCACCATCCCCGATAATAGTGAATTATGCACTCTGTTCTATCTGTTAAATCTTACATTAAGATTTAATATTGATCTGGATTAACTAGCATTGGAAATAGGAAAATACAGCCTTATCTGCTGGTGAGCTATATTTAAAATGTAAGATTGAAGCATGAAGGTTGACTGTGCCAATATCTCACCTTTCTCTGGTCAACTGTATCCCATGGGAGTCAGAGATGTGAGGTTGCACCCCTCTCTGGGTGTAATAGAACAGTGTGTGCAGAGCCCCTGGCTCCCAGGACAGCGCCCCCTGGTGAAAGGGAGGCTTATCTGCTGTGCCTGAAGAAAGTGTTGTGAGGCGCTGCAGATAATATGAGATGTTCATGACCAGTGCACCTGATGGAGAGTGAGAGATGGCGGTCCAGTTAGATGCAGAAGATTTGAGTAGCCCGGAGGGAAATTTGTGTAGAAAGGTGCAATGAAGATGATGTAATGGAGGACAAGGGCGGAAAGCAGATGGGGAAGGAATAAAATTAAGGAAACTCAGGAAGGTGAAAATTATGAGGCAGGGGGTGTCAGTTATCATGCATATTTAATTTCTCTGTCATCATTTAATGATTTAATTATACTTAGAAGGTTTTTTACCTTCAAATGCACGCAGAATTACTGCCATCATATGACAGAGGCAGAGAGAGCAACTCGCAGACGGAAAGATACACACAAGATCAAAGACACACAGACACCATGAGAGGTACACACTCAGCTCAGTGATGCTGTCCACCATAGTAGCGAGGAGGCTGCTCTCCAAGGCCTGCAGCTCCGACATCCGCAGGGAGCGGCTCACGCGGGCCAGTGAGCGCCGTCCGTAAACAGTCAGGCAGGCAGGCAGGACAAGCACACCTATGCAGGCCGGGAAATGGGTGTCAAGGCAGGGGAATATTACAGCTTCCATCTCTTTTTACACTTCCTACCCGCAATACATGGGTGATTCAACTGTTAAACTCAAAACAGAAAACCATTATCATTATAGAATGAAGGTGACTACTGCATGCTGATTTTTTTTTCTATCACAGATATCAAATACAACATATGTAAATACATTTTAAAATGTAATGTACAATGTAGAAGAAAATTCACAAAGCTAGCACAGAAATATATCCTACAATCCCAGCAGAAAAAGACATTCTGTAAAGCCGACACAGTGTGAGCCTGCCAACACAGAAGAGGGAATTATCCTACATATCAAATGAAATCGTTTTTTCATCAGCAAGACATGCAGATGTTTGCTGTTAAATATGGATGCAGATTTAATATCTGACAGCCAAAAGTTTTCAGTGATCCTGCTGCTGTAGCCTGAGCTGCTCCTGTTAAAATCTGAAAAATACATTAATAGATTCATGAAAAAATATGGTATTTTTGATCCTTTAACTCCAACTCTGTATTTGTTGCGGGTTCAGGATTTTTAGATTTAAACATGACTGAGTTACGGAAATGACCTGAATGAGGTCAAATATGGCACATAAAACCTCCAACGTGATGGGTGGGGGGCCCTATGAATACACACAGATATGCAGGACTGCAGCTGTTCAGATGAGGTGGGATATGAACACACACAGATATGCAGGACTGCAGCTGTTCAGATGAGGTGGGATATGAACACACACAGATATGCAGGATTGCAGATGTTCAAATGGGGGTGGGATATGAACACACACAGATATGCAGGATTGCAGATGTTCAGATGGGGTGGGTTATGAACACACACAGATATGCAGGATTGCAGCTGTTCAGATGGGGGGTTATGAACACACACAGATATGCAGGACTGCAGCTGTTCAGATGTATACTGACTGAACAATGTATCCGTGTTGCCCCTGCCTACACAAGGGTTATGTCACACAAGCCTCCACTGCATTGAGACTAGATCGACCATAGCTCTGACAATAATTTATCCATCCATCAATCTAGCTGCTGGTCCAGAACAGGGGTTTTCTCTGGGTACTCCAGTTTCGTCCAGCAGTCCAGAAGATGTAGCTAGGTAACCTACCATCTTTAAATTACCCACAGTGTGTGGCTATGTGTGTCAGTGTGTGTGTGTGCCCAAAGACGGATGGGTAGCCATGCCAAGGTGTCCGCTGCACTGAGCTCTGTGCCTTCTTGGATAGACTCCAGGTTAATAATGCATCTCTGTACCGATGACCATGTAGTGCATCATAAACACAGTCCTTCTAGGCACCATATGCTTTACACAGTGTGTCCTCATACAACAGAGGTGTTAAATTTCTGCAAGGCAGTTATCGATCATGGGCTTGTGTTCTGACGTTCTACTCACATTATGTTCTATTTACTACTGATCCATAAGGCACTTATCTAATAGAAAAACACAGTGTTATAATGCAAATGTTGTTGCATTTGTAAGCCACGTGTTTATGAGCTATGGCACAATATAGCACATATGCCGCCCTTCTTGTGTATAAACACATCGGATTTTGAACCGCAGCTGGAGTGTGACCCACTTTGTGGTTTTCACGTAGCATGTTCATAACGGTGGACTGACTTCATGCAATAAAAGGATGAGGAACCGCAAGAAAAAGAGGTCAGTTTGCAAAAATCATGCATGATTGGAATCTTAGTATTAAAAAGCACAGATTAATGAGTACAGCATCAAACAGAACCAAAAAGGCTCCTGAGGAATATAAAATCAGTTTCATTTCATGCATTTAACCTTTTCTCCCTTCCTCTTTTTAACTGCCCAGGCATAAACGAGGTGGATCCCCCTCATCCCTGCCCCACATTGTCAGCCTGCATGTTTTTCTGAACTAAACAGCACCACCATTGTTTAGATCAGACACCCAGCTTAGCAGGTCTGGAAAACCCTTCAAACCTAGTGGCCCATCTGGGCTGGGAAATTGCTTTGGTCAGCAACAGATTGTAGTGACTTTGTTAAGCGCTTGCATGCAGTTTGTTGGCTTAGGGCTAAAGCTTTAGCATTGAGTGTTGGGCACAAGCAGGGGCACTAGGTGTGATCGGGGCCCAGGCAAAAATACACGACAATACAAGTAATTCAAGTCAAACAATCATATAAGTCAATGCACAATGACGTAGAGAGAAATGTATCCCAGGGAACTGGCTATTATCTGTAAGTGATGTCATTCATGCTGCAGTAATAACAGCAGTGTAATTAATTCAGGAAAACTGCCTCAGTGCAGAAACTCTTCAGCACAGAAATTCATGTTTTCATGTCCCAACATGGCCGCCAGTGCAGAGTAATGCAGGCATGCACATGTGAAGCCTCTCCAGTTTATTTAGCCAAACTCTCAGCTAAATGACAAGGCTGGTCGGTGAGGAGATTATGAATGAAACTGGACTCCCAGAAGCTTTGCTTTGCATTATTTAAGCATCTGCTGAAGCAGCTTTGGCTGCAGGGCTCCTGCGCAGTCAGAAACTGCCGACACATCAGACTCCTCTGTAGCCCTGCATCCTTCTCTCTATACTAATATGCAGCACTGCGAACAGCATTTACTGCATACCTGTGATCAAGGCTGATAGATGAGGCTGCGCAAGACACTGGCCAAACTATTTACACACAGGCCTCTGGCATCAATCCACTATGGTGGCGAATGTAATAAAACGACTGATATTAGCCAGTAGACACAAATACAGTGACATTAGTGTTAGCTATCATGGATGGTGACAAAAATGTTAATCACGCTAAAAGAAAACTTTATCCTGCATCCTGTCGCTGCTGAAAACACGACTGTTAAAATCTGTACTAATTATGGCTTCTAACCCCAAAAGCCGTTTTTGGTCATTTGAAGAGAGTCAAACCATAACAAAACACAAACAAATAAATAATAATGCTTCGTAACCAATACAACAGTTAGTCAATATCTTTCATATTTCTGTTTTATTATAATTCCCGATACAACAATTAAGCCCATGGACAGACTGCATGCACACATGCAAAGGGACAGAAGCTGGTAGCACACAAAATGATACAGGTTTTTGTTTGGACAGCAGCAGGTTTTGTTTGTTAGGACAGCGGCAGGTTTTGTTTGTTAGGACAGAGGCAGGTTTCGTTTGTTAAGACACTAGCAGGTTTTGTTTGTTAGGACAGCGGCAGGTTTTGTTTGTTAGGACACTAGCAGGTTTTGTTTGTTAGGACAGCGGCAGGTTTTGTTTGTTAGGACACTAGCGGGTTTTGTTTGTTAGGACAGCGGCAGGTTTTGTTTGTTAGGACAGCGGCAGATTTTGTTTGTTAGGACACTAGCAGGTTTTGTTTGTTAGGACACTAGCAGGATTTGTTTGTTTGGACACTGACATTCAGAAGCGCATGTGGCTTTCTTAGTTATTTTTTTTATCGCTGTAAAGCATCCCTACTAGATGTCCCACATCTGAATTTCCATACATGTGACCTCATTTCCTTTGCGATCTAGAGTAAAAAGCCAACAGCACTTTGCCTGGGGACAACTTGCCGACTTGTGTCGCATCATTATAAAACATCCTTTGGCTGACATTTTATTAAGGGATATGAGACCCCCAGCTACAAAATATTCTGACAGCCAATTAACAGTATAAATGTGAGCCTTTGCCAACTATTGTCATTTGTTTTTGACAAATCTTATCTACAGTACTTTACTACAGGGTAGTTTTAATTAAGTTTGATAATATAACCCATCTAAGGCAGGTGATAAAGTGCAGATGGAGGGAGATTCTCTTCTCCAATTCCCAGCCTCCAAACCAAAAGCCTCATTTCCTTAAAGAAACTATGTAGGGCAAAATAACGAAACAAAACCTCCACAGAAAAATAAATGCAATATTGGAATCCTGATCCTCAAGCCCAGTCAAACCTAAAAGAGGATTTACTGTGACTTTCTAGAGATATTCTCTAGCTGCAAGGTATACTGCGCATACCATCAGGAATTTCGGGCGAACTAGTTACACTATTAGAGATCACGTTTAAGCCATAGTCATATATTCTTTCATTATGTTAATACCTGACCTGCCCACGAATGGAACATTAAAGCTTCTAGGGTTGCAGCAATTCTTTCAATTACATGCCATTAAATCTGTGTTTTTCTGGCATGAACGTTTTAATGTCAACAGGAATAATTTGGCATGTGTGCTTATTTGGGGAGGGATGCTATGACCCAAATAGGCTCAATACCTCAAATGTTTGTTTAATTCATTGGCATGTAATCTGGTACCCACAGAGATCTAGGAGTAAAATTAAGTGGTCATAGTGTGGTCATTTTAACAATTAATCTTTAACAATTCTGCCCAACTTATTTGGGGTTTTTCCCCATGAATAATTGGTGCTGTATGAAGATCCATCTTCAACCACTTATTCCAGGAAGGGTGGACTGGAACCGATACTAGGCAATATACAGCACAAGGAAGAGGCACTGTACGTCCTGGATGGGATGCAAGTCAGTTGCAGGGCACCAAAATTTGGATGCCAGTTAAATCACCTGCATGTCTTTCACCCGCAAGAGTGTTCTTTCTGCATTATGCGGGTTTCCTCTGACTACTCCTGTTTGGGAGTAGTCAG
>JAODJX010000109.1:9199392-9210217 GCA_026776945.1 Isichthys henryi
ACCTATGGGCAATTTAGCAACTCCAATTAGCCTCAGCATGTTTTTGGACTGTGGGGGGAAACCGGAATACCCGGAGGGAACCCCATGACGACATGGGGAGAACATGCCAGGCGGGGATTCAAACCCGGGTCCCAGAGGTGGGAGGCGACAGTGCTAACCACTGCACCACCATGCCGCCCCCGCAAGCAACAATATCTGGTAAAAAAAATATCTACGCAACAACCTAATCCCACCATCTGTCCCCTGCATTGCCAGTCTGTCAGTGCCTAATGTCTAGCAACCAACATACCTAAGATCACAAATACATTAGTCCAATGTTTCTCAATCTGGTCCTTAGGGACTGAGAAACACTGCCTTAGTCAATGTTAGACAAGATCAATAAACTCTCACATATAATGCACTACATTCATTATCTGCAATTTATGCATTTATTGACCATGCTTTTCTTGGAGTACTAAGCACCATCCTTAATTTTCTCCATATAACTGTGGGTTTCTGTCTATGTTTGACTTAATCTGTAAAGTGCCAATGTACTGGTCAAATGAGTTATACTGAACCCCAAATAATATGACTGAGCATGACTGAACTGTCACTCATCCTGCAGAGAGAGGCTTACAGGTTGTCACCTCTTCCATCCTCTGACTTGATTATGTCAGATACAGGGATTTCTCCTGGATCATCATATAGCTTATGGAGACCACCAGACTCTATACTTTGCTTTTAGCTTTCATAAATATGTCAGAAATGTAACAGGTCTGCTACTTATTGCTGACTCTATATATAACTTCTATTACACAAAGTAGACTCTCACAAGAGGTGCAAATTTAAGATCATCGGGTTGCTAAAATCACATTTCCCAGCAGCTTCTTCTCCAGTCAGATTTGTAGGGATACAGATGTGAGGAAACATATAATAAGAGGTGGTTAACACAACATAATTGCATCGTATTCACACATACAGAATTCTGAGTCACATATTCACCTGGACTTGCCAACATGACAAAGTCCACACGAACAGAAGTGAGGCTTAATTCAGCCCTGCAGTCATGGAGGTGCCAACGCCTCCAGCTGAGTTATCCTGCTGTCCCAAAGCTTGTTTTTCATGCACAGAGAAAATAATAATCTCATTCAGCATGATCCATATTCATTAGAAAACCTCCAGACCGAATCATTGCACAATTAAGCTGCTCTTACCATTAACACATCTTCTTAAAAGATCGCTTGGATTTTTTATTTTTTTTTGAAGACCTGTTGAAAAGCCACCTGATCAGTTACCATTACAGGACAGCTGGTTTATACTAACCAACTGCTAGGCAGGCATTCTGAGATAAATATCTCAATTGATATTTGATACTTAGATGTCAGCCTGATATTTATTGTCAATTATTAATAAGAATAAAGTATTATGCCAAATATAACTTCAATCTCAGAGTGAGTAGTTCATGCCACAAGACCAAAATAAGTGGAGGTGGGGGGCGGAGTCTCACCGTAGGCATTCCTGCCACAGATCAGGTGTTGGTAGGGCTGGAAAAGTCCCCAGAGCTCAGCATCGCTATTCAGGAGCCTCTCGAGAACCTGCTCCTGTTCGTCCTCCACATCAGGCTGTGGCACAATTCCCCGGCGGTGTGAAGGTACTGGGCCCAGCCTAGCACACAGTAACTCCAGCAGGGCCTGTATGCCCGCAGTCATGTAGATAGCGGCGTGCTCGTGGATCACAGGTGCCACTCGTGCTTCCAGCATCCAGCGGTAGGTGCGCCCCACGGACAGGTTGAGCGTGCACAGGGTACTTTTACTGCAACTCCAGGGTTCCTCAGCGCTCATGTTGTACTGGGAAAGTCCCCGTGACCCAGCGCTAATAAACACTTCCGCTAGCCCCCAGGAGAGCACCAGCCGGGCTGCGGCCTGCACCTCCTGCTTCGTGCACTTTGCGCAGCGCAGGCTAAGCCGTTGAGCTTCAAGTGCCACTCGCTGCAGCGCCCTCCCCAGGTAGGATGAAATCTGGCGCACCAGCCCTGGAGACACCTCCCAAGTGGGCAAATTTTTGCGCATCACTGAGCCAACATCTTTCTCCGTCCATGGCACCCACTCCACTGGGGGCAAAGTGGCCCATGACCTACTTCTAAGCACGTGCCTACCAGCTCGCTCCGTCACACACTGGGGACAGCCTTGAGCTCCCACTGATTGCTGGAGGGTCCACAGCGTCCCCGGTGGAGGAGTGTCCAGGTGTGAGGGCGAGAGGGACAACACAGAAGAGCGGCAGGATCCTGCCATATCCCCGTAGCCTGAGTCAAGGGTCAGATCTTCAAAGGTCTTAGCCAGTGGCTGGAAGGTGAGCTCCAAGGAGGAGCTCGTAGTTTTACCTGGCTTGGCCATCCTTCCTGAGCTGCAGGAACCTCTGCAAGAAACAGGCAAGCTGAATCCAAAGACATTTTGCAACTAGCCATTACTTTTCACTAATATTTCTTTGAGGCATGTATGATTTCATGTCACCTTAGAACCAGCCAAGGAGTGAAATCATAGCACATTACCTACCTTCACATACTTTTCATATATACTCCAGACCTTATGTCTGTCTAATGAAAATAGATACACGTTTGATTTCTGCATTTATCTAAACTTCACAGTAAGTCTGAGTTTAGCGCAATAATGATTCACAGCCTCATGTCAACCAAATTCAAACACAGACGCAAAATGTTTTGATAATTCTAAAGATTCTATGGTATTCCAGTAATGTCCATTTTTAAATATATATTTTTAATGTGTTTCCACATCATAAAAATAATGATGCAAAAGCACACACAGTATATTCACTTAGACTGATGCACACACAGTATATTCACTTAGACTGATGCACACATAGTATATTCACTTAGACTGATGCACACATAGTATATTCACTTAGACTGATGCACACACAGCTGTGATGCATGGTAGGTACAAGGAATCCTTCCTAGTTGGAATTGCATTGATGTGAACTTCGCAGAAGGCTAGACACGCCGTCATTTAGTGCTCGTTCTAAGCAAGTGAGGACTTTGTTCCAAAACATTTTGCTTGCAAATCTAAGTGGTCACACAAAATAAAAACCCAAAGTGGGGCAAGCCTAGAAAAAATTATGTCAGATCAGTTATATTTCATGTCATGCATTGTCATTTTTCATTGATTTACAAAAATGTCCCTACTGTATAAACAACTTGAATATGAATAATTAGTAATAATATTATAAAGCATCAAAACTATTACCCTTTGAGCATGTTTTGCCTACGAACCACTATTTGGCAAAGCATACAACCATCCTTTACTCCTGCTTCATGTACAATCCTGCATGATTACTTATTTAATGACTCCACTCTGCAGTGCTAATGTACAGTGCTAATATAAACAGAAGGTAATGCAAGCATATTTCTGATAACCAACTTGCACGTTACTGTGCAAGTTATTTGAGTGAAAATGGATGGATGGATGGATGGATGGATTGCTCACTTGAAAAGCAGCTACACACATTCTGATTTGAAGGGTATTTATTAAATAAAGTTAACAGATAAAACAGGAGTGCCTCAACACGCAAACACAAACGTTACCACCTAAATAAAGGAAACGCTAATGTAAAGTGTCATAATTGTACGGCTACTTTAAGCAACAAGACTAGCTTCATTGTTTCTTTGCATAGATCATACAGTTGTACCATTCTGCAGGAAGGATGTGACGCAATACCCCCATAAGAAATACTGTTATTTCATGCTATGTTGATGGTGGTGGAATATTAACAGTTAGCTGGATGTACCTAGCACTTATCATACGCACTTAGCCCTGTGCATTATGGGATATAAATCGTTCAATTAACTGAGGAACCATGAGTGAAAGCACCTTATCTGTATCCCTCAGTTAATGAAGTGTTGCCTTTGTTTTTTGTAGTCAGCTGTACCTTCACTGTTAAATATTCACCCTTCACTTGCCTCCTAATAAGGTAATGTTAACTGTGTTGGTCATCCAATGAGGCGGGATGTGTCTGTACTATAATGCTATGTGAATGTTTGTCTGAATATAGTACCTCTCTTATAAAATTATGCTTTTTTTCTATATGCTGCAGCATCCACTCATCCATTCACCACCACATCTAAATCCATATAAGGCTGTAATGTATATAATTATATTCTATTCCTAATGTACATAAGACTTGCTTTAATCCTTTTGAAATATTATGCAAAGTAGTGTCAGTTATAAAACTAAAATCCTGTCAGCACATAGTTTACATTTGATGGAAACTAAATGCTTAAAGCCACTGAAAATATTGAGGCAATGCCTTAAAATTAACATATTTCCCAGCATGCAATGTACACAAAGGGCACCAAGAATAACTTTCACTGTAGGGGGACAAGCTCATCTTTTTATTATTCTGTTAAATGACCCTGCACAGGAATGTCATCTAAATGGAGACATCCTCCAGTTAGATCCCAGACAAATCCAATCAGGGGGAATGAATTACAAATTCAATGAAACATGTCACTTTCCCAAAGCTATATTCGCCCACACTCGCTCCACTCTACACACACCAGTCAGGCACACATACAAGTAAATTTACTGATATACAATACACATTAACCCCCTCCGCCCCATTTGTTCCATCCCATATTTAACCGCCTATGGACCTCATTACCCGCAGTATTGTTCTTCATGAAGAGACCACTTAATAGTGCTTGTTAAGAAAACTGCCCAGGAAAGGTGATGTCATTGTACCGAAGCTTCTTTGGAAATGGCCAAAGGATCCATGCTGTCTTATGGGGGGCAGTAAGATAATAGGAAGCCACAGGCAAGATGCTAACACAGTACCAACAAGGGGCAGCAGGCAGGACAGCACAACCTCAGCCCAAGGACAGCTAGTCCAAGTCTCCCTGCTTTCTCCTTGATCAAAGTAGCTAACTGGCGTCTCTCCAGCAATAAATATAGCTATAATGAAGGCAAAGAATTCAGAGGAGCTTTGCCTAAAAGAGTCTAGTACCTGGTGGAAATATGAGAGTTAGCTGAGCAACCAGGTGACTCTCAGAGAAAGCTGAATGGGGTATTTACATGGAAGCCAGGTGACTCTCAGGGAAAGCTGAATGGGGTATTTACATGGGAGCCAGGTGACTCTCAGGGAAAGCCCTACGGGGTATTTACGTGGGAGCCAGGTGACTCTCAGGGAAAGCTCTACGGGGTATTTACATGGGAGCCAGGTGACTCTCAGGGAAAGTTCTTAGGGGTATTTACATGGGAGCCAGGTGACTCTCAGGAAAAGGTCTACGGGGTTTTTATGTGGGAGCCAGGTGACTCTCAGAGAAATATCTACGGGGTATTTATGTGGGAGCCAGGTGACTCTCAGGGAAAGCTCTACGGGGTGTTTAAATGGGAGCCAGGTGACTCTCAGGGAAAGCTGTACAGGGTATTTATGTGGGAGCCAGGTGACTCTCAGAGAAAGCTCTATGGGGTATTTACGTGGGAGCCAGGTGACTCTCAGGGAAAGCTCGACGGAGTATTTACATGGGAGCCAGGTGACTCCCAGGGTTAGCTGTATGGGGTATTTACGTGGGAGCCAGGTGACTGTCAGAGAAAGCTGAATGGGGTATTTACATGGGAGCCAGGTGACTCTCAGGGAACGCTCTTAGGGTTATTTACGTGGGAGCCAGGTGACTCTCAGGGAAAGCTCTACGGGGTATTTACGTGGGAGCCAGGTGACTCTCAGGGAAAACTCTATGGGTTATTTAGGTGGAAGACAGGTGACTCTCAGAGAAAGCTCTACGGGGTATTTATGTGTAAGCCGGGTGACTCTCAGAGAAAGCTCTACGGGGTATTTACGTGGGAGCCAGGTGACTCTCAGAGAAATCTCTACGGGGTATTTACGTGGGAGCCAGGTGACTCTCAGAGAAAGCTGAATGGGGTATTTACATGGGAGCCAGGTGACTCTCAGGGAAAGTTCTTAGGGGTATTTGCGTGGGAGCCAGGTGGAATGTTAAGGCTGCATCATGGCCCCCAATGCATAAGAGATCACTCACTTTACCTTTTAACACTCTTAGGTAATGTGTTAAAGTAGACATTACCATCACTGTTGGCCATTATGTTCAGTACACCTTCAGAAATGGGAGAAGTTTTTCATAAACTGACTGCTCAGAGCTGTATATCAGGGGGGCACATGTTGCAAATGACTAAAAGACTCATGCAGCATTAAGAACAAAACCTCTTGTCCAGCCCTGGTAATCATGGGTCCCTTGGTCCCAGACAAGCTGAGGGACAAGTCAAATAAAAGAAGGTTTTTAAAATGCTTTAAAATAATGTTGTTACATAAGAAGGGATGGCACAGTGTTGGTCATTCTCACCTCATACTGGCTTGATTATTTCAAATTAAGCTCTGTGCAGCCTCTCCTATAAAGTGGGACCTTGCTCTTTTTTTTCCTCAAGAAAAACATGACTGCCCTTAATGAGTAACCGCATGCATGCCCTGCAGTGGAGTAATGTCCCATCTCCAGCTCTCCGTACCCAGCGCACGCCGGGGAAAATATGGAGCATTGCAACTGTATACTCGGCTTTCAGAAGAAATGACTGATTTTACTTTGATGAACGTATAGTCCCGACGTACTTCTCGTATTCATGAATTGACATATCATACAAGCCACGAAAGCGATGCGCCGGTGATTATGCTGAATGCCAACTGAAAATATACAGCAAGTTCAATCAACCTACTGCGTATTTTGTACCCTATACGAATTTTAATTTAATTTAGTTCTATATATCAGCCCATGACATTCAAAATGTGAAAGTATGTCAAACAATATCAACTCAGGCGTGCAAGCAGCTGGTGAATTATTCAGCAAAATCGCGAATTCACTCGGGATGATGCCCCAAAGCAAAGCATCTTTCATCTTACCGCTTAACGAGCCTCTACTGTTTTGACATTTCCTGCGATGTCTGTATATCCCGGCGCTTGATTTAACTCCTCATCTTTTTTCTAAACAGTGTCCTCTGTCAGTTCACAATTTGCATTCTGTCATGAACCGTGAAAAGCGCAGCTTTAACTTTGAAAGTTTAAAATAAAACCGATATTGCAGATGAATGTAGACAAAAAAACGAATGAACAATGGAAACCTTAAGAATTTCCAGCGCTTCCAGTCACTAGTGTGCTTTTTCCTTTCTGTCATCAGCCGACACTGCAGAAAACCCCCCCACGTCTGGTCAGGCCAGCCCCGCTGTTTAAATCATTTCTTTCTTTCTCTTTCTATCTCTCTCCCTCTCTCTATTACACACACATACACACAACACACGCACAGGATGGGTCTTGTGAGCTAATGTGCGTCACACACACACATGCATTTCGCTGCTGCAGTTACAGGAACTTAAATGTGTAATTGAATGCGTACTGTATCACAACTATACAGCGGTTTGGTTTTGTCTTTTTTCTGTCCTAGAATTAAGCTATTCTCCGAGTCCACATTTCCCTTCGATTCCTTCGTCCCTCTATCATAGAAGCTGTGACGCCAAATAAATATAAAATGTGAAATGCCGATCATGTATTGATAAGACTTTTACTAGACTTTGGTTGGATGCACATTTTTAATTAATTTATAGAGCTAAATAGTGTAAAATTAGTCATTTTAGTTGAACTGTGTGCTATGGGGCGAGAAAGACGCTTCAGTCCGACGATATGTATACCTATATGTCGGGAAATGGCATCGTGAATTAAAATGAAATATATTTTGACAAATGCGTCTCCGATTTGCATGGTTTCCCGCGAATCTCACGCGTGAAACCAGTACTCTCCCCATTAAGATCTATTAGACGTGATCATTTCGGTGATTATATAGCCTACATGCTCTAAAATTACCCTCGCCACTGCATGTGCTGCTTCCACCTTGCATGCTCCGGTGATGTACAGTTCCGATCTCTTTCCGCTGTAAACAAACGGCTGGAGTAAATATTACGGCTTTCTGTAGGGGGAAGTGGGGAGGTGGCAAAAATGAAATAAGCTACTGTATGTGCCGCAGTGACCGGACTGAATAATAAAATTTAAATTACCATATAACTCCCTGTTACGTTCAGACCAACCGTTTCAAATGTAATATATTTATATAAGCTGTAATGTAAATATTACGTTGGTAACATTTTGAGATATAGTTCTTTTCATATAACGAAATGCATTGCAAAACCGCAGCGCTTGATGTCCTTTGACTGCGGCGCAGTGCATTGGAAACTTGCAAACAGCCAATGACCAGTGTGAAGTCAGGTGACACGTAGGAGACGCATAAGAGACTAGTGTAGGCACGCCCGTGTGCCCAGCAGCCCCATCCCGGCGCCCTGTCACCACGAGTTACAGTTTTGGCTGCAACAGACTTACTGTAAACTATAAAACACACCTTTACACATTATATAACATTGGATGAGACTGTCTTATAAACCAATGTCAAGCCTGATATTGAAGAAAGGCCAGCCTAGTCTTCGCATTTGGTTACGTATGTATGAGAGTTGTTTGAGTAGTTAGGCCTACTGATATTGCATTAGGATACAATGTTATATTAAGTACTCGTCACATATCAAATCCATGGGGTATTTTAAGCATCTTTCCTCAAACCTTTGATGTTTCCTTAAAGCAAACGAAAGCAACAAACAAACAAATTTATTTTTGTATAGCGCATTATCACAACATTACATCGTCTCAAAGCGCTTTACAGCATCCCCACCCAAAGCCCCCAGTGAGTAAGCCGTAGGCGACAGTGGCAAGGAAAAACTCCTAAGAAGGAAGAAACCTTGGGAGGGACCAGACTCAAAGAGGGAGCCCAACCTCCAGGGGCCGGCAGGGAGAGTCAAACTGGAGAGATGGCTAAGTGCCAAGTGACACTGTCCAAATCATAAAATGCAATATGAAGTGCAATATGTAAGCTCCGGCAGATATGGCTATGGCAGCATAAGTAGGAGGGAGAGGCAAGTGGGAATACAGGCATGGGGAGTCCCTGAAATGTCAGCACTCCAATTCCACAAGGGATTGTGAAGCTAGAGTGACAGCACTGACAGTTCAGTTTATCCAAAGCCAATGGCACCAATCCCCACCCAGCTCTACACCTCACACTATAGATCTAACTGAGAGTGAGCAGTTAGCTAGAGCTAGAACTAGTGTCCCTATACGCTAAACTAAACAGGTGTGTTCTTAGTCTATACTTGAATATTGAGAGTGAGCCTTAGGTTATGCAAATATGTAAAGAGACGCTGTGGCAGTAATATCGGCTTCACATAAAAAAATGAATGAATCTACATCTACATATAATTTCACAACATTACCCGCGCGGCACTTAAGGCCTCGCGGAGCCGCATTCAGCCTGAAGCGATGCTTTGAGCGCCCATCTGACAGCTGGGGAGGCAAAGATTTATCTGGGCTCCTCTCACCGACACTTCTGTGGGAACTTCACTTCCTGTCTGCTGATGGACCATGGCAAAGATGTTCTTTTGATCGACACCTGTGACTTTTTTATTTCTTACATATGAATATGAGAGATACATGCATGAAATTTTGTAAAATATATCGTTGATGTTTTTAAAGGGTGTGGATCAATGAGGGACACACGCAGAAAGTATGATGGTTATTATTATTGTTATCTATACACAATATCTACACACCAAGGGTGGAGTGGCCCCTCCCCCAAGCCATAAGAGGCCCCTCCCATATACTAAATACATAGAAAGACATAGGGACAAAATTTCTCTGAAGTGCTTGACAGCTAGAATATATTACTTACATTTTTATTGTGACTTGCGATTTTTTTATTATATCTGTTATTTTTGGTATATATTATTATTATGGCGGGTGTATGGTGTAAATTTTTTTTATTATTATTTTTTAAATCTCTAAAATACCTACAACAAACTTAAAATATAATACAAAGTCAAACTAAGTAGTTCCTTTTGTATTTAATGGTTTTGGTTTTTTTAATGAGGAATTTGCAAAAAACTGCAATGCATGATGGGTAGGATCTAAAGGCTGCCTGTAACGTCCTCATCCATCTGACGACATACATCAAGACTAGGAAGGTGCATAATGTTCATGCCTGGTTGCGCTTCTTGGTCCAGAAAGTAATGCAAGATGTTTAAAAGTAAAAGTGGCGCACAAAAGAGGAAGGAAAAGAAAAAAAAAAAAACTTTGAGCAAGTTCTGTTCTAATTGGCTATTATATGCCGCAGGTCTTCTGTTTGTTTGCAATTTCGCCATGTAGGGTGCGTTCTTAAAACGCAGCTTCAGGGCACCCAAGAAAGGCCAGCAAGCACCAAAAACGTTTCCTAAATTTCATTCAGCTGTGGGATTGGGGCACCACCAGTGCAGAGCTTGCTCGGGAATGGCAGTAGGCAGGTGTGAGTGCATCTGAACACACAGTGAGACGAAGAATTTTGGAGGATGGCCTGGTGTCAGGAAGGGCAGTAAAGAAGCCACTTCTCTCCAAGCAAAACACCAGAGACAGATTAATATTCTGCAAAAGGTACATAGATTGGACTGCCGAGGACAGGGGTAAATTCCTGCCCCCTTGTTCTTTCCTCAGTGTGGCTCTAATGAGCCCCACCTGTTACTAATTTGTCTAACCTCTCATTTCTGCCCTCGTGTGATTCACACCAGCTGCCTCTTGTTTGCTCCACATCAGTGGTGTATAAGAGTGCCTGCCAGTCCTGTTATCCCCAGTCTGGTCATTGATATCTCCCCAGTCTGTGCTATAGTGGTTTCCCTACTTACCAGTTTTGTCTTGTATTTGACCCGACACGGTCAGGTTTTGTTTACCCCGTTGTCCTTCCTTAATAACCCCCCCCCCCCCCCCCATTTGGTTT
>JAODJX010000109.1:9219493-9238152 GCA_026776945.1 Isichthys henryi
GAGACAATCAGGGAATCACACGTGGGTAATTAGGGGGCGTGGCACACGGGAGGATCGGACGAGCAGGGCATGACACAGACCATGAGGGGTCAAAAACAAAGTAGGTAACTTACAAAAGTAAGGCAGGGAGCAACAAAGGAACAAGCACAGCAAGCAGCGGCCAACACTGGGTAACAACAGCTACAGACTCACAAAGAGGAACTGAGGAACTGGGGCAAAGGCAGGCACATATGCATGTATAAGGTGGGCTTCCACCAGGGATAGGTGTGGGCTATTACAGTACACCAAGGACTACGACTAACAAGAACCAGGTGAGCATAATCAAGAATCACTACAGACACAAACACTTGGAAAGACTAGAAACACGAGTACAGAACATAACTATAAATAGGAGATAAGTAGCAAAAACAAGGAACTAACAGAAATACACCAAGAACCTTACCAGGGGTATATAACAAAAAGCAAACGTTAAATTTTAAATAGCTGGCCTCTAGCCAGCCTCTAATCCCGCACGGTAGGGATGCCTCTCTCATGGCTGCACGCTCAGCCCACTGAGTCTCGTGGCAGCCTGGGAAACAAGAGTACACACTAGGACAGGGGTGGCCAATCTTATATGCAAAAGGCCACTGTTTATGCCGGCTTTTGGGTCAGTTGTTCAAACCCAGGTGCGAGGACTCTTCAGCCAAACAGTCCTCTATTTAGTAATCTAATTACTTCTATTCTAGTAAATCTAATTTACTTATAAATCTAGACCCATAATGCTCAAGAGCAAGAGTGTTAAAAGTAACAAATATTGTTGAGAAAGATTAACTTCCTTTCAGCAAAACGTTTTAAAAAATTGCAACGTCACTTTCAAAATCGGAATATCACTTTCAAAATTGCAATACATACCAGTTTGGCAAGCAAATATTGTTGTAATACTGAAGCTGGAGGTCTCTGCCAATTCACACCCAGTATCAGGATGGAACGTGTGCCTGAAGTGGACCCCGGACCTCTGACATAGTGGTCCTTTTATAGCCCAGACCATCCTAATGATGTAGTTGTCAGAGACTATATCACAAAGCAGTTTTGCAGTTAGACATGACGCTGAAAAAATTATTTATGCTGAATTTAAAGTCACTGGGGATAAACTGCATAGTAGGGAGGGTAATTTAGTCTGCTACCAACGTTCACAGGCAGCTTCATGGTGACATGCATGTTTCAGTGTTCTCTGGTTCTAGACTGTTTTCCTGGGGGTAAGTGATATGTACCAGGTTGTCACAGTTCATAAAGCTACCAGCCTCATATTTCATATTTCTTTCACCAAATCTCTTCTTCGTTTGTGCAATGGTTCTGTCTGGAATTGTAAGAAGGGGCCTCCACAAAGACTGAGTTGAACCAAAGCCAGCTGGCGTCTGTCCCACAGCGAAATGCATAAAACTGCCAGACAGCTGATTGCTGACTATCCTCTATCACCTTAAAGTTAAACTCACTGACGCATCCAGAGTCATCAGTTCACAAACCCAAAGAAGTGCTGATTAGCTCCCCAGCCCCACGCAAATTTGAATGGGCTTACAAAATTTGTCCAGTAGGTTTGCTATCCTACCAGGCTTCTGAGGAGCCACACCTGTTCTCAGGTAAATACCAGGAACAGGTGTGGTTCATCAGAAGCCAGGTAGGATAGAAAACCTACTGAATAGTAGCTCTCCAGGACCGGAGTTGGAGACCCCTGATTTAACGCATGAGCCTGCTTGGATTGTTTGTAATACTGTAAGTCACAGCAGATGATTTTGCCAATGGATGGACGGGTGAATCTATCAAGTTTTACAGCGGTACCTGTGCTCTACCATTCACCCTGCTTCTCACAGATGCTCCATCATATCGCTGGCAAATGATATGATCGGCACAGTGACCTCCATTATTGTGAAGCTTTAGCATTTGATCAGTCTTGCATTGCCCGATGAGATGTTCTTCTGGAGGAGAAATAACCTGTATTGAGTGTCCATAATAAGCCACTCCACTGGAGGACGGCTAAATCCTATTAATGACTCGCTATGCTGTTCCACTATACAAAGTAACTTGAGGTCCACAACGAATTAATCTTTGAATGATGTTCCCATTTAATAGCGATATTATGAAAGGTTACAATATATAACGACATGAGGGTTAATACAGCTATGGCATGTTAGTGGTAAAAACCGTATGATCTCCCCACCACCTCACCTCACCCACTGTCCTGCTGCCCACGTGGCTTTGTAAGGTTTCCTATCGCCACCGTGACCTGTAGCTTATTCAGCCCACACTGCCACCTAGTGTCAACCACCACCACACAACAAAATAACAAATGGTTCCCACAGCACCAATTTTCAGCTCCATCGGTCTTTATAGAATAGCCTGCTGTGTCTGGCTTTGTTATGCCAGTGCATCTGGAAAGCTGATGTATTGGAAAGCAAGGAGCATATACAGTGGGCATAAGGCAAACAAACGCTAACATCTATGGGGGAAACAGGCAGGAAGCAAAGGCAACAGCACATTCACAAAGACAGACTGAAGATTAGAGTAAGGACAGGCATTTATATACATACATAACAAGGATCAACAAGAGGCAGGTGTGCGTCATTAACAAGCACTAGGAACACTGAAGCATAGGTGAGGGCAATTAACAGATAAATGATCAGACACCAGGGGAGAGTAGAGAACAAGGGTAATTGAACATTACTACAAACAGAGAATAGCAGGGAGCGAAAACAAGGAATGGTAACAGATGCATAGCATAACACAAATAACCAGTGGCATACATCCATCCATCCATTTTCCAAACCGCTTATCTTACTGGGTCGCGGGGAGTCCGGAGCCTATCCTGGAAGCAATGGGCACGAGGCAGGGAACAACCCCGGATGGGGGGCCAGCCCATCGCAGGGCACACTCACACACCAGTCACTCACACATGCACACCTACAGGCAATTTAGCAACTCCAATTAGCCTCAGCATGTTTTTGGACCGTGGGGGGAAACTGGATGTAAAAGTTAAATGACAAACAGTTGAGTTACACACAACCAAAAGGAAGGCCGAGAGGGCGCAGCTTCCCACTCAACCCATTAAGCCAGGTGGCAGCACGAGGAACTAGAGAAGACATTGGGAGGCCAAACAGGATGACCAGCGATACCTACTGGCCAAACAGGATGACCAGCGATACCTACTGGCCAAACAGGATGACCAGCGATACCTACTGGCCAAACAGGACGCTGACATGCAGAACGGAGCAGGACAGGGAGGTATTTGTGTTTCACCACATCCAACGGCAAGCTTGCTACAGTATTTGTGAAACTTACCTCATTTCCATATCTTATGATATATATGATGTGTATTCAGAAATGTCACTTTCACAGTTAATCTGGGTTGTATGGATAACATGCATTCAAAATGCTTAATGAAAGATCATTATGACATTTACAGACCAAAAGTTTAAGCAGTTTTTCTCAGTCTAGGGGGGTCTTAAGAGACTAATAATAGTGTCATTGTTTCCTTCTGATTGTCTCATTTCTGCACATAAACAAGTTTCATTAACAGCCCAGCCTTGATGCATGTATCTGAAAGACTTTATACGTGACACAGAAAGCAAAAGTATTTAAAACCATGGCCTGGAATGGTGACAGCTCAAATTGAAAGAACGCGTTGAGTTTCAAAATTGCTGTTTGCTAGTCTTGTATGATTCAAACAGCCAATCAAACAAAAAAGGAGAAACTCAATGCTGAAAAGGTGACGTTTATTTTTGAGAAGGAGTGGAGTGAGTTCAAATGCATTTTTTTTTTTCGCTTGTCTGCCTTGGAGTTCCAAACTTCCCCTGGCATTAATCCCAGCACAAAAAACTGCGTGTCATGGAATGGGCATCCATGGCCTAGCAGCTGTATGAAAGCCTCACACCACCAAACACAATGCCTAGAGTTGGATGGAATGGTGTAAAGCAGGCTGCCACTGGACTCTGAAGCATTGGACACGTGTTCTGTGGAGCGATGAATCACACTTCTCTGTCTGGCAGTCTGATGGATGAGTCTGGGTTTGGCAGGTGTCAGGAGAACGTTACCTGCCTGACTGCATTGTGTCAAATGTAAAGTTTGGTGGAGGAGGGATAATGGTATGGGGTTGTTTTCCCATGGGTTGGGCTGGACCCCTTAGTTCCAGTGAAGGGAACTTAATGCTTCAGCATAGAAAGACATTTTGAACAATTCTGTGCTTCCAACTTTGTGGGAACAGTTTGGGGAAGGAAGGACCTTCTCTGTTCCAGCATGACTGTGCTCCAGTGCACAAAACAAGTTTCATAAAGACATGGTTGGCAGAGTTTGGTGTGGAGGAACTTGACTTGCCTGCACAGAGCCCTGACCTCAACCCCATCAAACACCTTTGGGATTAACTAGAACAGAGATTGTGAGTCAGGCCTTCACGTCCAACATCAGTGTCAGACCTCACAAATGCTCTTCTTGACGAATGGGCAAAACTTCCCACAGACACACTACAAAATCCTGTGGAAAGCCTTCCCAGAAGAGTGGCAACTGTTCTAGTTCTGAAGGGGGAACCAACTCCATACTGATGCCTACGCATTTAGAATGTGACGTCATAAAGGTTCATGTAGGTGTAATGGCCAGATATCCCAAGGCTTTTGTCTGTATAGCGTAAATAGATACATAAAAACGGACTGCAACAGCACTGCTCAGTGCAACACACTGTGTAGATAACAGCAAGATCTGAAGTTTAGACAGGCTTTATATAACTCAGAAATGTTTTTGTGGTTTTGTGATGTCAGGTAGCAACCAAATACAGATGGGTGATCTGAGATAATTTTGTACCTTTTATCTGAGTTTTTTTTTTTTTGTGGTCCACGGGCCTCGATTTCCAAGTCATAAACTAGAGCTTCATTTTTTTTTTCAAAAGTAAATCAAGCTGCAGCATTTCAGAAAGTTTCAAAGAGTATGATGTAATGAAGCCCACATTGAGCGCAGTCATGCCTCCTCATTTTCTTCAGAATAATGTTTCAAATTGCTATGCATGCATCAAATCAATCAAAGAATTTTACAACAGGATCTTCAGTCTGATATCACTGGTATCTGTACTGTTCTGGACTTTGGGCAGGATGGCCAGTGAGTAGCACCGTTGTCCCCAACACCCTCCAGGTTTGGGAGTTTGAATCCTACAACCAAATGTTCTCCTTTTGCCGAGAAGGTGTTCACTGGGTACTCAACACTCCCACTGACCAAAACCACGCAGTCTGGCTAACTCAGCATTTCTCAATAGTCCTCAGGGACCCCAAGACAGTCCACATTTTTGCTCCTTCCCAGGTGACAGCACACCAGAACCAAACAATCATGAAGACGGAATGCCTGGTACAAACGGGAGCTGGGAGGAAGCAAATATGTGCAGTGTCTCAGGGTCCCCAAAACTGGGTTGAATATCACTAGGCTGATTATTTTAATTTGCCCATATTGTATGATTGTGTGTGTGAATGGTGCCAGTGATGCAATGCTGTTTAGGGTGCAGCCCAGCCACTGACTGGAGCCCTGTTCCAGATAAACACTGGGAAGATAGATGAAGTCTACACATTTTATTAAGGGGCATAAAGAGAATGATTTCCAATCCCCTTAGGCCTGTTGAGTTTGGTGGTATTCCTGTTTTGCAGGTTTGAAGAAAAAGTGAGTCAGAAACCACTTTAGCTTAACCTGTTTTGTGTGATTCATCAGTCTAACTTAATCACCCAAAAGCTGATACGTATACTGTAGTTTATGTGCAATAATTTTCTGAAGTACAACAGTGGGCTTTTTACAGTTTTAATTACATGTGTTTTTAAAAGCATACAATGGCCACTCAATTAAAAAATAATAATGAAACAGACCCGCATTTAGATTAATTGGTATCTCTAGATTGCATGTATGTGCCTGGTGATGGACTGGAATCTTGTCCAGGGTGATCCTTGTCTTGTCCCTAATGCTGCCATGTACAGGCTCCAGAACTCCCAGTAACCCTAACTAGGTTAAGCCTTTGAAGATGGGTCAATGTTTTTCCCTATACCTTTAGCAATTATTACTCTTGAGCTGTAATTTGTTGTTACTTGTTATTCAGGAATACAGTTCATTAAACCCAAGAATCACAGGGCCAAAATCTATGAAGAACCTGTTGTTTTTTACAAGACACTGGTTTTGCAGGTACCAGAAATAAGTTCTGATTAACAGTATAGCTAACAATGGCAATCATAGTTTCATTCAGTTTTCCAGTCCTAATGGTTGCATTAAAGAGTGACCAACCAGGTGCTTCATAAAAACTTTACATGAAATGCAATTCATTTTAGGGAATGGCTTGAATGCACCTTGAATGCATATTCTGTAAGGCAGAATGGAAGGTCTGTGCATAGAGAAAACAGTCTTCTGTTCATCATGCATTATGCCTTTTAAATACCTTTTTAAATTATATATATATATAGACAAAGAAGGGCAGCAAAGAAGTATCTCAAATAATTAAAACTGTGGTATTTTAACTTAAGATTTGTTTTGAAATGTTTTAATCCTGATACATGGCGTGTATATACGCATACAAACCTATAACACAAATAAACTTTCATCCGCCATTTGTTTCACAACTGAAATGCAATAGCATACCTGTAATCATCCATTTGAGAAGCAAATCAACTCACGCATGGGTTGTATTAAAAGCGGCATTTCACAGCAAACCTGCGACAGTGTATTTCGGATGATCCTCTTTATAAGCATGAGGTTAAACAGTCCGCATCAGTCAATGATGAACAATCAGAAAGCATCCTGGAATTGAGAGCAGCCCCGAGTGGTGTTTCACCGGTGCCAAAGTGTCACTGCTGATCGCTAAAGCTGCTTTCACACATCATTAACTGAGATAAAAAAATACTGTTTAGTTTGACATTTTTAGCAATTTTCAAGACAATCCACTTAAAAATAAATATGATATATATGTAAACATATATTTATATATTTATTTCCAAAGCATTTATTCATTTCCGTTTGTAACAAAGTTTTGCCTGAGTGAACCTTGAAGCAACTTCATTTCGACCTGCACGCCTACGGACATTCAGCATAAGACCTGCAAGGGTGATGTCCAGCCACTACGCTGAGGAGCACAGAGAGACCCTCAGCGGGTCCTGGCTGTTTGACAGGCCTCTGCATGTCGATTGGTCAGACCCTGCGTCACTCAGATACTGACTCCTGCGGTCTGGGGTCATGATCCTGCTTCTTTTCCCTTCTCTTTGAGGAGATAGAGTCTGTAGACTGGTTGGTGTCCTTCTCTCCCAGTTTCTCGCTGTGCAAGGCTAAAGCCAAGTAAAGGAACTGGTACTGCTCAGTGGTCTGGATCATCCCACCCCTGACAATAAGAAAAGACATTATTTACAGAGTCCGAGTAACAATGTGGATGACATCACAACAGAAAGCAGTACTGTGAAATGTACTGAAATAACAAAGCTACATTCAGCCACTTTCTTATTGTGAATCGAATTCGTGTCATGGTTGACTAATTAAATCGCATGCTGGATCAGGTGCTATCAGCGTTAATGCCACACCTGTCGAGCCGCAGCTGGCAGACGGTCCCCAGCACGTCCACCTGTCCTTCCCGCTCCAGCTGCTCACAGCACGCGCTGCAGGCAATGAAGCAGCCCGTGCGCCCGATGCCTGCCCTGATGAGGAGAGTTGCACTTGCTCACAAGCACGCAAGCTGGCAGATGATGCACACAAACACAAGTCTAAAGAAGGCAACCCAAACAAAATGACGCGGATGGACGATGACAATATACACCGACGTCTGCCAATGGTACATACACTATCAGCTAACGTGCACACATCCATACAGAGTGCATGCTGCCACATAGATTAAATACATGTCAGTTGAAATGGATAATACTGTATGCACGCCTATTTACAAAGAGTACACACAAACATCTACATCAATGGTTCTCAAACTATGGTATCTGTATCACTCATGGTACATGGGAGCCCCTCTAGTGGTATGTGAGGGTAGTAGTGCATTTAAGCGACAGTCACAATGGTGGCATGTCACAACCATACCATCAAGAGCTGTCGACCCCCCCTAATGGTACATGGAGAGCTTGATATATTCTGAGGTGGCCATATTGTATAAAGAGTTTAAGATCCACTGATCTACATTACTCATGTCTGGCAGATGTGGGTCATACGTGAAAGCTGATGAGGGTCGTGCATAGGCATGGGATCAGGGATAAAGCCTGGTTGTACAAAAGGATTGAAATTGTGCTTGAGGAGACGTGAAGGTTGAACCTGCAATGGACGACAGTGGGGCCAGGGCTGCACAGGGTCTTTCTGTAGGACTGGACATCCAGAACTAGTTGCAAGAGGGGGCCTGCAGGGGGGATCTGGTGGTCCGGCCAAGTGGAGTACCAGTAGTGCCTCAACTGTCTGCTCTCTGATCCCACCTGAGGGACCGTAATGACAGAAGCAATGGCTTAGAGTTATACACAACTGCAGAGTAATTCTAGTCCAACTGACAGCAGCAGCTCTGCCAACTACAGACAAACAGTATCTGTCAGATGTCTCAACAAATACATGTTGCCAAGTTCTCTGTTAATTTAGAGGAAGGATCTATCCACCCTAAAGCATAAGCATCTACCGCAGGTGTAAATCGAGCTGTCCTCTAAAATCTCAAATACGCCGAATTTCTCTCCGTTACATCCAGAGCTTGCATGATGAAATGTGAAATCCTAAAGATTGGCGTTGTTCTTATTTGAACAATGAGCTGTCATCAAATGAGCAATTCATGCCTTGGATAGAGGGATCTTAACCAGACAGTTAGTTCTAACCTGGACAGTCATCTCGCGAACTGTGTAGCCGTTGCCCGACACCACCGAGTTCACAACCACGGTGACTCGGCCATATACGTCGGTCTGGTCCGGCCAGTACTGGACACATTTCTGGAACACAGACAAAAAGAGTGGGTTCATCGTGCTGCATAAACCTTAAGCATTATTCTTAGGTTTCAGAATAATGGAAAAGGCTGAGGATTATTCTGGATGTCTTCAGTTAAACTTAGATGGATATTTGACTCTGAGGTTCCACCATGACCTAGAGTCCGCATCGTTTGGTTAAAAATTCATATTCTTAGCCACTAAGCTACCCCGTGTTTCATTAGCATGCTGTTAACATGCACTCATATTATTTCTACAGCATCACACAGGGAAAGGAAATGACATGTTTTATCTACACTTTCGGAGATAACAAAAAAGATCTGGGTAAATTACAAACATGTGTTTAACCATTGAAGAGACTTCCTGATTGGTGACATAAAAGCTGTACGATCAGTTCCTATTTTAGCTAGCAAATGCTCGCTGCTAAAGCCCCATGTCCCATTCCAGAAGACCTCCTCACCTCTGTCATCTCCTTCAGCTCTACGATCATGACAATTATTGCAGACTCCTCCTGCCAGACCATCTCCCAGAAGTCCTCCACTGTGTTAACCATGGGGGCCTGCGTGGCAATATAGCTTTTGGCAGATTCACTGTAGCCCTGAATGAGATGTATAGGGCAGTAGGCAGTATTAGACACATTGATGTGTGGTCCCACATGCACAAACCAGCAGGAAACCAACTTCTAGCACGATTCCCACCGAAAAATGAAGAATAAAATGGTGGAGTGAGTGACCATTACATATATTCTATATTCCACAAATCACTCCTCCCATAAAATGGTATTTTAGAAACAACCACCTTTGGATTACAGGGACAAGGCAGGCTAGATATTTCATCACCAGGTTTTAGAGAAACCCACTCAAAATAAATAACAATATGGACAGCCCCCACTAGGTGAACACTGTGAATGAGACATGGTTTATATCATTTCTGTTGGTGTTTGACCCATAACACAGGAAACTAGAGGATATTGATATTAATCCAGTCTGTCCCAGATGTAGTTCTTCATCCCAGTCTAACCCAGGCGTAGGGAGTGTCTGGAACTGATTACTTACACAGTATGTACTGACCTTTGCTTGACCATTAATGTAGTATGTATTGTATGTATGCATGAGAACAGTACAAATGCCCTTAGATATACAAATATGCACGAATAACGTAACTTGACCCCAACAAAAGTTAAAAACTGTTAGAAACACTCAATGAAAAACACATTCACATCAGCTTATGAAACTGTATTTACTATCTTGATGCAAATTACTGAGCCTACTGTCTCATTGAAACGGAGGATTCCAACATACTACTCACTATATTGCATGTCACCTACTACATAGCAAACAAGTATTCGATTTCAGCCCCATCTAACCAGGATGTAGATTAAGAACCCCATCTAATGGGGGTGTAGATTATGACCCCCATCGAACCCAGATGTAGTTTATGACCCCCATCTTACTGGGACAAGAGGGTCTAGCTGCAGACGCCTGTAGAGTGGAGCTCCACCCGAAATACGTCACCTCCACAGGAAACACGTGATCTTTAAGGATGTAAAGTGGAGTTCCAGTTGGGGTTATGGTTAGGGTTAGTGTTAAGGCTAGGGTTAGGGTTAGGGTTAAGGTTAGGGTTAGGGTTTATTCGCTGTATCACAGAGTTGAGATCACGTGTTTCCTGTGAAGGTGATGTATTGCTGGTGGAGCTCCACTCTACAGGCATCTGCAGCTGGACTCTTCTCAACTGGGATGTAGTTTATGACCTCCATCTAACCCGGATGTAGTTTATGACCCCATCTAACCAGGATGTAGTTTATGGCCCCCATCTAACCAGGATGTAGTTTATGACTCCATCTAACCCGAATATAGTTTATGGCCCCCATCTCACCCGGATGTAGTTTATGGCCCCTATCTAACCCGGATGTAGTTTATGACCCCCATCTCACCCGGATGTAGTTTATGACCCCCATCTAACCCGGATGTAGTTTATGACCCCATCCAACCTGGATGTACTTTATGACCCCATCTAATGGGGATGTAGTTTAGGACCCCCATCTCACCCGGATGTAGTTTATGACCCCCATCTAACCCGGATGTAGTTTATGGCCTCCATCTAACCCGGATGTAGTTTATGACATCCATCTAACCCGGATGTAGTTTATGACCCCCATCTAACCCGTATGCAGTTTGCGTTGATGTAGCTCTTGTCCTCCACTTCCGTCGCACTCCCTCCCAGCAGCACACGGGTCTCAGGATCTGATTACAAGAAAATTGAAAAAGTTCCATCAGTCATGCATCAGACTAATAACTGAGAAAGACATTTCCTTCACTCACTTGGCAGTATGGCCTTGTATCGGTCCTTTAAGGCATGTCCTGGAACATTCAGCTCTGTTGCATTTACAAAGTTCGGGGGTATTTGCTATATAGAGAAGAAAAACAAAAAGAACTGAATTTGTTCTTGTCTGTGTGCACTTGAGAGAATGACTTGCATATCATCAGCAATGCTATCTCCTATTGTCCAGATGATATTTCATAGTGGTGGTTACCTGGTACTCCAGGTCCAATATATGCGTTTGCCTGGAGGCCACTTGTAGCTGTGAATCATCTAGGGGGCGTTTACTGGTTCTGAGCAGCTGCAGGATGGTGTCGCGTGGAGTGGAGATAGTACACAGTGGCTCCACCATGCCCAGAGTACTCACATCCAGGACCAGTGACACATTGGAGCCCCGCCTGCAAACACAGTATGGCTCAAAGATCAACAGGCTACAGGTGTCCACTGGATGGCATTGTGAAGACCAGCATGACTGGTCTCATGTAACCCTTCTTCATCCATACCTCTCCTGAAGGCGGGCCTGTTTACGACTGCCAACTGTGGGAAGAGGGCATTTCTGTACAGTTGAGAAATTCATACTCTGGTCCAAGTCACTGGGAGGTGAAGGATCCGTATTGCTA
Source organism: Isichthys henryi (assembly GCA_026776945.1). NCBI lineage: Eukaryota > Metazoa > Chordata > Actinopteri > Osteoglossiformes > Mormyridae > Isichthys > Isichthys henryi. The sequence goes on from JAODJX010000109.1 coordinate 9,231,360, forward strand.
TTCGCATCATTGGGAAAGGTGGGATTTGTGGACATTCCCATGTCACTCAGTACAGGGGAGTCGCCGGGCTGGTCCATTTCACAAGAAGAAGGGAAATCCCTGCTCTGGTCCACATTCCTAGGATACGGGTGATCACAGGGCAGCTCCATCTTACTGAGAGATAGCACATCCCTGGGCTGCTTTGTGTTACTAGAAGAGGGATGACACCTGGGCTGATCGACATCACAGTGAGAGGATTCCTTGGGTTTGTTTACATCGTTGTGAGAGTGAGTCTCTTCGGGTGGGTCCATGTCATTGCAAAGGGCGGGCTCTTCAGTCTGGTCCATGTTACTGTTAGGGGGAACGTATGAAAAGTAAAGAAACTGAGAAAGTAAAGAAGCTCAGATGTACCACATGGCTTCCGACCGAAGGAGGTGAATATAGGAATATAGGAGGTGGAAGATGAATAAATTATTTAAAAAGAAAGTGGCCAATGAAAAAAACTTGGCTTCGGAAGGCTGGACCAATTCGAGTCCATTCAATCTGATAATTAATAGTTCACCCTGATTTTGCCAGTTTTGCTATTTTCAATTCTATTTCAGCTGATAACAGTATAAAATAAATGATCTATTACATTATAAATTAAATCTATAGCTATTTGTCTTTGTCTTATAAACATTAAGGACAAAGAAGGAAATTGTTGTCTTTTTTCTCTGAACTTTCAACACATGTAATCTTCCTTACTTAGATTCTTTACTTAATTGAAACGGTAATTGAGTGGGAAGGCTTGCATTTTTGTGGTGGGGGGTGTTGTTAAAGCCTACCTTCGTCACAGCAGCTGTATGTGTATCTGAAAGATTCTGGACAGTGTAAGAGTTTAAATATTATGCATTGTTAAACAATTTGCTGCAGGGGGCCATTAAATCTGAATCTATGACCCCCACCAAACAATCTAATATTGTTTTAAATAAATCACTCTAGACTGCTGAATTAATTAATTATTCACATCGGTCCTGTTTTAGCATCTCGTTATGGCTTTATCTGGAAAAAGCCGTAAAACATGAAGCCTTTGCAAACAGAAGTATTTTCCATATTCTGGACAAAATATACAAGAAAACCTGTATTTCGGTTATTAGAAAATGCTTTATCCTGCTTGTAATAATGGCAAGTTCATATAAGAAGAGGTCCGTCAGCTACTCAGTAACGAGTCCCACAGACCCGTCCAAATCCTTCCAATAAACATCCAAATACTTGATTTTTTTATATGAACTGCACTTATACATGGTTGTGGAAGCCTGAATGCTTTTGGAACTTAAAGAAAAATACTTTAAAACCGCAAGGACTGTCCATTTTTCTACCAACAGGGAAATGATAATTCTATGTCAATTACTAGATTAATAACATGAATAAGTGAATAAGTTGAAATGTATGATTCTAACTAGTCAGTAGTCCATTATACTGTCTGACAGCTATCTGACCAGCTATTTGATCAAATATAAAGACTTGTTGGCCTCCTCTACTGACAGGAACAAGGAGTGACAGCTCACTGTCACTGCAATTGCATTATTCTAGAATCCATGCATTTGTTTGCTTGTTTTTTTTTGTTTGTTTGAGTTTTGCCCTGTTTAAATTTTGATTGTCTCTCTTGCATGTGCTATCAAAAGCATGCAGACGGTATCAGCTACTCTTCCTCAAGTTCGTTCCCCTTTTTCCATATGCCCACTCGTCTTGTGGTCACCACAATACACATGACACATAACGGTGCAGTAATGCTCTCATACTGATAAAAAGTCAGGCTTGAGCTTTGGAACATGCATACAGACCACATAGCAGACATAAACACAACTTCTGTTCAGGATGAGTGACAGCATTTAGGTCCTCAAGTGAACTAACTTAATTTTATGGAATGCAATTTCAGTTACATGTGCAACACACTAATGGAGATGAAGTCATTATTTGCTAACTAAAATAAAGTTAACAGATTATTTTTATTTTAGCCAATACTATTTTAGATTTTTTCAAGCACTCGAAGCAATAATCTTCTTTTTAACTGACCTCCATCTTGGGCATTGTCTTTTGTACTTTAATGTGTGATGTTTTATGGTGACTGTGTTCCAGTATTGTGAACTCACAATCCCCCTGGACACATTCTTGTTCAGTGTGGTACCACTAAGGACTACAATACATCCTTACCCGGTTGCTGAATATGTGTTGTGATGTTTAAGCAGTATCCTGCTCTTCGACTCCAGCAAGCATAATGGCAAACTAATCAATCACAGAAATGTTTTTCCCACCAGCACATAAACAATAATAGAAGGGAAGAGATGCATATCCGTGTCACTTACTCCTCTGCACTGGGTGTGAAAAAAAATCCACCCTTGTGAAAGTATGTTTTGTTCTAAAATGATTTTAACATTTAAGTAGCTATATTAAGCAACAGTGCAGTAGTGCGGTTGGCAGAGCTGCAATTGCACCCCTACAAAATCCTTGGGCTTTAAATTTGGCCCAGGTTTCATGCATGTGTGTGGAGCGTCCCAGGGTCGGCCCGCGTCCTCCTGGGTTTCTGTTAAAAATGACCAGGTTAAAAGCTAACGACAAACATGACTAGCTGACTGTCCGTGATTAGCTCAAGTTCCTTGTGACATGACGTGTTAGTCAGAGGGTGCAGGCAAAGAAGTGATTAAATGTGTTGAATCAGTACAGGAGCAGACACACCTAGTTTACTGCGTGTGAAACAATGTTTTTAACTGTGCTTATGTTTAACGGTTGAAACGATGACTCCATTCTTCTAGAAAAGCACAGTCGAGGAGCTAGTGTGAAGAATATTATATAGCTGCTCTGCAATTTTTTTTTACCTCATCGAATAAGTTACTGGGGTGTGCAGCCTATACCGTGCTGCAGATTCCCCACTGGCTCAGCATGAGGCAGACATGGTTAACGTAAGGTGTGCACCTTTACAGCCAAGTGCCGTCGACCTCTGGCTCTCCCTGTGGGCTGTCAGCTGTGTCAGTTGTAAGTATGAAGCCCTTCAGCCAACATCACGTCTGTCAAATATATTCAATGAAGCATAAGCGCACCTTGAATGAAGCCCAAACAACAACACAAACATTCGGCTCTAAGTAAATGGTAGCTTCAATGCTTAATGAAGTATATCATACATTGTAAGTAAATGCGTGTTCAATAGAGCCAGTTGTTAAAATTACTTAAGTATACAGAGTAACACTGTTCAGACTTATGGGATAGAAATAATTCATTGAACCCAAGCAGGAAATTATGGAAAAAGGAACTGCAGGTCGTGTTTAAAAGACACAATAATACAATAAAGCTGAACTATAAACATTAGTTTACCCATAAGTTATATAAGCTTCTAAAGACAACACCTAAATGCTAAAGAAGTTTATATAACAATCCATCTTCCATGTGCAGCTCCTGCTGAACAAGCCTGCAACATAGTAGCAGTAATAATAATAATAATAATAGTATTTGTATTAATATCACCTTTTACGGTGACATTTGCATGCCTTTTCTGTGTTTTATAGGTTTCCTCCCACAGTTCAAAGAAATTAACGTGGCTAATTGGTATCTCTGAATTGTCCAAAAAATATTACTCTGTATGTGTGTGTGTGTGTGTGTCCTGAGATGGACTAGCATCCCATCCAGGGTGTATCCTGCCTTTGGGCACTGTGCTACCTGGGAGAGGCTCTAAGTCTCCTGTGTTAGGCTCAGTGTTTGTGTGTGTGTGTGTGTGTGTGTGTGTGTGTGTGAGTGTATACACACACACACACATATGTAATACTTTTCTGTCCTAAATAATAACTGGAAACACAAATACTTGCGCTTACCTTGACACTGCCTTTCCGACCCGACAACCTAATGCATCACACCAACATACTCTGATAGACCGCTGAACGCGCCGTCAACACAACAGCCCTCGCATCTGTCCATCAAGAACTCAGAAGTCCATCCAATATCGCGTAAGCTGACGTCCCGTAAAACCTGATATAAGCTTAAGTCACCTCAGCGCCAAGCATGTATCTGTGAAGTGCCTTCATGGTTTCAAAATAACGCAACATTTCTTTTCTCAATTTGGATAAATACTCGGTAAATGAAAGTAACGCAGCTAGTGAGTAGCATAACTCCCTAAAAAGCAGCGTAGAGCGGCAACAGCAGCACAGTTTGAGCGGCGGTATCAGTGGACTCACTGCACGCCGCCCCCTTCCCAGAACTGAATCCATACCTATGTTCCGGGCGTGAGTTGTGCGAGCTGAGTCCGGACCCAGAAGAAAGCGTGCACTGCAGGGTGAGTTGGAATGGGACAGGATGACAGGAATGCGGACTCTCCTAGTTAAAAGAGCGAGAGCGAAGGCGAGCAGGAACCAACACGCATCGAATACTTTTATTTTTGACGCGCCGCGTCTGCGAGGCAAGGAAGTGAGTTTGCTGTTGCCTGCCTGCTCTGCGCACATGTCTAAACGTGAGTGCGACTGATGCCTGGGGATCTTCTCCACGGAAGTGCAGCGCAGTGAGCGAGAGGCCGGAGAGGCGGCGGCACAGCGGGTAATGCCTGTCCCAGAGTCGCCTTCACCTCACGTTTGTCAGATCACATCCGTCTGGCACAGCTGCTGAAGCGCAACCGAGTGTCTCACCTGAGTGATCAGAAATAATGTTAATGCAGCTTTTGACCATGTTTCGACCTCAAATTGGTTTATATGCCAGCATAAATTACGTTGCACGTTGTTATTTTATCCCAATCAACCACACAGACAATAACTAGACACCATGCAGAATATTTTGTTAGTTTTTTATTGGTTATTGGGTGAAAGTGAAATTAGCTTTTTATTATTAATATTTTATATATATTTTTGAATAGACCATTTCTTAGTGAAATTTCTGTAAAAACCTTCATTTCTGACGTGTATGAAATAAAAAAATGTACCCTATGTACCCACTTGAGTGTGTCTGATGTGTGTTTCTCTGCCTGTGGATAGATGCGTTGAGCATAATTCTTCTGCTTATCTGTGAGTTACAGGAAGATCTTGCTGTGGGCTATGTGCTGTCCAGAGAAAAGCAGAGCTGTTTAGAAAAGAGAAAATTTTACACAGTCTATTTAATCATGCACACACAGTTGTGGACACACACACAGACACACATACACCTATGCACACTATGCCAAGTATCACTTGCATATCTGACTGTTTCCATTACATTAGGCCACACACACTCTCACTGGATTGTCATTTAAAATTAACAAGATAAACTGATTTCCAAGACCTTTAAAGTATGTGTTTTGTGAATCAGGTTCCTGCTCTTACTCCTGTTTCTGCTCCTCTTTTCTTTTTTGCTCCCACTCCTGTTTCTGCTTCTTTTCTTATTTCCACTCTTCTTCCTGCTTGTCGTTATTCGTTTTCTTTTTTTTTTGGCTCCTGTCCTTTTTTTATGCTCCCACTCCTGTTTCTGCTCCTCTTTTCTTTTGTGCTCCCAGTCTTGTTTCTGCTCCTCTTTTCTTTTGTGCTCCCAGTCTTGTTTCTGCTCCTCTTTTCTTTTGTGCTCCCAGTCCTGTTTCTGCTCCTCTTTTCTTTTGTGCTCCCACTCCTGTTTCTGCTCCTCTTTTCTTTTGTGCTCCCAGTCTTGTTTCTGCTCCTCTTTTCTTTTTTGCTCCCACTCCTCTTTCTGCTCCTGTTTTTTTTTTACCCCACACTTGTTTCTGCTCATATTCTTTTTTTTGCTCACTTTCCTGCTCCTCACCTTACCTCATGTCCAGTCCAGTGTCATTTCCTGCTCCTGTTCCTGTTAAAACTCCTTGTTCTGCAGTTCCCATAACAACAACACTCAAAGAGACAGGCTGTAGTCCAAGACAGCTGGATGGGGTCACTGTGTATGAGGGGGCGAGCAGCCGGAGGTCAAAAACCACCTTCTCAGTTTACATTTGAATAATTTTATTTTGTGAGCTGCGAGAGAAGAATGTTAGCTATTTTCCCTGACATACCTTCGGGCTTTTATTATAATGAGTTCAGTTTAACTGTACAAGTTTAATGCAATGCTACATGGCCAAACCCAACGCCACAAATCAGTATAGTTTGGCACCTTCTCATAAAATCGATCACCAGACTGTGAAGGAATGCGGCCCAGTTACTGTAGGATCATAATGCAATAGTTTTGCCATGCACTGAGTTTTGTGCAGAGTAGGAAGGCGGGGGGTCACTAATCATTGCTGGCAGCGTCTCCTTCGGTGTCTCTGGGAATCTGAAGGGATACACAAATGGCAAAGTTGAGCTGAGATATTAACATGACAGAGATGCACGCCCCCGGTCCGAGTCAGCTGGGCTTCCGGCCGTTACTACGTGGGAGGCATCTCCCTGGCAACAGGCCCAAAGCTGGAAGTGGGGGCTTGAGCAAACCACTTCCTGTTGTGGTGACACAGAACTTCCTGTTATCAACAGACTTTGAGAAACTTCAATGAGGCCAATATTTTAATTTTGCTTTTAAGAATGAAAGAACCCACCCCTAACAAGATCACTAAATGAAGGGGTATCGGAATACACGCCTTTCACAGAGATATAGACGTATATATATATATAGCACTTCCTGCGAGTTGTGCAAAGGTCATTGTTCACATATGTGCTTCTCTTTTCAGACTGGACTGTATGTCATGAAAGGAAATGTCCTTTTCCTGCTCAACTCACCTCCACCCTTAACAACAGTCGTGATATTAGTACACCAAGCATCTGCTTCTATGACTCTGTCAAAGGTGACATGCACCTGGCGGGGGGGGGGGGGGGGGGGGGGGGGGGGGGGGGGGGGGGGGGGGGCGGGG